>JAVYIG010002562.1:0-240066 GCA_035222895.1 Strongylocentrotus droebachiensis
ACAGATGAATGAAATTATTCGTATCGAGGCACTTCACAAATTATGCATTATATTTGGTTTCATTACGAAAATGGTCTATTACCACATCTGGGTTTAGAGCGGCAAACGTGGAGTCATGTCTTGTCAGAGGACATTTGGTGCTGCGGTGGGACTCGAACCGCTAACCACTTCATCCACTAGATCATGACCACATCGCCACTGGTAAGGCTAACCTTCTTTTGTATTTTGTGTTAGCTGACCAAACTCCCTAAGGTGGTGACACCTATGCTTACACCCCAGAGCCATCATGGTGTATAGATGGCTGTGTTATACATCCTAAAGGACTGTTTAAGGGGGAACCCTGTTTCAGCCCGAGGAGTAAATGGCTTTGGGCTCTGGTAATGTTGGTTTGTATAAGCTGCCCAATTAATCGCATATTGTCAAGAACTGGCTGTCGGTCGCCTTTCGTCTACCTAAAAGGGTCAATCTGGTTTATAAATTCATTGAGATATTATAATTGCGTACATTACATAATATCTCCCCGCGGCGCTTCACAATACGGTATATTAAGATACAAACTATAATGAAAAGGTTAAAGGTGATACAAAGACGGGTTCGAATCATGAATGTGGTAAAATTGTGTTTTCCTCGTTGATATTTAGATAAAATAAACGATAGACTACAATTATATGGATGTAGTAAAAATGTGTTTTCCTCGTTGATACAAAAGATAAAATCAATGATAGGTCACAATTATATGTTTGCAAATATACATGATTTCTCATTAAATGAACAAATTGTTGTTCGGTAATTCAGTTTTTGTTTTGTTTTTATATCTGCCAGTATTATGTAACCTCACATTTAAATTTAAATTTGAAAGTATTATCATCAATGAAATACTTAAATGTTATGAATTGTCCGTAACACATCTCTAACACACACATCATAAAGAAAATCAACGTGTATTTGCAACGAAAAAGCAAGGACAATATTCGAATTACTTACGACTTTTTTCCTTTGCTTGGCTGATTTTATACCAAGGACACCGGTCACAAGAAAAATCTGTAGAGAGAAAAGAGAGAAATATTAAAGATACAGTTGAGTGCTGGCCATACGATTGCAATGTGAAAGAAACTCATCCGCATCCTTGTTGTGAACTAAATGAGTTTCAAAACCGTGATTCTGGGCCGAAAACAATGGAGCCTAGTTAGAATAAAGAGCTTCTAAGCGACAACGATGCCAGGAGCCACGTCAGTCGCGAACGGGAGAACTATCAAAATAAATCAATAGTCTCCGGGATAGTCATATCAAGGTAGGATTAGAACTAATGTTTGGTGCATTGTTGTGAAAATCGCAAGTATTGTAACGGTAGAACAAGGACCAGTGACATAGCATAGGTCTTGTCATAGGTGGGGCACGGATGTAGGCGTGGCGGACACAACTTTGCAAGGGGCGGCGGGGAGGAGGGGCTCACCGGTAATTACTAGGTCGACGGATTGTCTGAAAACAGTGCTAGTAAGGAGGTGTGTACAAGTTGCCTCACATGCTGTAGAAATATATGGGGCCTGTCACCACGAAATGAGTCCAGTTGGTCAATTTTTTTTCCTGTTTTTAAGTATTATATGAATCTACATTAAGTAAGCTTTAAATTAAGGGGTCACACATTAAAATTGATAAATTATATCCAGAAATATGATTGGACTTTATAAACAATGGGATTACCCAGTTTTGAGAAATGCATCATTTTCGTGATAATTTCAGATTACATAGCCTATATTATTTGCCAAAAAATGTTAGAAGGAGATATTTTCGTGACCTAAGCTCTGGGGACATAAACTACAAGACATTAATAAGTCGATTTTTGGAAAAATCTTAAATGTGGTAGGTGGGTCAATTTTTAGTACATACACACTATACATCGCTATTACTACGATTGAGCCTAATGCGACACTGGACTCATTTCGTGGTGACTGGCCCCATATATATATATTGACCGTGCTACTGTCTAACGTTTACATGGATGCTCAAGGTTAATCATTAGTAGATGTGAATCTATTAGGGATATTTTCGCCTGCATTATTTGTCTTTTTTTTCTCTCCACTCTTTGTTCTTTTAGTGTCCATTGAAATTTAAATTCATCATCTCTGACTTCTTCTTCCTCAATGATGGGTTTTCTCTCATGAAAACATTGCAGTCAGGCGCGGATCTACGGGGGGGGGGGTTTAGGGGGTTTAAACCCCCCCCCCCCCTTGGGCGCCCCCCCCCCCCCAAAAAAAAAAAAGGAAAAAAGAAAGAAAAAAAGAAAGAAAAAAGAAGGCACGCTGGAGAGAAACCCTTTCAAGTGCAAATATTGTGAGAAGATATTCAACTCGTCATGATAACTCTGGATATAACTGTGTATTAAACTGTTACTTGATTTAAAAAGACGTTATCATGCACTGCTTTTTATGGTCTCCATTGTGTTAATAGATGCCAGGAAAACATCACTTACGGGGTTAAAAAAAAAACACCCCAAAAAAAATCGGCTCGCCGCTTCGCGGCTCGTGGACGATGCTCCGCATCGTCATTTTTTTGGTCAACCCCCCCCCCCTTAGCAAAAAGCTAGATCCGCCTCTGGCAGTGTATCTTGTTCAAATATATTCTCCGATTTAAAACGTTAACTTTGTCTTAAGAATTCTCTGGATCGTAGTTATCTGGCTGCACATTCCATAATTCGCCAAAAGTACAATAGCCTACAACTTCTACTACATTGATACCAACAGCCCTTACTCCGATAGGTAGTACAAGGTCAGAGCAAAGTCATCCATCATTCAATCAATCTTCTAGTACGCTGTACCGATGCATCATCCTTTGTAACCTATCCATCGACCAATACATTTTAGTTTTGTTTGTTTCTTATTCTTCTTATTTATCTATCATTATTTAGCCATCAGCAGTACTAACTCTAACAATCCTATAATATATATCGATCTATCTATCTACGTTATTTTTTTTATTTTATTTTTATTTTTTCATTTTGACTTCTTCAGGTAACTCAGTTTTATTGATGGAAAAAACAACAAGATACAACATACGAGCATAACATCTTCAATTATCCATCTAAACAATATACATGTACACAAGTAACGTAATCAGGTTGCTACATACAAAATAAATTTAACCATGAAGATATTCTCTTCTTTTTGTTTCAAACTAAACTGCAAATGTCTCTATCCGAAACAAAGAAACTGACTTGAATGATGGAAAAGGGGATGTAATTGTAAGGCACGGTTAGATCATACCCAGCAATCATTTATACTTTCAATACTTGCTCTTAAAAAGAAAGAGTGTTATTGCTTAATAATTGCTTAATAACTAGCCTGGTTATGCCAACGATTTATGTCATGCGATACAAACAATACATACAAACGATACAATACATATAAATCGATTGATCTATTTTCGTGAGCGATGTTTTCTTTTGAATTTGACCAGTTGCACACTGCCCATCTAACCATCTATCTACATGTATCTATATAACTACCCAACTAATTTATTAATGATATAATTATCTAAAAACCAACGAACTAATTTACTATAGATCCCTTTAACAAATGAGTGAATACAAACACAAGTGAATGCAATGAAGCAGTTTTGAAAGCTCAAGTAAAAATGATAATTCTCATACATGAAGAACGCAGGAGGAAAAAAGAGATAAAGAGAGAGAGAGAAAGAAAGATAGGAAGAGAGTGAGAGAGAGAGAGAGAGAGAGAGAGAGAGCGAGGGGGAATATAAATTAGTTATGTATTCATGCAGCTCTTTTTATTCATTTTTGTCTTAACTCCTGTAGTCATGATATTTGCTAAATACTAAAATATTTCCCCCCTTTTTCCCCCAACATGCATATTATGGCAGTGATAACCACTATATTCAAAATATATTTGAGTAACCGAATTGTCTGCTTTTAACTGATTACCAAGGTAGTCATTCTAAATATCATATATATGAATTAATATGATCCCGAATCCTATAAGTCGAAATTTGGTGGGATCAACCAGCCGCTGTTATTCATAGTCATTGCTTCTCTTTATTTCATAATTCTCTTTAATCCCTCATCAACCTTCTCGTCAGCGAAATATTCGCCTCACTCTCCAGGGGCGGATCTAGCTTTTTGCTAAGGGGGGGGGTTTGACCAAAATAATGACGATGCGGAGCATCGTCAACGAGCCGCGAAGCGGCGAGCCGATTTTTTTTGGGGTGTTTATTTGAACCCCGTAAATGATGTTTTCCTGGCATCTATTAACACAATGGAGACCATAAAATGCAGTGCATGATAACGTCTTTTTAAATCAAGTAACAGTTTAATACACAGTTATATCCAGAGTTATCATGTGTTTGGTTAAGTTACCAGATGAGTTGAATATCTTCTCACAATATTTGCACTTGAAAGGGTTTCTCTCTACAGCGTGCGTTCTTTTTTCTTTTTTTTTTCCTTTTTTTTTTTTTTTGGTTTTTTTTGGGCCGCCCAAGGGGGGGTTTGAACCCCCTAAACCCCCCCCCCCCGTAGATCCGCGCCTGCTCTCGACATTTCCCCTTAATCTCCATGGGACAAAATCTGCTTGAAGGGGCTTTCACTTTCCATTAGTAGCTTCATAAACAAACAAAACCAAAAATACAATTCCGAACATAAGGATTAGCCCGGATTTTGCCATCTTAACATTTGCAGATGAATCGCCAATCGCAATTCCGGATCCCGAATCCCCAAAGTCGAACGGCGCTCAAACGAGTGCGAGCGATTGGCCTGCAACTGCGCTCGAAAATTTGCTAATCCTGCCATATCCCCATGGAAATATTGGCCTGTTTTTTCTTGAAAATGCGAAGTGAAGGAGACTGAAATTTGTCTTGGGCTTAGTTTCATGATAAGACTTCATGGCAGCCCTAATTCCCCTTATTTTCTTGAACATACTCCATTGATATCCCAAGAGAAGTGGTCTAATCTTCGTGCCCTCGCATGCGATCAGATGCGAGGAGAGCGAAGCAATGGACCCGACTGAAGTATTATGTGGACGGTCCCTTTACGGAATACAGCTTAGTAATCTAATATTGTCTTGTTCATTGGTGGTTATTATTTGTCTATCCTTCTGTGGGGAAAAGGGGAGGGAGATGTTTCTTTACTGGTTTACAGGTCTGTGGACAATTTACTTGTATTTTATCTTGTGACGAAAGGAGTATTGTGGTACTTGGCGTAGTACAGCGATTAGAGTTACGGTTCTGGGGGGCGTTTCACAAATCGTGTCATCAGTGACAAATGACAGTTTTTGGTTATCAACAGATTTGTCACTGATTTTTGTAATTTGTCATTGAAAAAAGGTTTTGTGAAACGGGTCCCTGGCCTCTTTGAAATGGTATGATCTTGAGTAAGAGAGCGAGTGCAATAGCTAGAGTGCGCCAATTACCTCGAGTATAATATATGTTCGCTTCCTCATCGTACAAGAAGGCATAAACATACAAAAAAATGAATACAACTAAAATACATGACGGGATGATACGAATTGTTTTGCTGAATTAAAACAAAAATCATCATAAACATCGACATATTGCTTGGTCTATAATTATGTTTGCTTTGTAACGAGTGTTTTCGTAGCGTTTTCTGAGTGATACAAGTGGTCTCTTATTGGACAGAGCCATTAGGTTATTGGCTCTGAAATGGACTACCCAACAATTTTGTCATTCTATTATTGTTAAATAAGTCTTTGATTTTATTGTATTGTGTCATTGTTTTTATGATGATTTTCGGAAATGAAACAAACAAACAGAAAGAGAGAATCGAGCAAGAAATAAACGAAATAGAAAAAGGCGCTAGGTTATAACGAGATATAGAGATATATTTAAAGAGAAAGAGAGAGAGAGAGAGAGAGGCGGATAGAGAAGGTAAAGATAGTGAAAGGAATCAAAGAGAATGAAGACGAGACGTTGAAATGAGTAAAACGTGCATAAATGGATGGAAGAAAGAAATGGAATAAAAGAAACGGAGGTTGATGGGGCGAGAGTAAAGTTTTTATCGAACGAGCCTCTCGAACAAAAGGTCGTGATTGGACAGGGTTTGTACCATTGTGCTTTGAAATGAGATTCAATTGGCCGGATATATAATTATGACGGGGTAATTAAACGCGCAAAGTCAACTTCGAAAAAACAACAAGATTCGTTAACTTGTATTGTACGGGGATATAATAGGGTTTAACGAATTGTTTTGATCAAAATGGTCAGTACATCCAAGAATGCTAGGTGGGATTATAGGGCGATACCGGATTCTCCAGCCTGATTATCTATATCTGGCTGGAGAGTCCGGTATCACTACTAACAATAGGGACTTTTAGATTCGCACGAAGACAATAGGTCTATGCTACGATCGACGTCCTTTTAATGCACTGTCTTGAATGGACGTCACACGTATCAGTCCACGCAAATCTAAAAGTCCCTAATGCCTTTCATAGCGTTCGAGGGGGGGGGGGGGGATATCATCATTCTTACTCTTAAATCTAGGAAACAAATCTCGTCAAAATTATGGCTGCGTCACATGAACAACAATGGCGAAATGGGGTTTGTCCCAAGTATTATCGTGCCGGTAAGTCTCCTCGTGAAATACATCGAAGCGTACTCTCTGACGACGTCTACGCGCTGAAAGTATTTAGTTTGTTGATTGTTAGGTGGTGGTGTAACGCACACATTCAACATTTTGAGAAGATCGCAGGTAAAGTGGTCCCTCTTTGGTCGTCTCTCTTTATAAACAAGAAGACGTTGAACATTTTCTTAAGGTGGAGATGGAACGTATGAAAAACGATTTGCAAAACGCGCTTCAACAAACATCGGGTATTCGAGTAAAAAACCTACGTGTCATCGTATCACATCAACGCGGTAGGCGGGATATGTTTTTATCAAGACCGCAAGACGCGATTAAATGCTGTGGTGTGACATAGTAATAAAAAATATTCGTTCTCATCCTTGAACTAGTGACATATAGATCGGGTGGATGGAAAATGTCACGAGGTGTGACGATGGATATTTTTGCGTGGAAAAAAACTATACGATTCCAAGATAGACGTCGCATCGCGCATTGTTTAAACGATCGGAAAAGGGAGTTGCCGCTTGATACCAGGAGGACGTCTGACAAACGTGTTTTAGGCTTCTACGTGCTTATGTTTTTACAAAAGGGATTGATAGTTGGGCCAATCAAGACGGGTAAGAAGTACACACATCCGGAGGGATTATTGACGTGTATAGACGAGTAACTTGAATGATCTCAATAGTCGTAACGCTTACAAATTAGCCGAACAATGGAGAGACGTTGCAACATTATTAACCCGCGAACTCTTAAATACCCCCGACGGGAGGGGGTAGTCATTTACAGAGCACAGTCATTGGGGACGTGTAACCATAGCATCACAATTTTATTTTGCGTGATTCACCATGGACAATTCGCAGAAAACCTGGTCGAAGGCTCAACGTACAGCAGAGTTTCAAAAAGCGTTTTTGAATTTGCTGTCAGTATACCGTTTATCAGATTTTCAAGCCCGTGTGGCTGTTGTTGGTATTCAAGACACGGCTAAGGTAAGCGAACGTGATACTTGTAATGATTCTGTTGTTTAAGACGTTAGTTCAGTTTTTTTAGGTACATTAAAGCCCTCCTCAACAAATCTTTTCGAACTCCATTGAACCCGAGGGATTCGTTTGACCGGTGTGGAGGACGGATGGATGCTCTCTGTTTTTACCATATGTCCATGGTTTTACGAAATGAATCCGGGAGAGAGGATCATCAAATACTATGATTTCACGAGCCTCTACCCATTCATCAATATATTCGGGAAATGTCCCCTCTGGCATGAAGGAGCATATCAAAGAAAACCCAACAACGTTTAGAACGAGATTCCAAAATATTGCGAAATATCAAAACAAAGGCACTTTTTAACGAAGAGAGCCGGAACGATTGCAGGGTAGTTTTTTTTAATGCATCGCTTTTACTATGTTAAATCTGAGATGCACACCCCTACGTGTTATCAATGTGTGTGATATGGTCTAATATTAAAGCCCTAAAAAATTGAGCTTCAAAATGATCAAGAAGTACCTCAAAAAAGTATAATTTTTTAGGGGCCGGTTTTACCACACTCGTTTTACCCAATAGACTGTCGTGTTATGAAAACAGTTAGGAAAACGCAACATTTTGTTTCGATATCAAATCATAAATATCTTGATAATCAGAAAGGTGATCGGCTTGTAAAAGTCATGGGGTTTCTGACTGACCCAAAGGTTTATAATTATCATTGCAGCATGAGTATAATCCAGGATTTTGTTTCAGAATCTGAGACAAAGTTACTTTTAATACAAAGAGTGTTCGTCTGGAGGATGACAGAACACTCCCGTATGTACACGTGGATATCTCGTGTATATAAAGCAAGTGGCGCTTTATATTGGTTAAGAAGGTAGTGCATACAATTTACATCGTTAAAGGAGTTCATATTTTGAAATATCGATCGTTTTTGGAAGTTAGAATTGACTTATTTACACATTTTGGAGGTATATTTCGTTATTTCCATTATGGATCATATCCGTATTGCCTATAATATGTCCGACCTTATAGAGAGGGTTATCATGAGAAGCATCGGTGGTACTACCAATGTATACATTTTGGCGCTATTTATATCTATCTTCTTTTAACGGTTTACCTCGAAGTCTTACTGACACACGGTAGGAAGTTTGTAAATAAAACGAACGTATTTAAGTACTTAAAATGAGAGTGTTGGGTCCTTCGTTGTAGGTAGATAAGTAACGATATATTTTTTCTTTCAAATGTATATATTTCTTTGGCTTTGTTTGTATGGTTATGCTTCTCTATCCATGTTACTATTTGTTCATACATTGACAGTGATTCGTAATACTCGTATGCATGTTTGTATCTTTTCCGTAGGTGGGGCAACGCAGCAACATCAGCACTGCCAATATCCACAGAGTAGCTGGCCCTTCGAATAGCCGTGACGTAACCGGACCTTCTAACGCTTCCACACCTTGCACGAGGGTTGGCCCTTCATATAGAGCCATGTCGGAGGATCTTCAACCAAGGCTTCAAGGAAACGTGAGGCAGAGACACTCCCCTCCAGAGATGCCTCTCTTCCCACACCTACCGTGTCACTAAAGTCAAATGCATGTCGTGATGCTAAAGGGTCACAGATTACAGCGTAGCTTTTCAACCTGTAGAGAGAAGAGGGCCAATGCTTGGCACGATGCCTATAGGAGCAATAAAATGTTTGAAAATATCGTCGATGAAAATGATGGAAGGTGTTAGGAATGGGGATTTTGTCGGAGGGATAAGATGAATCACGAGGTATTTGCTTCCAAGTTGGAGGCCACGCTTCAATCCCATGAAAATGAGGTTCTTGACAAAAGAAGAGCGTCTGTTCAACAAAAAGACCGTTATTCAAACGAGAAATAATGACAATATGTGCTGCCCAAGGGAAATCGTGACAGGCATCTGTCGCGTTAAAACTCATCCTAGCTGGAATACCATCCAGCAAGGATTACAAGGAGCAACCAGTTAAAGCTTCCTGGAGCAACGAGAAATCGCGGCGGACATGTACAAAAAGCGGGGATTCCAATCAACACCAAATGCGGCAATGACGGAATATGTATTTCCCCCTAAATTGTGTAGACCTGGAAAAGCTCCAAAAGAGATATACCGTACTGTCCTTTAGATCTGTTGAAAAAGGTATGCAGGAGCTTGCAATACTTTTACACCAGTATGCTTGTTTTTACATTTAAGAACAGTTAACAGATTTGGAGAAAATATTGTATACAGTGGATCTTCTCTTTTCCTGTCAGAAGACAAGATCTTTCTTGGATGGACTAGTCTAGTCCATTGACGACCATTTTCGTAAAACCAATGGCATGGATGGAGATAGCTACCGGTATTTGATCTTGACCTGGACCAGGAACAGCATAAAAATTTACCAACCAAATATGAAATGACATCCTTATATGTAGAAACAGGTGTCGTGCATGGGGGTAAGCAGTTTGTGGACATACGGCAGGTAATAAAGTACCAGGGTAGAAGCTACAATACCTCCAATGATATGAGGCTGGAAATAGACGCCTGGACTAAAACTTCTACATCTACATAGTGAAATGATTGACCGTATAAAGGAGGTACGTGATACTCACGGTGATATAGATATTTTTGACGCTGAATTTCTCCACTTGAACTATGGGCTGTACGATCTTGTATTGCTACAGCAATGCCTGATTGAGGGGGCAAATAACGGCGGTACACGCTATACCCACCCCTTTTCCAGGTCAATATTTGTTTTAAAATGTTTACAAGAAATACAGGACGCAATTGACACCGAGTAAGCCTTGGACGCCGCGGAGGCCGCAGCGACCGCGGCCTATGCAAAAGCAGAGGCCGGTAAGAAAGCCGAGGAGGAAATGGACGCCGAACTTGAGGATGAAGAGGACTGTGATGAGGAGGACATCGCGAACAGAAGGCACGAAAATGGTGAAATGAAATAACTCATCGGCGTATACCATGAGTTCAAAGAGGAAGTAGATTGTGAGCCAGACCGTGATTCGGAGGAAGAAAGGTGGAGCAACGAGTACCGTGAAAGGTATGGGGAGCACAGCGACATAGAACACGGCGACGAGGACATCGGGGACGTAGTGTATGGGGAGGACAGCAAAGTAGAACACGGCGACGAGGACATCGAGGACGAACAAGACCCACGAGGTGGTAGAGTTCTCGGATACCAACGACCGTGATGAGTACGACGAGTACTTTCATGGGCGATAAAAATAATAAAAATTATTAATAACAAAATAACACTACACTAAATTCAATTACACCTACGCATGACAGATGCCAGGTTCACGAAGATCCTCTAAGGGTCGCCTTTGTTCGCTTTGTACATAATAAATAGACGGTCTATGGTTGTTAGCTCATTTACGAGAGAGTTGCTAGACCCTGTGGTATAGCTTTGTCTCTGACCTCTGTTTTTTTTTTTTTTTTTAATAATCTACGTTTAAACCCGTTACACTTAAATAATTTTGTTATTAACATTTTTGTTTTGTATACCGTACACTCTGTTTTAAGAAGAAAAGAAAAGAAACACACAACCATGGAATCGCACTGCACAACATGTTTAGCCGAGTGCACAGGGTGCTGTACATTGTCCAGCCAACAGCCATTCCCATCAAAATCAGCAAAAGACAAGGTAATTAAGTGAACGAACTATTTCTAACCATTCAAGAGATGCGGGTAATGCCTTAGGACAGCGCATTGTAACAAACGGGCGTGAAGTTCGCTCACCGTCACATAGTCACACCCTGCCCGGACCTAGTAGCTCTCGCTATAATGGTCCAGGTGGGGAGAGGTGTAACAGGGATTCACACGTTCCACCTCCCCATGTCAATATTGTCCTATCCTCGGACGAGGAAGATTTCGATGTAGTCGTTAATAGAACGAAACAGCAAGGTGGCCAGAAACGTAAACGTAATATACATTCCGTAGTGACTCCCCCAAAAAAGAAACTCTCAGACGCTACCTCCCCCCTTCCCGACTTACTACACCTCCTCCTCTTGATACCGTTAAAACGGGTAAGAATTAAAAAAAAAAAATAGGGGTCCACCTTGCTCTACAACGGAGGATCAAGATCCGGTCCCAAATGTTGAATTACCTGACGATGAACCATTTCATGACTTGCCCTCGCAGCTACCCTCTACCCCAAACTGGGAGTTCATTGGTCAAAGGATTTCCAAACGGTTTGGGAGTAGAGAGGTATGGTACGACCACCAAAGTCAACTCCATAACGCCAACACGATATCCGAAGTTCTCGATTACCTCCGAAGATCTTTGGAAGAAATCAAGGATATCGTGTTGCGCGACACTTCACCCCGTGACTATTTTTTTTTTTTTTAGCAGATGTTTCTGCATTTATTGATAAATCAAATACAAAACATTCAAATAACAATAATAGTATATAATATAATTGATTTACATCAAGAGTGACAACTTAATACACACAAAATAAAATATTTAAAAAAAAAAAAGTACATAATTGAAAGCTTGAAAGTATGGAGGTACGTAAAAATAATCAAGATAAATGCAGAGGCCAACTATCATAAGCTAAGAAGCTTGAGGCGATATGTGAGGCTCATTCTTGTTTCTGCGCAGTTAAATGTACCCGTCTCCTTAATTCCCTGGGCGACTATGGAACATTTCGACATAAGCGCAATTTTGGATAGGATTGAAGAGGTTCTAAATAGCAATCACATTTCTGTCCTTGATCTTGGATTCACGATACGGTTACATCATATCGTGAATCCTGCGGGTGGGCGCGCGCGTAAGTTTGATGGACTCCCCGAACAATTGGCTGCGCTTAAGAAGCGATCAATATTCACAATACCACCCTCCGATGATACTCTTGTTTCGTAAAAGCACTCGTGATTGCCATGTTGCACTCTAAAAATGACAAAAGATATAGAACATGGACCAAAAATATACAAGACCGCGCGCCAACCAAACAGTTTATGAGAATGGCTAGCGAACTTCACGCTCGAGCGAATGTTGAAGAGGGTATATATTAGGGACTTTTAGATTTGCGTGGACTGATGCGTGTGACGTCCATTCACGGCAGTGCATTAACAGGACGTCGATCGTAGCATAGACCTATTGTCTTCGTGCGAATCTAAAAGTCCCTAATGTTGACTCGCACCAGTACGCTGCTTTTCAAGCTGTGATAGCTCCATAGTTCAGGCTTATGGTATACAGAGGTAGACGTAAGGAGGCATTGATATATGATACATATGATGCATTGATACATCTACGCTGTGATATCCTGAACCGAATAAGTGAGGAACGTGAAGATGTTTCTGACGACGACGAGTTTCACCACATGGACTATGACCTGTACGATCTTGTATTGCTACAGCAAGGCCTGATTGAGGGGGCAAATAACGGCGGTACACGCTATACCCACCCCTTTTCCAGGTCAATATTTGTCAAAAAATGTTTGCAAGAAATACAGGTCGCAATTGACACCGAGAAAGCCTTGAACGCCGCAGAGGCAGCGGCGACCGCGGCCTATGCAAAAGCAGAGGCCGACAAGAAAGCCGAGGAGGAAATGGACGCCGAACTTGAGGATGAAGAGGACTGTGATGAGGAGGACATAGCGAACAGAAGGCACGAAAATGGTGACATGAAATACCTCATCGGCGTATACCATGAGTTCAAAGAGGAACAAGACTATGAACCGGACCGTGATTCGGAGGAAGAAAGGTGGAGCAACGAGTACCGTGAAAGGTATGGGGAGCACAGCGGAAGGTAAAGCCATCTATCTGTACCTGTCTGGGTCCCATTATAACGTAATAACCATTCCCTCTGCTTTTCTGTGTGCTTCTCAGTTGTGTGAGGACCGTCACCAAACGTACAAAGATCCCCTCACGCAAAAGCGTTGCTGTAAATGCCCAGATTGGTATGTAACATATTGTGATAGCGGTACGTTTCGTGAGAGTAAGCTCTCTACCATCGTGTGCAAAAAGTGTCGAATTACATTTCTTACGAAACGCTGTTTTCAGCTACACAGTGTAACCCTGCATAAAAAACTCACAGCCTAGCTGCCAAAGAAAATACAAATGTGACAAATGCAAAAAGGTGCTCGACATCGATGTAATAGGGTGTCCCGCTAATCATAAATGTTCGAATATATTTTGTAGAATCTGTAAAGAGGTTGTCGACGGCAGGGATCATGCGTGCTTCATGAAAGTAACATCCAATAGCCCTTACTACGAGGTAAAGAGTGCCTAGGAAACCTCAAAAACCGTTAAACCGTCCACAAATCTCCCACATACCAACCACCACGGTCAAGGAGCTCCTCGGGAAAATGAAGGAGTACCAAAACAAAAAAAGAAATGTATGCAAACCGCGCCAGAAAAGAACAGAAAACCTGAAAATTGTACAAAGTACATCTTCTTTGATTTCGAATGTACTCAGGACACGGGTGTTCACGAACCCAATTTTGTGCATGTGAATCGTGTATGGATAAGGACAATTCAGTTTGTAAGCGCTGCGGTCCTCCACATGCGAGACATATCACGTTTGAGGGGGGGAATACCCTATCAAACTTGCCGCGTGGCTTTTTTTGAAAAGATACGTTACTATGACTTCACAAGTTTGTATCCTTTCATAAAAAAAATTCTCAAAATATCCCGTTGGATATCTTCGTACCATATTGTCCGATTTCCCACCTCTCGAGGACATATTTGGGTTGATCAAATGTAAAATTACCACTCCCAAGAATATATACCACCCTGTATTACCATTCAGTTCATAGGGGAAATTGACCTTTCCCCTCTGCCGTACTTGTGCCGAGACATTGAACCGGGGAACTTGTAATCACGAGGATGTTGAACGTGAGTTCGACGGTGTTTGGGTGAGCGAGGAAATAGCAAAGGCTGTTGAGAAGGGTTACACTAACGTTAAAATGCAGTAAGTTTGGCACTTTGAGAGCTCAACCGTGTACGATAAGGTAGCTAAGGAAGCGGGTCTTTTTGTTACATACATCGACTCCTTTAAAAAGTAAACAGGAGTCATCAGGCTATCCAGCGCATGTGCAGACAGATGCAGAAAAACAACGGTACATCGACGCTTATTTCGAACACGAGGGTATCAAACTCGACCCCGCTCAAATTTGCATAACTCCGGGCATGCGCGCTATTGCTAAAAGCATTGTCAATGTACTGTGGGGAAAATTTGCGGAGCGCCCAAATTTGCGAAAAACAGTGTATGTTAAAACAACTGATGAAATTCTCACTTATCTAAGGGACCAATTGTTAGTAGTTGAAAACTTGATCGTACACAATTATGGTAGAGCTACACTACACAAAAGCAGAGGGATTTGGTGACCAAAATGTCAACACCAACATTATCTTGACCAGCTTTACAACTGCGCTGGCCCGCTTGAAATTGTAGAGCGTGTTGGAAACGCTGGATGATAGCGTGGTGTTCAAGGCGGACCCTGACCTCGCCCATCTAGACCCTGTCACCGGGAGATCCCCGACACTGGCGACGATGTGGTGGTCCTAAGAATTACAGCTACAGGACTTATAAGGGGGAAACATTACTGTATGCAAAGTAAGAGGGTTCAGTCCAAATGACATGAACTCTTTGATCATGTACCATGGCACATTGAAAGAGCCCATATAGAGTGACTAAGGGTCCATCCGTACAATTCTCGAATCCAAAATAATCGGGGAATTGATATTGAATCGATTGGGTAAATGCATAATTATGTTACCAGTTTTTACATATTTACGGTGAAATAATAACAGAATGTGTTGTATTTTTATCTCTGTTCTCTTGTAACATAACTAAAATTTTTATCTTTGTATTCAAATCAATTTTGTATTAAGTTGTCCCCATTGAAACGGAAACAAATAAATGAAAATGAATTAAAATGTCTGTACTTCATAGTGTTTTATTTCATTGACGTGTGTATTCTACGTCAGAATAGTCGTACGATATACAAAGTAAGTCCAGAATGATGTTTTGAGATAATTCAAACACAGCTATGAATATATCAAAGCTTTGTGGGAAAGTCCAAAGAACTCAGTTGTTGAAAGTCTTGTGAGAGGGTCATAAAGTCAATGCACGATCAATAAGAAACAACAGTACTATTGCTGAAAAGAGGTAATTATCAATATTATCATTACCATCATTATCGAACAGGGTATGAGTATAGGGTTGGATTTCAGATCACACATATAGGCGTAGGATGATGAAATCAAGTTGAAATAAGGTTAAAATATTATAAAACAGCTTTGAAGAGAAGCGGCGACGACATATCTCAAAGATTAGATTTTATATTGCTCATTAGTACGATATAATACCCTTAGTTCTATCAAATCCGTCATTTATATGTAAATATTTTTGGTGTGAGAACTTGCTTTAGCATCTACCAGTAAAACTCAAGAATATCTGTAATGTTTATTCCCATAATGATATGTATATGTGCATTAATATCTTATATGAGACAAGAATTTAAGACCTAACTTGGCCGGGTTTTCTTCTTCGATTTAGCATCAATAATAATTTCCATTCTACTAGTAAAAAACAATGTAATACTTCATATTTGTTTTAATTTACGCTACAGGGATATAGGTTTATGTAGAGATTGTGATTTTGCACATATCAACAAGTTGCTTATGAAATGATCTTAATACATTTGTTTTAATATTCATGGCGTCATATGCCATATAGCAGCGCAACAGACATGGCAGCATCGACAAACTCTCAGCAGAATTTATTTCTACTCTGTATACGTTCAGGCATCTGGTTCGTTTATTAAGACAATGAATCAAAAAGTCATTAAGCCAATCTCAAAAATGGCAATTGGCTCTCGCCATGCGCGTGGGTTATCAATAATGAACGTCTAAATCTCATCAGTTCAATGATGGGATTTAGACGATCATTATTAATCAGTGTCGGGAGAATATGAGGAGATTCCCCGGGAGTAGTAATGAAATCTAGTTAATCCCGCCCGACTGGTAGTGACCAAATTAAGGAGGTGACATGGGGCCAACCTATGATATCGTGACCGACTGCTGACAAAGACTAATGGAAAAGAAATCGTACGTCATTAAAATATTTGGGTGATATACAACGTATTAACTGCATGAAATTAGGATACTTCGAATATAGCTTTGACAAAAAATAATTGTTGATGGATGTGGGTATTAGCAATGGAATGAAATTGTCACTAAGAAATTAAGAAGATTCGTTAGAACACAATCGAAATAAACTTATCGCTTAGTAAGTCATCGAATCATAGCAGTTTGTCCTCGATCGCCAAATACAGACTATTCATTGTGGGTGAGATGCTATCCAGAATGATATTTTTAAATATTTAAATTGAAATAAAAGGCCAATTTTGTTGGCACCACCAAAGTGAATGCACATTCATTTTCCAGTGAAAACAATTTACTTTTCCATCCATTTCTAATACTAATCGATTTCCTTACTTCATCTCTGTATCCAACATTATACTTAATCACAACCTATCACTAAACCTAACCCATAACCTAACATCTTAAACGCATCAAACTCGGAGTAAATGTCGCGTTAACAGAATTCATGTCGTATCACGTCTTCATGATGCTCATCTTTAGAATTCGTCTAAACTCGAACTGAAAAACAGATCTCGACCCTTTCAACGTATAATTATACTCCCTCATATTAACGTGGATTTACACCCCTTCCTAGACAACTTCAATCTGTATCAAGGTTTAACCATAACCTATATCACTTTAATCTAACCTTAAACTAGATTCATATCTGCAGTAGATAGTATAGGGGGTTTCACAACTGTCAACAAGTTTGGAGGTTGGGGTTCTCCAATACTTAATCTGACATTCAATTTTCCCGGTATACGAATTCCCAAACCTCTACCCTTAACAAACAATCGAGTGATCACTGAATGACTCCTCTGAAGGGAGAAACGGTAGCGAAAATAGCGTGAAAATTGATTTGTCTTTATGAGAGAGAGAACTCTAAAATATATCGATATTCAATCCTAAACGAGAGATCAATGATGCGACTCCCGGAGGGTGAAAACATGTGGAAATTCAATTTTTTTTCCTCATTAAATAGTACGATCCTTTCCAGTCTTTCTCGAGGGAAGATGGGAGGGGGGAGCCATATATTTAAACATTTTCTAATTAAAACACATTCTAATTATTATCGACTGCTTAAAACGAAATAAGGAGAGCATTTTCGGGATTGTTTGAATAAAATGGATACATTTTTCTCTTTTACTTTACATTTTTTTTAAATTCAATCTATACTTCAGGTGCAAAAATAATTGGAGCGACATTATGGCCTATAATGACCGTGATTATCTAACTTCTATAGCTTCGAATAGTATTTCACCCGATTTTTTATCTTTTTTTGTCGTGGTTAAAATAACTGTTTTGAGTAATATACCAACTAGAAGGTGCTATCTATCCCTTTAATGTGCTCCAGTCTGCTTTACTTACGGGATGACACCAATATTGACGTACAAGGTTAGAAATTTGAGTCCTCGTCGAAACTCTAGTCGCTAATTCGCCTAAGAACATTCATCGCCAGAAGCAGCTATTGATCTCATTTGAAAAATGTTTCTCTACACAAACTTGTATACGTGACAAGAAAAGACACAATGAATTCTTTTTCAAAAAAGGGGAAGAAAAAAAAAACTCGTCCAAACTAATAAAAACGAACCCGTCCCTACCAATGAAAATAACCTCGCACAAACTAATGAACGGTTCCTTTTTATTTTTTACTCTTCTCCAGTGGAATTTGATTCATGATTGATGTTTTCGATTAGTTACAGCCAGCCTTAATTTATTCTACATATATTCTTTTGTCATGTGTAAATTTGCAATGTTTGTTTGTTATATATTTGTAAAAATTCATAAGAAAAAGAAAATCAAACAGAAATAAATAAATCAAATCAAATCAAATCATGTTATTTCAAATTGGCAACACAGATCTTTGCAGACGCGAAATAATCTTTAAACGTAACTACTAAATTATAATGGAAGTCATTTCAAATCGTCTGCACATTATTGATCTAATATTAGGGCCGATTTCTTTTTTTCTTCATTAAAATAAAAATAATTATAGCAAAGAAAACTTTCACGATATAGATCGAAGTGAGTAAAGTACGGAGTGCTTTGTTCCTGTCATTTGACGTACTACTTTTAGGGAGCCCTTGGCTATTTTGATCTTAAGATCTCCAGTATGATTAGCTTTCCCAAAGTCTAGACACCACTTAGCCCATGATCCACTCTCGCATGAAGCTGTGTCTCGAAACAAGAATCAATCGATACCTTCACGTTGCCGATTTAAAGACAGCCTTTGAGAACTGATACTGATTATGATCTGCGGTTGATAACTTCGAAAATGTATGTGCGGTTGCTGGTTTGCTGTTAAACCGTATGAAATTAGTATTTGTTTATATATATTTGTTTAAAGGTTTGGGAGCGGGAAAATGTCACATATCATTTTATTGTCATAGTCTCTAGCCAAAGCTTTCAGTAACTAACCATAGTCTTTAATGTAGGCTCCTTCTTATTAATTCCCTTCACTTTCAACTCGGTCGTCGTTTTTACACTATCATACTTATAATCGAATTGATTTGAAATTTTCTATTTCTGTTTAAGTTTCTTTCCTTACAACTTAACTTCACAGCAATATATGATTTGGTTTGTTAACAATTTGTAAAATAGGAAATATAAAACAATATATAGAAATAAAGTAAGCTGAACAAAGATTCCTTATACATGTATCATGACAAAAATATCTTCTATGCCTCGAATCGCTTGATTTTCGTTTTACATGGCCACCAACCCTACACTACCTCCGATAATGAAGACAGAAGCTGGAACAGAATCTACAGTTAATCCAACCAAATTGGAAATATCTAACTGATGAGTTTAACCTTTAATCAGGAGACTAGTTTCAAGAATTAGTTCTGCCATCTAACTGATGAGTTAAACCTTTAATCAGGGAACTAGTTTCAAGAATTAGTTCTGCCATCTAACTGATGAGTTAAACCTTTAATCAGGAAACTAGTTTCAAGAATTAGTTCTGTCATCTAACTGATGAGTTAAACCTTTAATCAGGAAACTAGTTTCAAGAATTAGTTCTGTCATCTAACTGATGAGTTAAACCTTTAATCAGGAAACTGGTGTCAAGAATTAGTTCTGCCATCATTGCTTCTGGGTAAAGGTTTTTGTCATTAGGCCCAAGTCGTGGCGACTTGGCCGCCATGTCATATTCATGATAGTGGTGTTGCTGCTTGTGATGGGGTGTGTTTTCGGGGGAAGGGGATGAGGGGCAGGGGAGTACTCTAGGTCTTGTCACCAGATCGCAAGTTTTGCTGGTAGGAAATTTGTTTTTAGCACGGTCCTTTGACTAAACTGCCCCGAATCTTGTCCCCCTCCCCCCACTTCAAAATTGTTTATCTGCGCCTCTGCCCTTCGTGTGTTACAAGAGCCTTGTTTAGTGCGTTAATATAAACTCAAGACACCTTTATCAAGCGATCAATATCTGCACGTTGCCGATTTGCGCGGCATTAGAACACTGCTATCGATACCACAACACGGAACGTGTTTGACTGTGTTATAAAATGGGTTATAGAGGTGACTTAGTCGAGTAGTTTAAACATTTGGAATTGGAGATACGAAGGTCATGGGTTCGATATGTGATACAATACCAAATGTTAATGAGACCAATATTTTACCTACATTCATACGTATCCGGACACCTACCCCCTGGTCATCCACTCCCGGATAAACACCCCCAGTCAACTACCCCTTAGGACGTTTCCCCTCGGGACAACTACCCCCGGACAACTACCCCCGGACAGCTACCCCCAGACAACTACACCACAGGACAACTACCCCCTAGGAAAGTTGTCCGGGGTAGTTGTCCCGGGAGGTAGTCGTCCTAGAGGGTGGTTGACTGGAGATGGTTATCCGGGGTTGGATGTCCAGGGGAAAGATGTCCTAGAACCACATTCAAAACAGGCTTATTAAAATCACGGATGAGGGCTTTGGTCTTTGCTCGGTTAATGAAAAGCAAATTAACATTTGCCATCAATTAGGGTTAGGGTGTGAGAGAGGTCTTCTTCTTCTTCTGATTTCGTCTTTTTCCACATATCGCCTTCCTTCCCACTAATTTAACTCTCTTCAAATGTTATACACTCCTTGCCTCATTTTCGTGAGGGGTGGGGGGGGGGGGGAGGGGCTTAATTCATCATGCACTTCATAGCTACGCAACAACTTACACGCAAAAAACTGAGGTGCTAAATGTTGGGTGCTGAGTGAGATTCTGCACTTGAAGTGCCAAAATCAGCACTTGACGGGTTAACTTTAACAAGGAAACCGAAACGTGCTGAATATTTGAGTGCAGAAAACGAGTGCTATAACAATATGCAGCACTTAACATCGAGTGCTGACTGCATAACCTGATCTGATTGGTCGGTTAGTATAATAGCTGTTACCTTGTGAATATTTGTTTTTGAATCAAATTCAGCTAAGAGATTCTTACATTCTTCATTCTCCAGGTCAATACCCAAGGCCTCAAAAGTCTGAATAACTTTGCTCCTTAAACTGTCAACAACATCAGTATTCAAAGCTGTTGCAGCAGATAACACTCTGTTTGTCATAGCATGGGTCATGTTGGTGTTTGATAAAAGAGAACCAATGAAAAATGCAGCTGGTCTCACTATGAACATGACAGACAATGAAAGCGGACAAAATATACAGTTCCTCAGGTAGACAAAGGAACATCCCTTGACTGCTATTATGTAAAATGTGTAGAACAGGTGAATATGCATGTGACACCTGTTCTACACATTTTTACATAATAGCAGTGAAGGGATGTTCCTTTGTCTACCTAAGGAACTGTATATTTTGTCCGCTTTCATTGTCTGTCATATTCATAGTGTCTTGTACTGTCATTATGCATTGCTCCATCTTGTTCTTGTAGTAGGCCTATCCTATCATCATCATCATCAAATGCATCATCTGCTGCAGGATTATGCACTTCACCAACAGCAACACCCAAATCAGCATCAACTAGACCCTCCATACCCTGTACAACTTCAGGTTCAGGTTCTTCTTGTGGATGTTGGTTTAATAAATGTTTCCTGTAAGAGTTGAAAGTGGTAAATGACGAAGGACATCCACCTTGACCACATACCAAATGTAGATGGGGCATGTCAAACAACGCATGAGTTAGCACTTGCACAAGGGCTATTCTGCTAGCACCCAAAAGAGAGCAAAACTTGGCACTTTAAGTGCACAACAGTCAGCTCCTTTGGGTGCTAGCAAAGTAGCCCGGGTGCAAGTGCTAACTCAGCACTTCGAGTGCAGTCACTATGCGAGCTCCTAAAAAGTGCTAAAATTGAATCTTTAAGTGCTAAATTTAGCACAACCGTCAGCTCCTTTGGGTGCTAGCAAAGTAGCCCGGGTGCAAGTGCTAACTCAGCACTTCGAGTGCAGTCACTATGCGAGCTCCTAAAAAGTGCTAAAATTGAATCTTTAAGTGCTAAATTTAGCACTTTTTTGTTTGAGTGTATGAGCATAACAGTGTAAACTTTGTCTTGCGCAAGCCTGTTCCAAGATCCGCCACTGTTCGCATCATCAGTAGATATGAACAAAGAAGAAAGTGGCGGCCATCTTCCTGATCTGTGACACATTCACGCCATTTCTTTCTTTGCTAGTTTTCTCTTTGCCGTTGGGGCTAGTCGATATTTGTGCTCCAGTTTGATTACTTCGCTAAATTCGGTGACCACTTAGCGTACGATCGATTATGTTTTTCCTGATTAAGCATGTTGGTCGTCTGTCTTCAATCAACTAAAGCCGTGACACACTTTCAAGTCTACTCTAGCGTCCAGTAATGGTTCTAGATGGAAGTTTGGGGCTCATCCCCCGCCCCCCCCCCCCCCGAAGAAAAATGTTACCGCTTTCCTTAGAAGTGGGAACAAAGATTAACCTAAACTCCAGCGACAATAACGTCATTACTTGGGAGATACTATCAGCAGACTCTGTTATATCATGATGAAACGTAAATGTATCCGAGTTTTTTCTTCAAATTGTCAAAAACATTTGACATGGCGGAGATTTTGATCGCTGCAAAAAATTTCGCGCTTAAACTGTCCGGGAGAATTTGACACTCAGGTGATTTTGATCTCTAAAAGCATCCGCGCGTTTTTAAAAAAAAACTTTGGCAGAAATGTTGACACCAAGATGATTTTGATGTCTGAAACCCTTTTCCTCTGAGCTTGTCATTCTCTCTTGATAACGATCATTTTTCCTCTGGCCAAAATATTTGCGACTCTGGCTGTGACATTTTGGGGCGCATGTATATACTTGTGATCAGTATCTACGTGTAATGCGATGAGAAAATTAACACTCAATAGCCGGGAGCATGCGCAAGGCGCGAGCGTGTCACCTGATAAGGGGTAGAGCATGTTCGATGATCCCCTTGGATTAACGAAAGAAAAAATCTAAATAAAACTGAACATAGACATCATTCTTTTACGTCAATGTTTCTTATTCGGGAAATATTTTTGTTGTTAATAGATATTGTCGACCGTAAGGGTTCGAGAGAGAGAGCTAAAAGATGCATAGGTTAATTTTATGAATGTCTTTGCGACTGTGTTTCAAATGATTATGGTCTCAGACAGTGTTTCTCTGAAGAACGCATGGAACAGTAAAGGGTTTCTTTGTTGCTCCGCATGCACTTTAACATTTGCCCTTTACTTTCACCCTCCCATTCAACGGCTATACGTTCGATGACTATCCACGCTGCCCGGGGCGATATCAAAGTCGATCTCGAGTTGGATTAATCTATGAACCCAAGACACTTCTGAGCCCCGATACTCCACCGCTTGCTGATGTCATCGGCCTTGTCATCGACCCCCTCAACATCGAGTGCGAACGACGGATGGCCGCCAGCAACGCCCTCGTAATTTCTTCGTGAGATTGTTCTAAGCCGCAGTCACACTATAGCAATTGTCTTTCAGCGAATCGCAACGAACTGGTGCTGTATCATATCGTTATGAAATCGTTTTGCCACGTGTCGTTGTCATCTTGCGGCAATAATTCATCCATAGTCGGAACGATCTGGAAGTCGTGAAGAAATTGCTTGGGACGTTAAATATTCGTTCCGTTTCTTTGCATTCATCACGTTCGCTCTGCGAATCTCAACAATCTGTCGCGGTGTCTTGTCACATTCTGCAGCATGTTATTGTCGATTTGCGGCAGAAATTCAACCACAATCACAACGATTTGGTGTTCTTGGACACCATTTGATGAAAGTTACTTTTCACCTTAAAGAACTCAAAATTTTCTTCAAACTATTCCACACCGACCGTAGTGTGACTTGGGCTCTGGTTCGACGTTTTCTAATACCATATAATGTACATGACATGAATCGAGGAAATTTTGATGTATCTGATTAGCCTGGAATTGTCTCTCTCAATTACGTGTTAATGCATGTGTACTAAATTGAGCTTATCTGGTTTGCGGGGCACAGATCAGAGCACGCAGCCGTGCATGCCTCAGTCTGACTTATGGCAATTTGTGTTGTCTTTGGCCTAGTTGACTCTACTTGACAAGAAAGACACATCGAGGTGCGTTGCGTCAGAAAAGCTGCAGAATTATTTTTGGGTAGATTCTAGAACAATTACATCCCGGAAAATAACCCCAAGTACCGCCCGAGGACAATTACCCCCTGAAAATTACCCCTTTTTTGACAATCACACCCCTTCCCGAGAACAATCACCCCCTGAAAATTACCCTCTTGAACAATCACACCCCTCTCCGAGAACAATTACCCCGCTCTGAAAGCTACCCTCATGGACAATGACCCCCCCCCCCCCTCCCCTCCCGAGGACAATTATCGGGGTGGACTTCCCCTTTAATGTCGGGGTTGGCTGCCCCTTGTGGTCCTGGGGAGTGGGAATTATCCTAGGGGCCAATTTTCAGAGGTATAGGGTGTAATTGTCCTTGGGGTAATTTTCCGGGGTGTTTGTCCCCGGGGGGGGGGGGGGGGTATTTTTTCGGGGGGTTATTGGTCTGAAATGCAAACAAGCAACGGTGGGCCCCTAGAAAAAATACATTTTGGCACCTAAGGCACATTTTTATAAAAAGTCAGTCTTTGCCATCGTTTTTAGTATCAAGCTCTTCTGAGGAATCTGCATTTTAAGAAGAAAACAAAATCAATTTCCCGTGTGTGTACCTTTAACTAGTGTGACCAAAATGTTTTGACGGGAGCTACATGCAATAACTTTCCAGTTCCTATAAATTAGTGAGAAAACGAAGCGAGCGAGAAAACAAAAAGTATTTTCTGAAGTTGACAGGCTTTGGTGGTGCATATCAGTGGCAGCATTTGAAATATACATAATGTCGTCATCAATATCAAACAATACAAAAACAAAGAATAAAAACACCTTGCTGCTCAAATATGGGATGATAATTGCCCAAGCACAGCTAGGACACAAGTAGTTATCAAAATTACCAAGAAGGGAGGGGAAGGGGGTACAGGCTCTTCGACCCTCTCCCGGTCCTACTCCGACAATAGGGACTTTTAGATTTGCACATCTTCATAGGGGACTACTACGTGTGACGTCCTTTTAAGGCAAAGGCAGTGCCTTAAAAGGACGGCATATTGCCTTAAAGGCCCAATGCTCTACTTGTAGCTACTTGCGCCCTCTATATAACAAACAATGCTTAATCGGTGACCATTGGTCCCCCATGATCGTCTTTTTCTTATGTTAATCGAGAGATGAGTTGATGAGTTAACCACCTGTCCAGTGACCTTGCAGGGTGGTTTAATCCCTCCCGTAAACTAGTACAGATAAGCTTTAAAGGGACGTCACACGTAGCAGTCCACTGTGTCGACGTGCAAATCTAAAAGTCCCTAGTGTCTGTGTCGAGTCGCTCGAGGGTAATCTATAGACACGGGACCCACGTCAGTATGGGACAGAGAGCGACCCCCTGTGGTACCCCATTGTACATTACTCACTGCCCCTTGAGTCTGCCATGGCAAGGAGTGGCGACTTAATGATGGATTCTCCCTTAGGGCATTCCATTCAATAGTACACATGTAATGAATTCTCGACCCTTCGACGAGACGATACAAGTAGCGGGTAGATCTGTTTCAAGGAGTACGGGGGGGGGGGGGGGGGGGGGGGGAGTCGATCGCGATCAGGCACAATTTTCTCGCGCGAATACAAACAAAATCAAATCAAACAATTCATGGAAATCATATCCTGACATAGCATGATTATCATTAAAACAAAAGTTAAAATACAAAAACAAATAAAAACGCAATGAAACAAATAGGGGATATGCCAGATATAAATATAAGCCTAAACAAAGAATTCGATATTCTAAAGAGAACAAAATCAGACTAATTTTAGGATGTTCTTATTAAACCTACTTTCAGTAGTTTAATCAAGAAGATATCACAGCGAGCATAATCCTTTTCCGACTCTTTTTTCAGTTGCTTACAATCTGCATTTTGTAGAGAAATGAATTTGACCGTTCATGCACGTTTGATAAGTTCAGTAATGATTTAAGACCATGAAGACCATAGAAAATGGCCGCCATTGTGTTTTCAGCAATCCCTGTATAAGTAAATTCTAGGTCCTTTTGTAATTATTGAGTCCTGTACACCTTGTAAAATATAGGGGATTATAGCAGCAGAAAAGTAATAATAAACGAGTAATGCAATAATAAAGTAATAAAGAGGAGATGGGAGCAGTTGTCTCGAATCCGAGAGGTCCCGGATTCGAGACAAATTCGATGCGCTAGTGGCCTTTGGTATAAGGCATTAATCCTCTTTACCAAGTCCCTCGGGGATGACTTAAAGCCGTCTGTTTACTTACTAAGTATGAAAATGCTTTCTTAAGCAGTCAGGTAAAATAAACCATCAACCTATCAAACCAATGTTAAATATATTGGATAGTTTGTAAATCAGAATCTTTGCATATTTCTGCTATTAGGAAGTAATAAATCTGAAGTCCTTACATCCTTTACTTATTATATTCATTGTTTCCAAAACGATCATTATACTGTAAGTCTTTCATTCCTAATACCAACATCAGATTTTAAGATTTGTTTATTACAAAAAACTAACAATATTTGTTCTTTTCAGTTCCTAAATTGATCATTAGTTTGCCATTTATTGTTTCCCACAGCTAACGTATTTAATATTAATACTATTTACCATAAAGATAACATATCCTTTACTTTATTTTTGTACATCCTACATGTATATCGCCGAGAACAAATACCTGAGAAACCTATGACGGCAAACAAAATAATTAGGGGGCGCCGGAGAGGAATTCAAACTGTGTTGATGGGGGTATGAATCCATAAAGGAAATCACTCAATAATGGAAAACACCATCATGAAAGGTCCAATGGGAAAAAGAAAGTCCTTCAAGGAAAACACCCGACGGTGATTCTCTTGAATCTTTTAAATAAAATGAGGGGCATTTCTACTTTAATCAAAACTGACTATGATGACGAAATTTACGTGTATGGGAAACGAATCAACGCAATGGTTTATGAATAGCAAGCGAGCAGAGTATGGTATTCAGTCTCTCTCTCTCTCTCTCTCTCCCTGTCTTCCTCCCTCTCTCACTTTCTCTCTCTCTCTCTCTCTCACAGGTTTTCTGCAAGAAGCCGGTCCAAACACCAGGCCAATTTTTAGTTCCTTCTCCATCCCTTTCTATCTTTAGGCTTCTACTTCATTATGTCATAATGATCTATCATCTACCAAATCTAACATCATCCCGATTATTTGTCTTCCTGCCATCCGTCTTTCAGGTACGAGAAGTGCCCCTATTCACTTCAGATAAGTGCCTCCTTTACCTCCGATAATTACCCCTCTTCAAATCTGAGAGATGCTCGTTTTACTTTAACAAGTGCACCTTCCCCTCCTAATTACTGCTCTTTTCATCTCTGATGAGTGCCCCTTTTAGCCTTTAATAACTGTCCCATTTATTTTGACACGTGCCCCTTTTCCTTTCTAATGAATGCTTTTTTACTTCTTATAAGTGCCCCTTTCCTTGCTCATAATTACCCCCTTTAATCTCCAATAAGTTCCCCCGTTTATTTAAACATGTACCTCTTTTTGTTTTTAATAAGAGCCACTTTCCCTCTTCACATAACAGCCTCTATTCACCTCCGTTAAATGCCCTTATTAAAATCTGATCGGCGCCCCTTTTCTTTCGACATAGCACATTTTCCTTTATATAAGTGCCCCTTTTCATATTTGGTCAGTGCCCCTAAAGTATTCAGTTGCGACAAGTACCCCATTTCCACCTCTTATCATTTCCCATTGTACTTTGACGCGTGCTCCCTTTCTTTTCTAATAAGTTTTTTATGCCTTTCGATAAATGTCCTCTTTTCCTCTAATCATTAAAATGTGCCCCTAATTTAAAGCGATTAAGAGCAATTTCCCCCAAAACTCGCTCGCATTTATAGATGATATAATTATGTTTCTTATCAAAGTTGTTTTCAGTCTTCCGTTATGAGCATGTGCTTATACCCCCGTCAGGATTGGGTTTTTTCCTCGTTATAAGATGTAATTTCTTGCACTGCGACCTCGCAAATCTTAACATTTTTCCTGGCTCGATTCGCTCGCTCGCAAATGCATATTTAGACCATGACACACCCAACTGCAAAGTATGAACACTGTTGAGAAATTTTGTCATGATGGACATGCGAGCATAGGTGCGACACATTGCTGCTGTCCCTTAGGTTCTGGTGAAAGTAACTATCCAACACGATCGCCTTAACATCTGACATCGCTTCTACCTACTTGTTTAAATCTTTTTGTTGCCGTCCATATTACATTTGAGGCAACCTCATGGAGAAACAGAAAAATAAATATGTAAGTCTCTCCTCAAAGCAAGGAAGTTTGGTGAACTCTCCCTTCTCAGCTCTTTAATTGCCACGAACCTATATGGCTTGCAGACATTACTGACCGAGGGAAATGGGCCACAATCTCTCTCAGCGCTAACCAGATTTAGCCCTGGCTCCAAAGGGTTCTTAAATTAATAAAAGTATATTCGTTTATTAATTTGTTTTCCGAGCAAGTCATGAAAGCATTTTAATGCCTTAATTTCAATCTTGTCCTTCATCGCTGTGTATTTCCGCCAAGCTATACTGTTTAACGGTCACATATCCCCCTTCCTCCGTCTTCGTTTAGATTGTTTTGTTACACTAAGTGGGGCTCTATCAAAAATCTTGAATTGATTAGTGTAGCCGAGCATCTTTCAACATGCTATAATGGGCAGTGGAAATAAAGGCGGTGATAGAACTTCGCTCGCTTCTAATGTCATCAGTTGGCAAAGCATCGTGGAACATGACTGTCGACACATCGGGACCATGTTAGCAGTGGATGGAAGTTTGAGTAAATCGGAAGTAGTGTCAGTAAAATACCATGCCTTCAAAGTTTGAGGTTTTAGAGTTTTGATAGTGTGTTTGATAATAATCCGGGTAAATTAAAGTATACAAAACAAGACAGGGAAACCGAGAACAAACAAAGAATGGAACACGTAAAACTATTAAATGACACATGAGCCAAAACAGTTCAATGATGAACGCATGATGACTTAATAGAAGTAAAATAGAATTTAAAAGAAAAGAAAGATAAAGTAAAAAAAGAAGAAACAAAGAAGCAGTACTGAAAGAAGACCATTAAAAGATTAGGAGAAGAAGGAGACGGAAAGGAATTAGGGACACGGGGGGATGGGGAAGGGAGGACAAGGAGGAGAATGGGGCGATAGGAGGGTGAGAATAGGAAGAAGGAATGAGAAAGAAAAATTACATACAGTGTGAATGAAAAAACAACAACAACCGTTTGAAACTGTTAACTTACTCCCACTCCGGCCCACACTGGTTCCAAGTAGAAGTAGAAAAGTGTCTTCAAAGCTATTGAAACGATACCAAGTATGATTGATACTACAGCTCCAACTATCTGTAGGCTGCCCAGTACATACGCTGCAGTAGACGAGTAGTGTGGATAGATACCTTTGCGTTCCGATAGCACCGAGTACTGGTCGTCTGCCGCTGTTGTCATGGTGAGTTTGTGTATTTATCTTCCAACTGTATCCTGAAGAGAGATTGAAAATATGAAAGAAGTGGTGTTGGGGTTTTTCTTGACAAAGAAATGAAATTTGAAATTAAACTTAACGGGTCTTTACAAATAGCTTATACCAAGGGAGGATAGAGATTTAAAAATGTAGGGGCTAAACAATGATAATTCCTTCACTGAATTGCCATTATTTCCCAACATTTTGGAATTCTGAAAATATATTCGTGTCTAATTTAACTGCAGAAGACTGTGCTTTAGCCAGAAGGGATAAATTCCCCTAACCGAACACGGAATCCCTCTCCCCTAACCTAGCAAACCATAAAGAGAAAGAAAGAGAATGAATTGGAGATTGGAGATTGGAGAGGGGAAGGAAACTTGATAAGAAGATGACACAGTCCCCTGCCATACCTCTTAACTCAATGGCCTTGTTGTTCCGTTGCACAAAGCTAACCCTACGCCATGCCCCTAACAGAAACTGAATGCTTCCTAAAATAGTATTTTGTCTATTAAGGGGTAAGAGAAAACACAAGAGGACTTAACAGTCTGGAGTGTGATCGAAAAGCTTGAATAAATCACGAAGAGGGATTCATTGCGAGTCGAGTTTAATCGTTGGAAGGGAAGTATGGGCCGCCGCTCTGCAGGTGTTTTACTCGACCCTGCCCTTTTCGACCCTTCCATGGCTGATACGTACGTGTCTATCCAATGATTTTTTATGGTGTGCAATAGAAGAAGAATTTGTAAAAACCTGTTAACCAAAGAGGGAAAATGAGATAATGAATTAGAAGGCAAAAGACAGTAATATTGTCGCTACATGACAGAGCTTATCATATATTTGTATTGTAAATACAATGCTTTAGACTATACAATACTAGAGGAAGACGGGAGTAAAGGATCCGCCTGTTTTGGGCGCCCACTATGTACGACATGAAATCCAATGCCAACACGACGGGATTGTTACATATCATGTATGCCGTATAAGTTCTAGAGGGAGGTATAGCGAGTCAAACTTCCCTAAAATAGCTTCAACCCCCCCCCCCCCCAAAAAAAAAAAAGTCCCCGCCCCCTTTTCCTAACGCAAGCGGCTTCACACACGACATGCCGCCATTTTAAATAAAATATAAACAACCGTAATTCTAACAATTTAATGAATTCAAGCGGGGTACATAATTATATAGCAAATTAATACAAGAAACCCTAAGCTCTTACAAAGCCTCCCACCCCCCCCCCCCCCCCTCGTAAAGGAATATTCTTCTAGAACCGTGCCTGCCCTTTACGTTTGGGTTGTAGCTACAAAATAATGTACTGTATAGGGTATCGTTAGCGCTGAAATCCAAACGGATTTGAACATGCGGAATTGAATAATCGTTCGATCATTTTCGACAGACGCACTTTACCTGTCTGCACATACATCTGCGGATAGCAACATGAATCAGGCATAGTCCACTATTGGAGGTTAGCTTTACCGGTGGAACGAGTGTGTGTAGCCTAGTGTGAGGACGACTGTTCCCGGATTACCTTTCTCTGACATTTATTTCTGGACAACTTCCCACGGACAACTACTCCAAATAACAATAGTACCCGAAACAAACCGATGAGACAATTATCACCGGCACCTCCTTGATATATAACAGATAAAGACCTCCTTAATACCTAACGCAATTTACCTCAGACAATCAACGACTGGTGATTCGAATCAAATACGGGGCTGACCCAGCAGGGATTACTATCTACCATACAATGCTCACCTATCCATTCCTGCAGGGATCAAACCTCTGTGGGACTGTGTCGTGAATTCACTGCTACACTAGTCATTCTAGTTCACAATGAGCACCAAAATCAATGGAAGGAGCACGGTTTATAATGTACTTATTTTTCTTTATTTACATGACTCAGTGACCCTTCAACTATAACCCTGCTACACATTTGGGGTTTGGGAGATGAACATGAAATTTCGAATAATACCTTTCCTCTCCTCATGCATGCCTACGCCTTGAAATTAAACAACTGACCGACCCTTGCTATTAAGAGAGCATACACACAAAACCTATACGAGCCAATTTCTAAACATAAAATTACTTAATAATTGCATCCAATTGTATTACAATTCTTCAACCTTTACTTAATTGCCCCCCTCCAGAACACCCCCCCCCCCCCCCCACCCCCATCAGATGTGCATAAATATTATTGTATCCGCTACATTCAGCGCGTGATCAGACAACTATGTTTTCGCCGTGACAGCACCGTGTTTGCACATTGTCACGCTCTGGAAAAGGGCAACGTAAAGAGGTCGAGATGAAAGAAAAGGCGGCCAGCGCAGAGTGCGGAAGAAGAGGAGAGAAGAGGAGAGATGGAAGGAGGGAGAGAGAGAGAGAAAGAGAGAGAAGGAGAGAGAGAATATTAAGCCCTGTTCAGACAGATATGTTTAAGGTCTTTGTCTCTGTCTTTCTCATTCTCTCTCTCTCTCACTCTTTCCCTCTCTTAGTAGCTCATCTGGAACCACTGTCATAGGGAGAGAGAGAGAGAGAGAGAGAGAGAGAGAGAGAGGGAGGGAGTGGGAGGTTATGAGCACCCTATTTTGTCCTTGTTGGTCACTTTTCCTGGATATTTTAGAATATCACTTCTAGTCCCAAAACAGATGTAATTCTTAGCAGTCAAGACTTATGTCGACTGTCCTCCATCAACCACGTCTACTAGAGTAGCAGATTTTAGATTAGGCTTTTTTTTTCTTTCTCGGGCGCATGATTGTGTTTGAGACGAGGGAAAATCCATTTCGATCGATTTTGAACTCCACACTTCGCTGGACACGTTCAAGATGTTATTGCGTGATCATCTCAATAAATCTCGTATAACCCCATTTTTGTTTCATTCATCACCTGATTTGTAAATGAGAACATTCGCTAGCGATAAAATCCCTTGGAAAAAAGACACACGTTCGTAGCAGGTAATTTTCCCTATTGTCACAATATGTGGAGGAACATGATGCTAATAAGCCACTTGCCACTTACCAGGAAGGTAGCCAGGGGTGATGGTGGGGGCAGTCACCCCCCCCCCCCTAAAAAAAAAAAAAAAAAAAAAAAACGCCAGTCAAGAGAGTGAGAGAGAGAGAGAGAGAAAAGAGAGAAACAGGAGCAGACAAAGAAACATTTTTGAAAATTCAGACAAGGATAAAGAGTCTAGAACGGTACAACGAATCGTCTTCTTTCTCTAATAATTAAATAAAACGTTAAAGCTTCCGCACTTCGCGCGAGAGAGGGGAAACTGAATTCAGACAAGGATTAAGAGACGAGAACGGTACAACGAACCGTCTTCTTTCTCTAATAATGTAATGAAACGTCAAAGTTTCCTGCACCCCTGCGCTCTGTAAGTGCTTTGCGTGCTTTCTACCGCCCCTAAAATTAAATTCTAGCTACGCGCTTGAGTGAACGGATAATAGCGATAAACCGCTTCTATGCGCGATAGTGGAAAAATCGGTAAGGGTCTTGACTGTTTAAAGAGGGCCCATAGATCAGTGTATGGACGGGATGTTAGTGAGTATAATAATTACCCTACAATTGATTTGACGCAATGAAAAGCTTTCTAGAGAGTCAGTGAACAGCCAATAGAGATAAAACGCTTCTTTGGGCGATAGTGGATAGTCGATATTGGTATTGACTGGTTATAAAGAGTGACAATACATCACCGCCTGGACCTGATGGGGTTCGTGGAAATCTCGTTCTTCAACAATCGCGATAGAATGCTAACCACGTGGTCTCCATGGAAAGTAGCGATAAATCGCTACTTTAGGCGATAGTGAGAAATCGATTATGGTCTTGACTGGTTAGATCGAAAGAGAGAAGAAAAAATCCACGTGGACAGGATCCTCCGAATGAGAATCACATCATGCGGAGACAGAATAAATCTGTCTCGACAAGATCTTTCAAATGAGAATCGAGTCTCGCAATGTGGCAAATAAATCTCAGTGCTCAGTGTGTGGATCGAACTGGGCCCAGTTTCACAAAACTTGTCATCAGTGACAAATGACCGTTTTTCTTTATTGAGCTAGTGAAATCCATGCTTCTGATTGTTTATTAGCAGATTTGTCACTGATTTCTGTCATTTGTCATCGAAGAAAGGCTTTGTGAAACGGGTCCCTAGTCTCGAAAATACGTATCGCGTCTTGCAGAGAGAGAGAGAGAAAAAAATGACCGTATATGGACAGGGTATATTCGCGAGTATCACCTCTTAAACTTGTAGAGTGAGTGAGAGAGAGAAAGAGATGAAGAGAGAAAGAGAAGGGTGTGTGTGTGAGATAGAGAGAGAGAGAGAGTAAAACACCGTAAGGACAAGGTATTCGCGAGTATCACCTTTTTGTACTTGTGGAGAGAGGGGAAGGGAGAAAGAGGGAGAGAGAGAGAGAGAGAGAGAAAAAAAAACACATCGTATGGACAGAGAGAGTAAAACACCGTATGGACAGGGTATTCGAGAGTATCACCTTTTGCACGTGTAGAGAGAGAGGGGAGGGAAAAGAGAGAGAGAGAGAGAGAGAGTAAAACACCGTATTGACAGGGTATTCGAGAGTATCACCTTTTGTACTTGTAGAGAGAGGGGAGGAACAAAAAGAGAAAGAGAGAGAGAGAGAGGGGGGGGGGGAGAGAGAGAGAGAGAGAGAAAGATGGAAAGTAAATAACCGTATGGACAGGGTATTCGTGAGTATCTCGTCCAACCATTGATTAGAGGCACAATGGATTGCAAACCAAGAGGGTCTCAGGGGAGGACATGAAATCGAGGTTTTCGATCGTTTGCAGCTCCTCCACCGACACTCTGTCAGTACCTTGAAAAATGAATCGTAGATTGAAACGGGGGTATCTGGTTTGGTACGGAATACAGGAGTTACTATTCTGGGGCCCGTTTCAAAAAGTCTTTTTTTCAATGACAAATTACAAATATCGGTGACAAATCTGATGATAACCCGTCAGAAGCAAGGATTTCAACAACAACGGTCATTTGTCATTGAGGAAAAGTTTTTGTGATAACCCCCTGGTCCTCAGATTAGAAAGAATCTGGCAAGGTCAGTCAGAAAAAGTTATATAATTCAGCTCAAAGTTCAATAAGATATTCAATATAACTTGATGACAATCATATACGATAGTAGAATTACGATGTAATTTTGGCTGAGGGTGCATCCGTGTTAATTGAGCTCAGAAAGGTGTACTATTCTTTCGAATGTTATGTTTGTTTCTTTATTTTGAACATTGTTAAAACGGCATCACCCTTTTGAACATTCAAATGGTTTGGATGTGGGGAGATATTAACAATGATAGCACAAATGCCCTAATCTCTCGAATTAACCGACAAGGATAGAAAAATCCCCCAAATTTAAGGATTGTCAAGAGTAAATTTGAATTGAGGAAGGGTGTCATATTGATCTATATAGCGACACTCCTAGCTTAGAGGTGTATGGTGTTTTTGAGGTGTTACACACTCGTGACAAATTATATTTAAATTCTTGTCTTCTAGGCATAAATTTCACAAGAATATAATGAATCTCTTTAACGCGGATATTTCTTAATGTTTAAGACATCAAATTTCGTTCGTGAATAGATAATCTATCCATGAACCGTTGCTACGTGTGATAATGATCAGCCTTTGACAAACTTGATCTTGGAATGTCGTTTGTTACATCGTATACATGTTTTTCATGTTAAACGTGTAACGTGTATATACCCGTTACACGTTGAACAAGTCATATTTTGATTCGTTATCATAGCAGTCAACTAGTGCTATACATGCATATTTTTTATGATGACCCTCAGACCAACTAAAATTGTGTACGGTCCTACAATGCTTCTCTCTAACCATATTCCATCCAATCCCTCGACTGCTTTGGGGTAGGTAGAATTTTCATTACGTTGCGGAGCGATGTTAAAATGTAATCAATAAAACAATATTGTCTTCGAGGAATTTCCTCACCAACAGTCGACATGATGTCTTCCCTAAAATAAACGCGAACATTGAAATTCACATTCTTGCATGTATCTTGCCTACGTCCATGTCATCTGGAGGGGATTTCCCCCAATGCCCCTCTACGTGGCGCCCTGGTGCAAAAGTGTAACACACGTAACGCGTATGTGTGTCAGTATTTACCGCCAAATCGTTCCAGAAGCGTGACACGCATTTCCCGTACGCCACCTCTTGGTTCGAAACGAGACGACGCATGGCAAGAGAGAGAGAGAGAGATGGAGAGAGAGACAGTAAGAGGGAGAGAAAGAGAGAGAGAGAGAGAGAGAGAGAGAGAAAGGGAGAAAGAAATCTGCGGAGCGGTGGAGAGGTGAACGTATTGCACTCTTGTTCGAAAAAAGATTCCCCACTAGTGACTGTACAATGGTAAGAGATAGATGTACATGCTTTTTGCATTAGTAAGGGCGTTAGTAAGAATAACCAAACGGTCATTAGAAAATGCTAATGACCGGTCAACTGAATTTTCAAATGACCGGTTATGCATCACGAAAAATAGATGCCACGTCACGTCTCTAATCTCATCGAATCACTAGATCAGGAACTACGTAATCCTTTCTTTCTAGTTTTTTTCTTTTGAAGCCCGTCTGCACTAGTTTAGCCAGGGGAGATTAGACCTCCCTCTCAAGGTCACTGACATGTGGTTATCTCATCAAATCAGCTCACGATTAATACAAGAAAAAGAGGATCACGGGGGACCAAGAGGCACCGATTGTGCATTGTTTGCTATATGAGGGCGCAAGTAGTGCAGTGGAGCTTTAAACCTCTGTATAAATAACTCTCCCTAGTGTGTAGTACGTAGTTTTATAAAGTATACTATGAGGAATTCTTGTGACGGCGCCATTTATAATTGTATAAAATTATTGGTAAGAAAATGGTATAATCTTCGGAAGATGTGAACTTATTCTAACCCTTTTTTTCGTAAGTATTATAGGTACGATCCATCATATCAAAGGATATTATCCAATCTGGAGGTTAGAAAATCAGGAGCCGCATTAAGCATTGTTGCCAATATTGTTACAATACAATTCTTGTTATAATTTACAATAAATTAAGCTTAAATGAGACATTAATTGTCTCTTGAAGACGGACGTATTCGATAAAGCAGTCAGTGGTACATGTTACGATTCCGTAACATAAAGAATGTGAAGATACAAAAGAGGAGATTGGTCTACGTATTATGGACGATAGGGTTTTAAAGGGGCACAGGCGGTTGATAATAGTCATATCTATCATCTTTCAAGGCATCACAGGGAAACGCCCTACCCTCCCATCCCGAATGGCGGAAAATGGGTAACAGGGAATAAGAGGTAGGCAACGTGAAAAAGAAGGTGATATGATTCCCTTCCACACCCTTCCCTTATTAAATGGGTAGTTATTTCATATTTCATACTTGTAATTCCAATTCTCCCCACCCCCCCCCCCCCCCCCCCCCGGGCGGGCTGGGACTGAAATAATGGTTAGGGTGATTTCGATGTGACCGGCCCATCTCGCATATGAACCGGCCCTTAGACCACAAATCGACCGACCATTATGCCAAAATATCGAACGACCAATAAGAAAAATCTCCAAACTCCCCTTTGCCAGTCCACCCCTCTCGAACCCATGCCCCCTGAAAGGCTGAACCCACCCTACGCCATCGATTCACCTGACAACATTCAAGAGCTGTTTACACTCGTTGACTTATCATGGCAGTTATCGTGGTTATGGATGAAACCTGTATGTTTAACTGAGTGAAACGTAGAGCGAGAATAACTGTTAATTACACCCCCGGTTCTCTGGGGAAAGTGTAATTGCCTTCCTCGCTCACTTTCGCTAGAAAAAGCAATGTCTTGTCGTCTCTTGTCGATGCCTCGAAAAGTCCCACGAGAATTCAAAACTAGGCGTAATGCATCGAGAACACAACTCTCCACAACTCTTTCCCCCATCTCTCCCTGTGTCCATATTTACTCCTCAAACATCGTCCTATTTCACTCATTCTTCAAAGAATTTCGCATCGTAGGTCTACTTACTCCTTTTTCGTGACAGGTCGATAAGAGAGCCCAGTCCCCTCCCCACTATCCCTTCCATTCGTTCGATAAAGAAGTTTCCTTGATGTCTACATTCGTGGCAGGTTAACTTCAAACTTTTGGCCCACAATTGGATGTTACCCTACTTTGGAAATTGCTCGTCTTCGACTAATTTGAGTTATGATATCAGAGAGATTGGATTGGTTAAAGGGATAGTCCACCCCAGGATTTTCTTTAGCTGACGATATAGACCTAATAATACCATGAAGAATGATACAAGTCTCATTAAAATCCATGATCACATAACGAAGATATATCGACTTTTTTATCGAAAATCAGCCGCCCCCCAAATGCAAATGCGTTACGTGGGCATGAAACGATCGCCAAAAAATAACCGATAGTATCGAAATTGTGACGTATGTTGCGAGCTGCCTTCTTATTTCGCAGACATTCACTTTCGCTTTCACTTTCATTCATGATTCGTCGTGTCAGTGCGATAACAGTGTACCGCGAGCGAAAGTGAATGTCTGCGAAATAAGAAGGCAGCTCGCAACATACGTCACAATTTCGATACTATCGGTTATTTTTTGGCGATCGTTTCATGCCCATGTAACGCATTTGCATTTGGGGGGCGGCTGATTTTCGATAAAAAAAGTCGATATATCTTCGTTATGTGATCATGGATTTTAATTAGACTTGTATCATTCTTCATGGTATTATTAGGTCTATATCGTCAGCTAAAAAAAATCCTGGGGTGGACTTTCCCTTTAATGTCTTCTAATTTTGTTGGGGAAAGTACTGTTACAATTGTGTGCGTTAAAAAGAGATGCTTGGTCAAACACAGCCTCTAATAATAGTAGGCGGACCAACTTTTCCAGGTTTAAAAGAACTATAAAAAGGGAGTATTCATCAGTGCAACGTGAAGTGTCAATGTTATTCGGTGGATGCATCCAAACAAGTTTTGTGTTCATGTGCTGATTGTTGAACCGACTAATTTTGTAAGGGGTATGACATAACGTATTGAATATTCACGGTATATCCATTTCTAAAAGGCTATACAGCGTGTTGCCTGTAACAAATCATAAAATACAGGAGCATTTTTCAGAGCACCAGTAAAAAGAAAGACACAACAAAACAATCAAGTTTCTTAATTTGCAATATCGCTTCCATTATAGAAAAACATTTCGGCAAAGATAAATATCTCGCACGAATCCAACCAGTTCAACCACCTACATAATTTATAAATGAAACTTATATCCTCGTTTAATCAATGTTGATGATAATTGCAGTTCCTATTTCGCAGAGTAATTGGCCTAATTGCCATAATTGCATAATGACACGACCAGCATCGTAGGGTGTGTCCACCCTTTGAAGGGGTGGGGGTGTTATGAGGGGAGCGGTCTTACAAAGTGATATAAATGTGAGGGTGAGTTGGGGTAAAAGGAGGTCTATCATTTCCCTTTTACTTGTTTTTCTTTAGTGGCCTGCAGGCATTAGTTGGTGTTTTTTTTATTCATTTTTTGTATTGTTCTTGTACTGTGTTTTCTTGTATTCTTTGTTATTATTGCATCCTCCTTTGCGTTCCTGGAGATAAAATGGAATAATAGCCACGCCATTGAACACGACACGTTCAGGCCCCGTAAATAAAGTTTTGGCAAGCTACAAAGATTATTAAGGGACTTGGTAACATTGTTCAGATGAGAGAAAATGGTGCTAAGGTAGTGAATTCAATGCTAGATGTACAAATAAAGATAATCTGAAAAATTGAGTAAAAACTGATCGAATCGATTCCTTTTTTCTACCAACTATATTATTACAATTTTGTGCATGTTAGAGGGTTAGTACAGTAGAAGGAATTTAATGGTATAACATTTTTATACAAAAATTACGCAATTTTTTCATCAACTTTCAACAATGTTACCGAGTCACTTTAAGTCAGATTTCTTAGATTTCAGTTGACAAATGGCATGATTGTAAGCTGCTGAATATAGAAGGATTATATTAAGTAAAATAGGGATAAAAATAAACCGGTCGTGTTTTCAATAATATTCTGATTCCAATAGGTGACGCAACAGTCTTTAACATTTGCCTGAGGTTTATTTTATTTTTTCCGTCTCTGTCTCTCTCTCTCTCTCCAATTCTTCCTCTCCCTCTCTCTCTCTCTCTCTTGGCAACCACCTGTTAAGTAATATTTGAATAGATTTCTTCTCTAACAGTCTACTATACAGAGATTAACATTGTTTTCCGTGTTTCCTTCCTGCGAGAATTGCCAACCAATACACTGCGGATTCAAATCTAGATTTCCTTTAAAATGATTGTACGCGCGGATAAAAGAAATATCAACAACAACAGCAAAATCTGGCTCTACACAGCCGCAGGTCACGACGGAATGCTTTCGGCGCCACCCGGTCACGCAGTTCAATTTCTTACTCCAGTATTCTCCCGCCAATATATCGCCTTTCCCACACGAGTATCAATACAATCATCTCCTTTCTCTTTGGCTATTTACCTCTCAAATATGATACATCCTTCACTGACTCGGGTAGACGTACAATTGCAAATAGCCGAAGAGCATCGGCGAATTCTGTAAAGGGCCGATTTGCGACTTGGCAATATCTTTTTGATCAACGTTACGATTAATCAAATACTTTTGCGCAATGGTGTTCTCAAAGAGCGGGATATTGCTTTTTTATCGGGGGGGGGGGTGTTGAGGAGGCCTTGTGCATCTATATAGAAACTATGTGACACCAGGGATGTTTCACAAAGACTAAGATTGACTTCAAGTTGGACTTAATTATGACAGACCGTTCATGCCACTATTTGCTCTCATCATTATGATCTTTAGATAATATTTTTTTCCTTCAATAATGAACTATCAAAAAATGTAAATTCTGTAGATTTGTGACCATGATTTGTAAATCCCTTGAGAGATCAATACCACTAAATTGTGAGAGGAAACAGTGGAATAAACAGCCTGCCATAGTTAAGTCCAATTTAAAGTAGATCTTGGGCTTTTTGAAACACTCTCCTGGTGTATCTAATCCCATTTGGGCTACACCCACGGTGTATCCATCATAAGGTAGAGCTGGCCGTGCCCGCCCCTTTTGGAAGCCCCCCCCCCCCCCCTTCAACGAAAATATGCCATGGAGTAGGGCCTACGCCCATGGGACTACCATTATGTTACTCAATTCCGCCCACTATTTCAAAACACCTGGATAGTTGCGAAATGTGGTTTTTAAGAAGAATGATGAAAATCCCCTGGACTGACAAAGTTAGTAATGGGGAAGTTCTTACACGAGCTGGAGTGCAACGGAAAAAATGATACGTGAAATGTTGATAAGGCAGTTGAAGTTCATGGGTCACATTACACGTAAAGAAGGCCTAGATAATCTTGCTGTGACAGGGAGAATTGTGGGAAGAAGGAGTAGGGGAATAAGGAGGATACTTTGGATGGACAGTCTGCAGAAATTGTTGGAAGAGAGAAGAGTGAAAGAACTGGGAGTGGCACTAATAGAGAAGGCTAGGAGCTGAGGGTTGTGGAACAGCATGATCGCCAAAGTCAAACGATATGGCAATTAGAGAGAGAGACACCACTGCCTCATTCATCTTTTACTCTATCCATTCTTTTTAAATTTGCAACAAAGCAAGGGGCCCGATGACCAAAATGACGATGAGAAAGGATAACTATCAAAGCGGAAAATAGACGAAATGGGGGTAGCCAAAGTGCACTTTGTAATCAAAAAATAGATTTGACATTAATTTGGAGTAGACAAAACAGAATAATACATGTTCATGTTCTAAAGACATTACATTTTTGTTTACTATTAATGTTCGCGTGAATTATATATATCACAATTAAACATAGTTTGATTAGACCGAAAATGTCAAAAGCCATGATGCATACAAAAGACTGTTTAAATGCAGCGTAAAAGGGTAAAGGTGCAATGTTATTGCATGCATCCGCGCATGTAATAACCATATCGGACTTCGACACCCGGTTCAAGATTAATGTTACGAAGTCAAGCATGATTTGCCTTTGATTACTGGGGGTGGAATTTCCAGCTATGCTCAGGCTATAAATATAATTTGAAAATGTCACGTATTGCTTTAAAGCTGATGGTTCGTTTCACAAAGCCGTTATGAGATACAAGATCAAAGACATCTTGACACTGTCGCTCAACTTATCCGCGAAGTCTTTCACAAAACCGTCTTTACCAAGACAACTTGCAAGCGACAGCTTCTCCGACCAGTCAAACCATACATATTTCAGGACGCCGTCAATAGTCAACTTTAAGTTAGTCCGTAACAGCGCAAAAATGAAAACTGAAATTATATTTCTTGATATTCAAGCTTTAACTTTATTGATCAGTTCTTATTTGTGGTAAGATAAAAGCGTATACAAGCATTCAGAATGTTTTATAACGTTTTAGTACCTAAACGAGTAAAAGAGATTAATATGATTTGTGATAATATCAAGTTGTCACCTTGATGATTATAATGACCCTCAGAAAAGGGTAAAATTTATGATAAAGCGATGATTAGTATATTCTGATTCTGTTTTAGTAATTCAAATGTGAATAAAACGGAACTACATAGAAGATATTTTTTAAATCCAAAGAGTAGAAGAGCATAAACCATCGATATAAAACTTGTTAATGCCCCCCCACCACCCCCAGAGCAAGTTACACCAAAAAGACATAGACAAAAATGGTCTGACGTCTGAATAGTACAAACCCTCTGTAACAAGAACTGCTGTTGAGATTTGTTGAACATGAAGATGATAATATAAAAACAATTACATGAAAATGGCAAATGAAAGGGAAGGGGAAAATTAAAAGAAAACATGAAGGCGATCCCAAATCCAAATCGCAGATAAAATTAAATCGTGTGGAGGTACTTACTCTTGATGCGCATGTAAGATTCACTCTGCAAAAAAAAATGAGCACGCCAATTCACAAAACAACACGTTGTAAAGCTAGTATCCTTAGTTTGTCGCTCGGTTGTTACGGAGTACCATTACGTGTACGACCGTTGTCGTCTGTTGCTGGCGTTCGAGTGTGATGACCTAACGTATCGACGATAAAACACTGTCAACTTGCCGCGCTTTTCAGCGGTTGTAGAAATCGTCTGCGCGCGCAATGGCGTGCGTGCTTTTCGTCGTTGGCTAGCACTGTTTCCATTTCTCATCACTTGGACGTGATGATTTGTGTTGTATTTACAGTACGTCACTCAAGATAATTGGAGATGTGAAACAAATACCTGGATGGAGGTAGACGTGAATGATTTGGGAACAAGTACAGTGTTAGAAAAAAATTAAACAAGTTGTTTAAAATTTTAAACAACCCCGAGTTAACCGGTGAATCGCTCAACGTTGTTTAAAAATTAAACAAATTAAGGTTGTTTACATTTTGAACACTTAGTTGTTTAAAAATTAGGAAACCTTTTAAACAACAGTTGTTTAGTAATAAAATTGCACAACTCGGTTGTTTAAAGCAAGTTGTTTAAATTTTAAACAATAATGTTTAAATTACTAAGCAACTGTTGTTTATTCAGTATTACTGCACAACTGGGTTGTTTAAAAGGAGTTGCTTAAATTTTAAACAGAACTGTTTAATGGTTATTATCTGGTTGTTTGAATTAATTTTGTGAAATGACCTACTGGAACCACTCCTGCAATAATCACAACGATTTATACACTGTAACATGCAGAGCTTGTTGCCAATTTACTTCAACATTTGTTCATCATATTCATGGCAGTGACAGACAACATTATTATTTGTCTCTATAACTTCACCTAAACCCCATCGGCGAAGCCGAGAAGAACCAAGTCGTCGCCTTGCCCCGTGTTCCGCCATTTTCGTCTGCACTGCACACTAGCACTGCATGCTTGCATGCATGTATTATGTACGTACTTTGTGTATATCGCGTATCGCATGTGTGTGCGCAAATTGCAATCGCGTATCGAGAAAATATCAACGACGCCCCCGGGACTTTTTAAACAACTCTGTTTAATTAAATCTTCTTTTTTTGTTAATACATAGTTGTTTAAGCCAATCGAGCACTGATTTTTCGATTTTGAACAACGTTGTTTACTTTTTTAAACAACATTCTTTTTAAACAGTGATATTTTAAACACCGTTCTAACAGTGTATAATGACGGAGGCCCGTAAAACCGTGGGTTCTAAGGGGCGCGAGAAAGAGCCCCAAACGAAGATAATAAAGATAATATTCAATTTCAAAACTATGTTCCGTTTTTTGCAGTGAAAAAGGATCATCAATGCGTAAGAACTAGTTCCTTGGGGACACTCACCCCCCCCCCCAAAAAAAAAAAGAGAGAGAGAGAGAGAGAGAGAGAGACAAGCTTACCTTGACTGACAAGGAAACAAACAGAGAACGCATGGTGAAAGTTGGCATGATTTGTATGCATATCGACGAGGAGACCAATGAATTAACAAGAAAACCATATAAAAATTTAACATGGATAGAATGGGGGCGGGGGTGAAGAAGAGGGAGCAGTAGGAAGAGAGAGAGAGAGAGGGAGAGAGAGAGAGAGAGAGAGAGAGAGAGAGAGAGGAGTGGAGAGGGGGAGGGGTAGACGTGAATGTGGATGGGGATAGAGGGAAATAAATGGGGGGGGGGGGGTACGGAGAGAAGGGATTAGTAATCAAACTTGTCTCCATTCACAGTCAGTGCGGACGTACACTGTCCCATTCGAGTTTACTTCGTGTCAGCATATACTTTTCCTTCAGGCAATCGATCTAGAGTCAAACGATCGGAAATTGATTTGCCTATCCTTCTTCTGGCGAAAGATGATCATGACCTATTTCTAGTATTCGGTTCAGGTGAACTCCTCCTGGCCTGCACCATGGATGTCAAGTTGTTTTCCTCCTCCTCCTCCTCCTCCTCCTCCTCCTCCTCCTCTTCTTCTTCTTCTTCTTCTTCTTCTTCTTCTTCATGTTCTTCTTCTTCTTCTTCATCTCTTTCCTCCTCCTCTTCTTCTTCTTCCTGTCCTTTTTCTACTTCTTCTTCTTCTTCTTCATCTCCTTCCTCCTTCTCTTCTTCTTCTTCCTCTTCTTCTTCATCTCCTTCCTCCTTCTCCTCCTCCTTCTCTTCTTCTTCTTCCTCTTCTTCTTCATCTCCTTCCTCCTTCTCCTCCTCCTCCTCTTCTTCTTCATCTCCTTCCTCCTCCTCCTCTTCCGTTTCTCTTTCTTTAGCCATTTCCTCCATAATAACGCAGGTTTTGTTCAATAATTCGGCCTTCTCGAAAAGTGTAATTCATCACTAAATGTTTAAGGTCTAGTTACCCAGGGTAGCCATACGGATACGATGAAAGGTATTTTATGTATTTTTAACCAGTACATGGATGCTAAAACGTGTTGATATCAATATTGCCTCGGTGGATGTTTTTTTTCTTCATATAGTGTTTAAAAAGCTCGCAAGCGATCGCAGCTTTCTGCTCTTGGTGATGTTGTATGTGGGGAACTGGCTAGATGCATTTGGGCTGTGTACATGGTCAGTTGGGGGCAAGTTGGTTGGGGGTCGTCGTGTTGTCAGGCATGCATCGGTCCCCGACATAGCAACATTTGAAAATTTTTGATCGGTCTGTAAATAGCGGTTGTAGCGGTTACTGTGTGAATGCAGTATAAGGTTGGGTTATCCTTTAAATACCCTGATCACTCCCATGAGGCGCTTCTTCTACAGTAACTGATAGATCTCTTGACAAATCCCGTTAATCTATTAGTCTCTAGAAACACATTGTCAATCCGTATTACTGTTTCAACAAAACATGACTTACATTCGGTCAAGAGCTTGCTGGTGACGTCACCAATCGCATAATATGGGGAGGCCTAACGGGTGTTACACGATTTTCCGAATGTTAATCATTCTGAAATGAAAATCCCAGAGGGGGGAGGGGGGATACTGCAATTAAAAGCTTCCAGTATTGATAGAGTTGATGGGGAGCTTGACTGTTGGTCAAACGAACAACTCAAAAATAATTTTAAAAAATGCAGGGGTGCATATTCTGTTTTCTTGGTTTCAAACTTGACAACAACAATTATGCCCCGACATCTGCATTCAAAATAATACAAGCCGTGTCAGCACAAACTTATTCATTCACCCCCCCCCCCCCCCCATTGAAAGTTATTCCGGCGACGCCCTCACCTCAAATCCTTCTCAATTTCTCTAATCCCTCGTTCCCCATATCGTCATCCTCATTATCGTCCCCGATCGAACTCTCCCCGTAGTTCATTAGGGAAAATATTGAATTCCCTCCATCGCTCCTCTGGTACCGTGTCGGCGTAACATCGCTGCTCTGCCTGCTTCATTCATCCGTCGACCACCGTCCCATAAAAAGTGATAAGTTCCGAGTCGCTCTAATTTATCTGTTTTCTCCGTTCGAAACATCCATTTTTTTTTTTTTACCGGATTGGTTACACTCCCAAGACAGTTAATTGTACTCTCTTCGCCTCCATTACTATCTTGCCTAAATCTCTTATCTGTTCTTGCTCCCATCCTCCCTCCTTTCTCCTTCTCGTATACATCCATCTACACCTCCTTCTCCCTAAATCAATCTATTGGATTTGCCGTTTGTTTGGAAGAAGGGTTTCCAAGAATCCCTCCTTTTTCACCTACATTCTGTTTCTTTTAACATGTTGAATACGATTCAAATTTTCTATGCTACTCACCTCCTCCCCTCTTTCTCTGTCTGTCTTTCTGTCCTTGTCTCTCTCTGCCCCTCTCTCTATCTCTTCCTCTCTCACACTCTCTGTCTCTCTGTCTCTCTCTTTCTTTCTCTCGCTCTCTGTCTCTCTGTCTCTCTCTCTGTCTCTCTCTCTCTCTCTTCTCTCTTTGTCTCTCTGTCTTCCAAAATCAGATCTCGGGCAAGGATCTCTCCTCGTCATGCTCATCCTCCTTCTCCAGTTATCATACAGCGTGACGCAATGACCACTGCCATCTGTCTGTCTGTCTGTGTCTGGCTCTCTCCCCTCACTCTCCCTCTTTCTGTCTTTCTATTTCTTTCTGTCTGTCTCTCTGTCTGTCTTTCTATGTGTGTCTGTCTTTTTCTTTCTCTCTCTCTCTCTCTCTCGCTCTCTCTCTGTCTCTCTGTGTGTCTCTGTCTCTGTCTCTTTGTGGCTGTGTCTTTGTCTCTCTCTGTCAGCCCCTTTCTGTCTCTCTCTCTCTCTCTCTCTCTCTCTCTTCCAAAATCAGATCTCGGGCAAGGATCTCTCCTCGTCATGCTCGTCCTCCTTCTCCAGTCGGCATACGGCGTGACACGATGGCCCGGTATGATATCGGCCGATATAGATCTATCAGGGGACTGGCGAGCGGGAGAATTGAAAAAGCCGAAAAAAACCGGCTAGAATTTCAAATCACGACTGCAAGAATGATTGCTTCTCGATTGTCCCGTCTATGTTTGCTCTCAATTGAAATCAAATTTCAAGACATGGGACCCGTGTCCTGCGCCGTGTCCCAGAATGAAAATCCGACCCATACGATCGAGGTGAACAAAATTCGTCAATTTTCTTCAGAGGGATTTTCATTTTCGACCACATTCATGATTTTAGAGACATGAAACGTCCCTTCTAGAGCCGCACATACTGAGACAGACAATTTTCGATGAAAAAGTATAGGGGAAAAGGTGCCCTGAAATAGTTACATCATTATATTTTAGTTTGTTAACTGAAATAAAAACCACAAGTACGAGTATACTTGCAATTATTTAATATTCAAGAATTAAAATAAAAACATTTAATATACATGTCATACCATGTCACTAATTCTGTACCCATGTGGACCCAGCCGATGTTACCAGTACAATTTGTGTACATTGGTTATTGGTGGTTATTTTACCTGACTGCTCTGAAAGCATAAATGCTTGTTAGTAAGCAACCAAGCGGCCGAAGGCTTTAGGTCCTCTCCGAGGGACCTGGAAATGAGGATTAATACCTTACCAAAGGGCACTAGCGCATCGACTTGGTTTCGAACCTGGGTCACCGGATTACGAGGCCACTGCTCTACCAACTGAGCTATCGCGCCTCTCTTAAACCAAATAACCGTTAAATCACAAAAGTTTGCGGTTTTTTTTTTTTTACTTTTTACTCAATACGATCACCATATAGATATTGCTTTTAATTTTTTTAAACAAAGAAATTATAGATAATTTTTTCTTGCATTTATATTTTTATCACATGTCATTTGAATTATTCCAGCAAGGTGTACACAAGTTTTATACTCCATGGAGGTTTTTCACAAAGCTCCTAAGTAGAACTTAACTCTAAGTTGAACTTAAAAATTATGGACAGCCATTGGAGTCTTAAAATGAAATATATTCAAAAGCAGAAAGTCAAGTATTTTAGACATTTTATAAATTCCACATCCAGAACATGAAATCTCCTTGATGAAAAGAATATATGAATGATTTGAATAAACAATTAATGCCTTTCAAAATAACTTTTACAAAATATTTTCAAAGATGCTTATGGCTTTCCATAATTTTTAAGTCCAACTTAGAGATAAGTTCAACTTAGGATCTTTGTGAAACACCCCCCATGTCTGATAAATGCATGAGTTTCAAGATTTGCAAGTTGTCAGAAGTGTACTAGATTTTGATGGACGTTCGCATTTGTACTTCTACTTATTATATATTTATTATTCACTATTATTCTGTTCTACATTTTGTGGGTAAACATTGTGAAATTAATGAAATACTTTGCCAATTCTCAGGTCTTGTTTGCTTCGCTTAGATAAAAATGACGAGACTAGAGTCCCCAGAAAGCGGGTCAAGGCATCACGGGCTGACCCCCGCCCTCTCTTTCGAAACAAAAGCGACATACTTTCAGGTCCACCATATTCATTCCCACATTGTGACCTCCTTTTGGGAAGACGACGGATAAACATCTAATGACCAAAAAAGAATTCGAACTGTTATGCTAAACTATGAAATGGTATATTTGAGTATGATCAAAAAGTAACGGTTAGAGGGAGTTGAGTTGAGTTGAGTTTATTGGTTTCACATTTCACATGCAGATATAATACAGAATAACAAAATATACATAAAAGACATATTGTTTCATAATTCAAAAAAGGGAGGGACTGGGGACGGCTCAAAGTCATTGTAAAAGTAGAGCACCGGGGTACTGGGCAGGTGAAATGCCTGTGGGTGTTTTCAGTACATTGTTATCGAGTAATTGGATGGTTTTATTTCCCGTTGATGCTTATTAACTCGGACATACTGCGCAGCTGGAGGGTGATTTACACTAAATTATCCTTGTTCAATCCTCTTATCGAGGTATCGTTCTAGATATATCTTTAGTTGAATTGACAGAACGTGTAAAGAATTTCAGGGTAGCTTTTTCGAGTGAGCTGACACAATTGGAACAACCGCTTTAAAGGTGCCATTCGCACATTTTGTAGTAATTTCTGTTCATTGAATTGCATATAAACTAATAATCATTTTACGTAGGAAATGTGAAATTTAAAATTTCAAGAAAAATAGGTCTCGATTTTAAAGATCCTATATCCGATGAAAATACAACTTGATACAAATGAAAAACTGAATGAATGTAGAAAACAAATATAAAGGAATAATGAGTACTTACTCTTTGATTATTGCACAAAAGCAAATTAAAACCTCATTTTCCGCACCCCTCCAAAATTACAGGTCAACAGGGGACAAATTTGCCGAAGTTACAGTGACTATAACATGTGGACCCGATCGGTTCACGTATAATAGCTGAGGCGATGAGTCGTGCTTGATTAATGCAAAGTCATTGTGCATATGCGTACTCCACATAAGATGATGTCCTTAAGTCGATAGCAAGTTTTTAGGTCGACATTTTCCAATTTTCAAAGCTTAGATTTCGAGTTTTCAGAGAGCTGATACTCCTCTGAGGCTCTGACTGACAACAAAATGGCACATAATTGATATTATTGTAATTTAGGGCTTATAAACTTTCCGTTACATACTACATACATACACATTGATATTTATATAGCGCCTTAACATAAACATGCTCAAAGCGCTTTACATTAAAACAGAATAATTATTTTGCTCTCCAAGTGCATTCACTGTAATTTTTTGTGTAAAGCTGTGTGAGGTAATTCAAAAAAGTTGTGCACCACAGGAACTAAGCCTGGTTCGCATCCCACACATTAACTCCATACAACGTCTTGTCAAAAAACAATTACAAAGAAACCAAAACAGTGGCTGCAGCGCGAACTACACGGACGTTTGAGGCAGCCTGTGACCACTTCAGAGTACGTCACATGAGGTACAAAGATACATGATCTACGCAAGATATGAACATATTAAGGCAATAGCCTTTCCAAGTCGTTTATGTTATATAGAGGCGAGCATACTATTTGTATCATCGCTTCAAAGTATTCTCTGCCACGAGGATGATATGCGTTGGTCAAATGGCAATGTTTTATTTATACTCTTTTCTCCATCTGACCGTATTTCTTTCCTTTCTTTCAATTCCTCTCATTTACACACACCACCGCTCAAGGCATGTCCCCTTTAACTAATTCTCATCTTTGTCGCTTCTCTTTCTAGCACAATTTCATCTCTTTCTGCTTATTTCCCCTAATGCCACATAAAAACATGTCTCGGCAAGTAGCAACATTTTCCCTAATTACCTCGTACCTCCCTCAAACATGTCAATGCCCAAATTACTATTTAAACTGACCTATTTTTGCACATCTCCCTAAGGATCATTATGCAAACTGGCTTTTAGCTAATATCAGCTTCGAAAGTCCCTCGGGACACATTACAAATCACATTATTGGGTGGGGGGGGGGGGAAACATCTATCTGGATTTTGTCTCTTAATCTTTCTATGTAATTTGGTCGCAAAACCTAAATGGACATGAGCTGTGGGATTCAATGTAATTTGGTGATACATGACAACCCCTCCCATTTCCTTCCGGCGTCACCGCAAACACACAAACACTGACTTTATATCAGTCAACCTAACATCTCAAAAGATCAAGCGAAACGTAACCCATTGCGTAAACACGAACGAAACGGTTTCAACGGATGTCCTAAAAGATAAAGTTCTTGTAATAGGAGCTGTTAGTTCAACCCGGCTTTTCCTAATTGATCCGAGCCCTTTGCACCGAATTTCTCACACTTTGAGACAAATCGCTCCTTTTTTCTGATGGCAGTTTATAAACAAAAGCTTTCCCTGCAATGTTATCTGAGCCGGGTTGCCCTGGAAAGCATTGGAAGCGTTGGCGCCTCGGTTGCGACAAAAAGTGGCGGATCCAGGGTTTCGTAATAGACTGATTAGAGGGGTGCAAGTAACTGGGGCGTCAAATTTTATAGTGTTTTCACGATGAAACGGCGAATTCCTTCAAACTGGGTTTCCAAATCGGTATACTGTGAGGTTTCTGGTCGACGATCAAAGGGCCCTGTCTTTTGCGTATTGCAGTGATGTTGACAAGACCATTCGCAGGTCTGCTTTTACCGACTTGCACTCGAGCCGTCATTTTGTCTGACGTAGGACTGAGTCAGCAACTGGCGCAGTTTTTGACGCACCGTATGATAATTATATCGTTCACAAGTGAAATTAACACAATGCAAACGTTGCCTTTGTACAACTGGTGTAAGGCTTAAAGGTAGGCGTTACTACTGCAGCTAGAAGGGATAAGACCACACAGCGAGCCAACGAGGTCAATGTGACAGGTGGCTATCTCATTAACTCAGCTCTCATTTAACATAAGAAAAAGAGGATCATGGGGGACCAACAGGCACCGATTTGGGAAGTTTTCTATATAGAGGGAGCAAGTAGCTACAAGTAGGACAGTGTGCCTTTAATTAGCGCAGTTAATAACGCAGTTGAATGACTCATTGTGTAGGCCTACATTGGGCATTAAACAACACACATTTACAAGAAATGAATGTAACTACTTGGGACCTAATCAGGAAGAAATTCTCCTTTCAATCAACCCTTTTGCGGTGCCTTTTCAAAATTGAGTGGTAGTCGGTTGCTATTTCCCGTTGCAGACAGGACGTCAGTACTGCGTCAGCGACTTGGGCTTTCTTTGACGCACCATGCTAAAATGACATCATACACAGAGTGAATATAAAATGATCGGTTTACAAATATTGCTCTGAATTGCTGACGCATTCGCTAATTGATTAGCGTAGGTAATGATATGATATGACGCAACGGGCATAACCTTTGCGGTAGGCTTTATTTGTATTTGTCTGATAATATAAACGTCGTGCAAACATTGCTCTGATTTACTGACGCACTCACTCATCACTTTTATAATCTTGATTAGAGTTGGTAATGACGCAACTGATATGACGCAACGGACATTAGCTTTACGGTAGCCTTATATAGTTTTGTATGATAATATAAACGTCGTGCAAACATTATACTTGTCTGGGGTGGCCAAACAAAGGAGGGGCGAACATCCCCTAGCTCTCTCCGCCACTCGACGAGATGTACATGGAACTTTGCTTTCTCCTGACAGGCCGAGTACACGTAAATTGAACCATTAACCTAATTGCTCTATGTCGCAAAGGAAGATCCCGTTCTGTTTGACATCCGGTGACATTTTGCATCTCGTAATTGTTCATGCAAAATGGGTATTCTGAGACGAAAACTTTGCACGTACCATGTCTCTGTTTGTCTGTATCTTCAACAGGGGGCATGTTAATTTGGCTGCAGTTACGCAAATAGTTCGTAATCGTCGGGGGTAATCAAGCACGGAATATTGTGAATGAAGAATACAAATTAGGAAGTATGAAGGGGAAAATATCTTAAGAAAGCTTTGGTAAGATTTTGTTATTCCACCTACCAAACCTCAGTGGTACAAAAATTGACTTTTCTATTATTATCTTAAATCTCCAGAAGGCGTAACTTATTCATTTTCTGGGGCGGTTCCTTGTCTGTGCTTTTCCGATCTCTCTCTCTTTTTCTGTTTCTTTACCTCCTTCTCTCTCCCACTCCCACACTATATCTTTCTTATTCTCTCTCTCTCTCTCTCTCTCTCTCTTTCCAATGTTTCTCTCGTTCTCTCACTCTGTCTTTCTCCTGTCATCTCTCATTTCTTCATATAATTATGTCTTCCCCCTTTTCTTTTTCTTTCTTACTCCTTCCATTCCCTTTCACCCCTTTCATTTTAAATCCAACTCCCAATATTTCCATTTAATAAACACTCGCCCGCCTTTTATCTCTCTTTCTTGAAGTGGCTTTACGTGATGCAGCTTACGTCTATGTACATTTTGAACCAACTATTTAGATGGGTGATTTGGGATGGCGGCAAAGTAGAGGATCAAATTTCATGTACAGGCAGATGAGCTAAACATTAATGGACAGCTGTATGTGTTTGTGTCAATGTTAGGCGTCACTTTAAAAGGAGGCGTCAGAATATAAGACCTAACCCAAGATTGCGGAATTTGGAAGGGGGCTGCAGGGTCCCCCCCCCCCCTCCGTCCCCGCACTTTATTCAGTTTTTCTGTTGGTACATTTGGTAATTTGGCTCTAAGATGCTCTAGAATGCATAGTTTCAGTATTCCAAAGTTGAAAATCTTCTTGCTCCGTGGCTCTGCTCCCTCGATCAAAAACAACAACAACAACAACAACCTGTACAGCTCTGAATTATTACTCTTGATTCCTTATATAACTATGACCAAAACACAGGCACAACTTACCTAAATTGTAAATGCAAATTTCCCATTGTGTCTGTTATAAGGTCGGTGATTAAAAGAGGAGGAGGGACGCCTCTCTGTTAAAAATCTGTGAAACTGATCGTCTTTCTCCCTTCCAAATTTAGAAATAGTTATTTAATATCTAAATTTGTTAAGCCACACTCTAGATTCATTTCAATAAAATAAATGATAGTTTTTGCAAAAAGAATTATATAATGGTTGCATAGAAATGTATGTACTTCTGCCCTCCTCTGTCTCCCTCTCCGTCTCTTTCTCTCTCTTCAGATGATCAACAGCAAAATATGTTGTTCTCCACTTCTAATGAAAAACTGTGCCTTTATTATTTCTATTTAAAAAAATCCCAGGATGTTGATTACATTTTAGTTGAGTTTTTTCATTAGAACATCATTTCGAAAGCAGGTGCTGCCCTTAAAGTTCTAGGTAAAATGATACGTCCTAGAAATGCAAATAGCCAGCCTACAGTATTAAGACAAAGATCCATCAAAATATCATATACTTTCTGTATTCACGACCAGAAGCAAAGCGGAAAGAGGAGCTCTTCTTTTCCTTCTTCTTCTCCTTCAAGTTTAAAATCAACTCGTGCTTCTCAGGTAAATGACAGCAGATCACTCATTCGTACGTGTAACCAATAAATCTTAGTTATCACTTCGTAAAGCCTAGAGGTAAAACGCCAATATTTGCCTTTTTCATAAGTCCTGCCTGTAGTCCATGGGCCAGACCAGATATTGGTACCACCAGAGGTGGCAAAACCTTTGTACTATTTTTTTGTTTGTTGGGCATATATACGTGTAAAAAGTTGTGATAGCATTTCCGAATGGACAGCTTAGTCATATAATCAGCAGTTTCCATGGCAACACAACAATAAAACCGGTATTATTCAAAGAAACAGTTAAAGTCATTTACAAATTATAAAAACACTTTTGAAAGCGTAAAACTGTACAGTTTAGAATACCTCTCCATAAAGGAAAGTAGTGAAATGCAAATTACATGACCATTTATAACGGTTGCCATGGTAACGACCCCAGAATAGCCTAAAATCAAGGATTTTTTAGTAATTTCATTAATATATTACACAATATACTCATTCAAGACAAGTTAAAGTCCGCTTTCCAAAATAATGACAAAACTATATGACTAATACATCATATAAACCAAGAATATACTATATAGAACCTTCCCATTGTTACCATGGCAACATGAATTAGAGTTAACAAGATGCCCTGTACGGTACTATATGCCATATTTTGGCTATATTTTGGCATTGGAGAGGTGTTGAAAGTTGATTTTGGTGTCTATATCCAGGTTTTCAGGCCCAGAGAATGAAAGTTAGAATACCTCACCATGAAGAAGGGTAATGAAATGCAAATTACATCACCATTTATAACGGTTGCCATAGTAACGACCCCAGAATAGCCTAAAATCAAGGATTTTGGAGTAATTTCAGTAATATGTTAGACATTATGCCCATTCAAGACAAGTTTAAGTCTCCTTTACTAATTATTGAAAAACTATATGACTAATCTATCATATAAGCCAAGAATATGTAATAGTACCTTCCCATTGTTACCATGGCAACATGAATTAGAGTTAACAAGATGCCCTTTTGGCTATATCTTGGGATAGGAGAGGTTTTGAAAGTTCATTTTGGTGTCTATACCCATCTTTTCAGGCACAGGGAACATGGCTAAAGCATTATTTTGGACATTAACATAGGACATCACCGCTATTTTTCATACATTTGCATGAAATCAGAGCAAAATGACCATTAAAGTATTCTGCCACTGCATATTACAAGCTGTTTCTTAGGGTTTACAAAGATATAACATTGTGATGACTACATTAGATGCAAGAAAACTTCATTAGATTGTATGCAATGCTGGAACCAGCACAGATTCATCTCATTAATTTGTTTGCTATTGTATCAAAACTGTCCCGAAAAATATTACGAGCAAAATGAGAATAAATGAGTCAAAGTTAAATATGAATGTCAGAAAATTTGTGTTTGTTTATCAAAAGGCCTTCTTTGGGCAGAAATATTACAGGCGGTGTGCACGAAGTCTCAGAAACTATTTTGTCACATCCTCCTTGTCCTATTTTTTTTTTTGACTCTCTTTGACAAGAAAGGTGTGATTGAATGTAGTCCATTTGGACACAAATCAATTTACATTCTCAAAGCCAGAAAAAACATGTATATGCCTTTGAGACTTTACATTGATTGTTCGAAATGATGTAACTGATAAAATATATCTAGTACAACTTCGAATTTAACCTACACGTGTCCTTTCCATGTGATCTGGAATTTTAAGCCTACACTATTAAAGTGGTCACCATGACTTTGCTTATGGCAGCTTTTTTGTAAATTAGATACTGGTGACTTGTGGTAAATAGATCACACACAATCACAGGTCGCCGACTCTTCTTTTGTCTGCAACAACCTTTCTTTGTCTTCATCCTGAAATTTTATTGACAAGAAGGAAGAAAGCAATATCTACTACATGTATTTTCATCCTCGCCATATTGTAGCCTGGTAGTTCGCGCGAAGAACATGCACGCGCAATGGCCCGAATTCACAAAGCAAGGTTTGAGCTCAGACCAAGGTTTGAGCTCAAACCTCATTGGCCCGAATTCACAAAGCAAGGTTTGAGCTCAGACCAAGGTTTGAGCTCAAACCTCATTGGCCCGAATTCACAAAGCAAGGTTTGAGCTCAGACCGGGTTTGAGCTCAAACCTCCTTTTGTTTCGCCAAACCTCCTTTTGTTATTTACAAACCAGGTTTGTAAATAACAAAAGAAGGTTTGGCGAAACAAAAGGAGGTTTGACCTCAAACCCGGTCTGAGCTCAAACCTTGCTTTGTGAATTCGGGCCATTTTGTTTCGCCAAACCTCCTTTTGTTATTTACAAGGTTTGTAAATAACAAAAGGAGGTTTGGCGAAACAAAAGGAGGTTTGAGCTCAAACCTTGGTCTGAGCTCAAACCTTGCTTTGTGAATTCGGGCCAAAGAGTCTTTGCATTGAGGTAGCTGGCTGGATTCTACCTCTCCTCGTTTTGCAAAGAAGAGGTGTTAGCGGAGTTCATTGATCCGGTCTCAGATTGCCGATGTGAATGCATACATTTCGACACACAAACTCTTGTATCTTGTCAAGTAGGTTTGTTGAAACTACCCATTCTTCACCAAAATGCTGGAAAGTCAGGAGCTCCAGTGCACCCAGCTATCCACGTCTTGCAAACGCACAAACGCAAAAGCCAGTAAAGGTAGGGGTTAGGTTAGAGACTGGCAGACATCTTCACCCAGAAAGCTTTCAAGTTTGCAAACATAAATGTACCCGATGCGGTTCTTTGTCCAGCCAGACTTCTCAGAAAGCAGGTCAGCTTCTTGCTATTAAAAGTACCTGTCCCATGGCGCCGGCTAAGCCTACCGTGTGGTAAATTTTGTGTGGTCGGTGGAAAACGATGAGGGCACACGGCGGGGCGTTGAGTGGTCGCCGCGGTGACCATGCACGGTAAGGGCCTGTTAGTGGCCAAAGAGACCAGGCGAGACCCAGCAAAAGTCGAGGGCATGCCCAAAACTTTCGCAGTGTGGGTACAAGCGGTGGCACACGGTGAGAACCCGGTATGAGGACTATAAGAGGACGGTATATATGAAAGGACGGTGGGCTGGTACGAGGCCCGGCCACCCCCCCCCCCCCCACTTAGTGTTTAGGGTACGCATATGCATGTTGAACGTGTTCCCTCCTTTTGAAAACACCCCCTAAGTCCGCTGTGTAAAGTCAATTTTGTGTATGTACGAGCCCTTTACCGGACATTTTGGTAACACGCATGCGGTAATTCCGACCCCGGAGTAGGGGGGGGGGGGGTACGAGGCTGTTATGGACCCGTTCGTTCGGGCAGTGAGAACGGTGAAGATGTGTCATATTTTGTCCAACGGGCTGTTACTGTATAGTGTATACCGTCCTCGTTACGGGTTCTCGCCGGGCTCTCACCGTTCGCTCATCGTTGACCCACCGACTCATACCGGCTCACCGATCATTAATGGTCAACCGCTCTTTTAACGACCTAAAGTGACTCTCACACTCTGCCGTGTAGGCCTACCGTGTGCCACCGTGCGCGAAAATGTCTGCGGACGGTGGAGAACGGCGAGGGCACACGGTGGTTCGTTATCAAAGCGGGCAACACGTTAATAGGGCGTTGGCGCTTATTTACACCCGGTGGGACCCGGCGAAAGTTTTGGGCATGTTCAAAACTTTGGCCGGCTGGCACCGGCCGCAAGTAAGCGGCAAGAGGACGGTGTTGAACGGTATAAGGACGGTATGAATACGTTATGAAAACGGTCACACTGTATGAACACGTTCACAACACGCTCATAACCCGTTACAGAACGGTGATGAACGTGCAAAAAAAAATCCACCGTCTGCAACGGGTTGTAAGCGGGTTGTGAACGTGTCATGAACGTGTTGATACCGTGCCACCGTCTTCATAACGTATTCATACCGTCCTCATTACAGTGTACATACCGGACTGCCAACGGGTGTTTCCAAAGCGGTACCGCCTGATTCTGACGGCGCCGCCTCCCTAACGCATGGGTAACATCCTGTTAACGCCTTGACGTTCCCATAACGTCCTATAACGGGTCCATAACGTGTCCTTACCTTCACAGTAGGGTCATATGAACGTGCCATTACCAACAAATTTACTTTTGTCACCGTGTGCCACCGTTTGTCACTAATTATTGGGTATATATAGAGGGGTTTCGTCAGATGAGCTTTACTTTTTCTTGTGTACATGGTCGTATAGTCGGTGACCAACTGACCAACTGACCATGGATTGTCCTGACAGGGTCCGACTCATGTACATGTTGGCTATTGCCCTAGGCTTACCCTTGTTGAGTGGCATAATGCAGTAAATATGTGATCAAAAGATGAGGAGAAGTGTCGTGGAGTTTCCTTGAAGAAAAATGGAGAGCGGACTGACCGTTGCCGTTCAAATCGGGGTATTTATGGCAGTCGTGTCATGACGTCAGCAGTCCGGGGACTCGCTCACAGGACGCTCCGAACGGTGAGGGGACGCTAAGTGACTGGTAGGTGGCTGCTACAAACCCGGTGCACACGTTCGAGACCCGGTATGGGCCCGGTATGGAAACGGCCAAAATTTTCAACAAAATTCAATCTGGGCGGTGAAGACGGTAGAAGCACGTTCAACACCCGGTATGCGCCCGGTGAGAACGGTCAGAAGATGGCAACGAAACGGTGAAAAGATTAATTTTATGATTTTTTTTTTTTGCGGCCGGGGACAAGTTCGCTCAAAACCCAGCGTTCTGGACTCTGTTGTTTTTTAATAGCCCGGCAGGTGGACGGTAGGCCTACACGGCAGAGTGTGAGAGCTCCATAATAACGTCATCTTACCACACCACCATCCTCATAACGTTTCAATACCGGCCTAGCTGTTGCCATGTTTTACATTGTGCCCGTTCAGAAACCGTGCCAGACACCGTGACATATTTCACTGTATAAAAAATACTTCCTCTGTTGCTTCCTGCGGATCGAGCTTCCTAGCTCTACACCTCCCCCTACTTTCCCTCCATACAGAGGCGCCGCTTCGGTGGGGGGGGGGGGGGGGGGGGGCTGGTGTGCACAGTGCCCCCCCCCCCCCATTTTTGAAGTACCCTAGAAGTGCCGCTTTGTTCATAGGAAAATTGCTCCTTTCACTTTGACAAGTGCACCTATTACTTTAATAAAGTGCCCCCTTGTAGGTGCCCTTTTTGGTGTCCCCTCCTCTAATTTGTTAGTCGCTCTGCCGCCCCTGCTTCCATGTGTAGGCATTATGAAGAATTATGAAGATTTATGAATAATTGTTGAGAAGAACGATGAGGACGTACATCCGTGAACTCGAGAACTGAAGTGTGACCAGTAGCTAGGGTAAGTGCCCAGCTTTTTTATACCGTGTGTGACGTCTTCAAGGCCAATCGAACGTCCCTTTTATGGGTGCGTTCCGGGCAGGCCAACACGGTGACACTAGCTGGTACGAGCACGTTGTAAGCGGTAAGGAACCAGTATGGAGGCGGAATGGAAACGATGAGAGCACAGTGGAAAAATTTAACAAAAATAAAATCTCTGCGGCCCGAGAGATTTTCACCGCTTGTCATTTAAATCAAATGTTATGGGCCCATTGGGCTTAACCGGCGCCATGGGACAGCACCATATTAAATACAGACACAGATTATCGACACATCTGTGTCTTCAGCTGTGATTACTATGGATCTGTGTCCATCCTCCGCAGCATGCCAGGCATGAAGAAACAGTGTCAGCATTAGTGCTTCTCCACTTGCCACATGAAGTGACTTATCATGAAAGTTCTCCCTCTCTGCAGGCTGCTTCCACTGATCGACCAAGAATTTGATGAGGCTTATTTTTGTTTTCAGGGTTTCTCAGGAATTTTTTTCACTGCGAAATTTTGTGACAAGGAGCAATGTTCTTCCACTGCAGTTCCAGCGATGGAACCTCTGTTGCATCTCTCTGCATTCTAGATGGACTCATCCCTGTAGACATCGAACACGACATCAATCCTGGCACTATCAGTGCCTTCGTGCAGAGCTAGCATCAGTGCAGCATCTGTTAGATGTGCGAATGCCATCCCCTTTGAGTCTATCGACAAGGCAATGATACAAGCTGCTGGTGACACAATTTTCTCCAGCTCTGTTTGTCTTGCGCAGAGAGCAAAGCTGTTGCCAGTGACCACGGTATTGGTCCGAGTGTGCGTGCTAGAACCTCTCTATTACATAGCGCTCTGCTGTGAGCAATGATGATCATGCGCCCAAAGAGGTTACGGTCTGCCTTCACAATTACCTGATTCCCTTTAGCTTTGTTACCATCTTGCTTTTTATTGATGTTGAGGAAGGTCTTCAGGCTCTCTTTTTTTCATCTTGTCATGAAAGTTTATCGTGGGTTGCTCTTTTTCCAAACGATCTTCTCGGTATGCTTCTTTTCCAACTTTGTGAACTTTCAGCAGGTCATTGGCAATAACTGGTGGGGCCAGGATACAGTAGACAAGTTGACCAACTCCGTTTCATCATGGCTCGAGCTCAGCTGTTCTCGAATAGTTCCACAAATGAACAAACATCGGTCTCATCTTTTCTTATCCGGCTTAGTTGCAGGTCCGGATGATTGAAGTGCTGTAAACTGTTTCTGCTGACCATGTCTCTCAACTCCCTCAAAATAATATGAGCTTCTGTATTCAGATGTCAGGTAGTACCTACTGTCAGCTCCTGGTTTTAGGCTGAAGCCTTTTGTCCCCCCCCCCCCCCCCCAGTGGTCTGTGTGTCCTTGTTGATGGTTTCTTCAATTTTCTGGTCGACTGGGATTCTGCCAAAGATGTCCTACCCAGTTGTACAAAAAATCTCTGGCCCTGCATGAATCGTTCATGCACATCTGGGTGATCAATTGGCCAGCCGGGACATATTATGTGCATAATAACATTAGTAGGGAAGAAAGCCATAGTTCAGTTTGTCGTCGGCGAAGCACCAGGGAATCATTGCACGAATTAAAGCGAGGTGCAGCACCCAGAAACCCTCTCTAGATACCCAAACCAGACCTAGAACCTCGACGATGTCCACATATGACATCCAGAAGGCCGAGAGGGTCCGATTCTCCTGTATCAGGTAATCAAGGTAGACATCAAACAGCTTGAAGATGGGCTCAAAGGACGGATTCTCAATCATCTCACAGCCAGCAGCTTGAGAAACATCTTCAGATAGGCCGTTCACGACTCTGAGGCTTTCTTCCAGGTGTACCTGGTCGTCAGTGTGGTTAGTTTCAAGACAGGAAGCCTTTCCATGCCTGTCACATAAATGCCTCGTACAAAAACTTTACTGCACTGTTGTACTTGCAGCATTCCATCACTCCAGCTACAAAGCTAATAGCAATGACACCTGACTCTACACATAGGTCCCTCAGTCCAGCATCTTGAAACATCTTCTTAATGGGTGACCACAGTGTGCATATGCTAAGAGATATACATCCCAGGGGCTTCACAGTTTTGATACAATAGCAAACAAATGGTCATTCATGAGATAAATCTGTGCTGGTTCCAGTATTGCATATAATCAAAATGATTAAGTTCTCTGGCATCTAATGTAGTCATCACAATGTTATATCTTTCTAAACCCTAAGAAACGCTTGTAATATGCAGTGGCAGAATACTTTTATGGACATTTTGCTCTGATTTTATGCAAATGTATGAAAAATAGCGGTGATGTCCTATGTTAATGTCCAAAATAATGCTTTAGCCATGTTCCCTGTGCCTGAAAAGATGGGTATAGACACCAAAATGAACTTTCAAAACCTCTTCTATCCCAAGATATAGCCAAAAGGGCATCTTGTTAACTCTAATTCATGTTGCCATGGTAACAATGGGAAGGTACTATTACATATTCTTGGCTTATATGATAGATTAGTCATATAGTTTTTCAATTATTAGTAAAGGGGACTTAAACTTGTCTTGAATGGGCATAATGTCTAACATATTACTGAAATTACTCCAAAATCCTTGATTTTAGGCTATTCTGGGGTCGTTACCATGGCAACCGTTATAAATGGTGATGTAATTTGCATTTCATTACCCTTCTTCATGGTGAGGTATTCTAAATTTCATTCTCTGGGCCTGAAAACCTGGATATAGACACCAAAATGAACTTTCAACACCTCTCCAATGCCAAAATATAGCCAAAATTTGGCATATAGTACCGTACAGGGCATCTTGTTAACTCTAATTCATGTTGCCATGGTAACAATGGGAATGTTCTATATAGCATATTCTTGGCTTATATGATGTATTAGTCATATAGTTTTGTCATTATTTTGGAAAGCGGACTGTAACTTGTCTTGAATGAGTATATTGTGTAATATATTACTGAAATTACTCAAAAATCCTTGATTTTAGGCTATTCTGGGGTCGTTACCATGGCAACCGTTATAAATGGTCATGTAATTTGCATTTCACTACTTTCCTTTATGGAGAGGTATTCTAAACTGTACATTTTTACGCTTTCAAAAGTGTTTTTATAATTTGTAAATGACTTTAACTGTTTCTTTGAATAATACCGGTTTTATTGTTGTGTTGCCATGGAAACTGCTGATTATATGACTAAGCTGCCAGTCTGGAAATGCTATCATATCAAAATATTATGTATAGATATAGGACATTTCAAAATGCATAAGTAGATCTTGCCACCTTGAGTGGTACCAATAACCCAAATTTCTGGTCTTGGCCCATGGACTATTGTTCCAAACGACGTATCATGGTTTCAAATTTCATCAACTTCTCAGCCAATTTCACAACCTATGGTGTGAAAAGAAATACGATTTATCTCACCGCGAATTTTTCATCTCGTGTTTTCCGCGCGCCGCGGGACCCATTTCATTTCAGCGGCTTGTACGGTTCAGGCCGAAGACCAAGGGCAGGCCATCGGAGACAATTGGGGTGGCGCAGGTGTTTGCAGACGTGGTAATGATCGTCCACTTTTCTTTCCTGGGACGTGTCCATACGAAGTCCCCGTTTTTTATTATTTTTTAATCCGATTTGAAGTACCTCACTCCTAACGCTCGGGTAGATCAAACACCTGTTGACTCTCCGTTTCGAAAGAGCGAAATTTGCACTAAGGAACATCTACATGAGGTGGGGGGGGGGGGGCGACGCGTGCCATCAATTTTTCGGTTATTGCAATGCACCCCCTCAATTCACAATATAATTCAGATGTCATAATGAGATGAAACATACTTTAATGGGCGTGAAAATAAAGCCATTTCAAGTGAAGATATATTTGCATAGGCCTAGCCTACATCTATTTCGATATTCGATCAGTTTCGTGCTATCTTTAACCACGAAGGTAAATCTCGTAATGACGCGGTCTTATTCTCTCGGGTCATCATCACCCAACAAAACAATTCAGATGAGATGAGACCTACTTCTGAGTGAACTTCCCAGAGTTACCTCGTTAAGGCCCGGTCACACCGCCCGAACTTTGTTGGAGCGTTCCTTAAACGGTAGGGAGAGGGGGCCGAATTTCGACAACGCTCGTCACCGCGCACAAAATGGGAAACAAATCGAAAACACGGGCGTTGCCTTAGCGGTGCACCGCTGAAGCCGGCGTTGCTTTAGCGTTGGTTTAGCGGTACCAACGCCAAACCAAAGTTCATTACCGCAATGGATCGCTGCTTCAACGCCCGACACCGTTCCAGCAATCCCGTGTCCGCTCGTAAAACGCTTACAACCGCTCCACCAAAGTTTGTGCAACGTTTAATCACCGCCCGGGCAAAGCTGGCGAAGCAGCGGTGGTCCAGCGTTCAAGATTTCTGCGTTGGCCTAGCGGACCAAAGCGTCTACGAACTTGCGTCTAGCGGTGCCAAACTTTGACTGGGCGTTGTTGGAGCGGTGGTGAACTTTGCCGGAGCGGAAAATTGCCCGCTCCTCACCGCTCGCAATATTTTTTGCAGCTCAAAACTTTCGGAGCGGTAGGAGGGTTATGATATTGAGTTTCGTGATATTTTCATTAATAAAACTAAACCTGGTATGGACGCGTTCTTATATTCCCTCGGGTGATCATCATTCCAAACCATTCAAATGAGACTAGACCTGTACTTCAGCGGGCATGAACCTCTCTAGCCGCTCTCCACTGAAGGTCAGGAGTAAAGTTAAGTAGGTATTCAAGACCTTAAAGATCTGTACACTATTTAAAAACTAAAATGTTAAATCACTATTTAATATGGCCGAGGATCGAGTGATCACTTTTTTCAAAATTGTAGATTAACAATTTGAACATGCCGGATACAACTCTCTAAATGTTAAATGTGTCATCCGCACAGAAACGTTGATATTACTCATTGACTTTGTCTTGAAACTGAATTTAATTCGTTTATTTTAAGGCACACGATAAAAATTAAAGAAAAAAAGGAGTTATTCATATATATATTTTTGCTTATATATCTAAAGACTGGTAAAGGGCATTTCCGTAGCTCTACGATCCCTGTCTATGCTCTACACCACCGACTCCTTTTCTTATTAAAAAAATGTTTATATCAGACCCCTGAAATGCCAGCTTTGCCAGAAATACTCTTTATAATTATGTATTGTTATCCGCTTTAATTTTTCCACGTTTGCCCTTGATATCAAATCGCACCCTTCTAAAAGTTTTGCATTCCCATTTTATAAGCTAAAAGAATAGGATCACAACAATGCCATGTTATCAAGACGATAAATTTACGTCTTATATGTAATTTTTAGCATGTCCCCATCCCCTCTGTCACGTCAGACACCTTATTCAAGCCACCACAAACCCTATACTATCCCGTATGCATATCACAGCACTACGATACATGCATGCCTATACATGAGAAATTCAGCGATGCAGGAGAGTACTTGTCGTAGTCGTTGACCGAATCGTGGCTATAATGATACTTGTGGAAGCTTCGACGAGACGATAGCGCGGGGAGATACCAAATAGATGAATCGTGAGGAGAAAGCGAGATTCGGGGTGTGTGCTGTACTTTGAGAGATTACTGTCTTCCCCTTGATGTATAGTAACCAACTGGGACTGGGTTTACATGCTGAATCGATGCGAGACAAGGGACCAAAAGAGAAGAATCTCGAGGAGACGTAGAACAGAAAAGAGAGAAAGGGAAAGGAGCAAGATGAAGAAGAACAAAACATTATTTAAAAAAAAGTAGCGAGAAAGTAGATTAGAGGGAGAAAGACGACAAAGGAGGAGGAGAAAAGGCCTAAGACAACGACAAGAAAAAATATGAATACGAAGAAAACATAACGAATATGGAAAAGAGAGAAAGGGAAAGGAGCAAGATGAAGAAGAACAAAACATTATACAAAAAAGTAACGAGAAGGTAGATTAGAGAGGGAAAGACGAGAAAGGAGGAGGAGAAAAAGCCTAAGACAACGAAAAGAAAAAAGAGAGAAAGGGAAAGGAGCAAGATGAAGAAGAACAAAACATTATACAAAAAAGTAACGAGAAGGTAGATTAGAGAGGGAAAGACGAGAAAGGAGGAGGAGAAAAAGCCTAAGACAACGAAAAGAAAAAAGAGAGAAAGGGAAAGGAGCAAGATGAAGAAGAACAAAACATTATATACAAAAGTAACGAGAAGGTAGATTAGAGAGGGAAAGACGAGAAAGGAGGAGGAGAAAAAGCCTAAGACAACGAAAAGAAGAAATATGAATACGAAGAAAACATAACGAATATGGAAAAGAGAGAAATAACAGCAAAATAAAATAAGAGTGTGTACAGTATTTTGTGATAATCTTGATCTGACGGATCTATATAAGATACTCGTCCAAGGGGCGGGGCACGAGTATGACTTTAAATATCTGTCAAGCAAGCCCCCTCCCACCCAATATCTGCCATTGCTGTCTCTTCGGCCCATGACCATGACAACTAAAAAAATATATATTAATGCATGTGCAGTACTTATTACCTATTAGGGGATTAGGGGATTTAAAGTAATTGAGGATAGATACTTTCGCGATGGTTGTTTAAACAAATTTAATTGAAGATTAATTTAGAATAGGCAATAATTATATTTCAGAAATATATGACGGGCAAAATAATTGTGAAAGATGTATATTTTAACAGTTTTCAAATGTTTACGGGACAATTCTGAGTTACCAGGGGTACATGCCTATAATATCCCGCGTGTCTGTGATACGTCTCTACCGAATGCAAAATGGACAAGGCCTGAGACTGATCAAGGCAATTAAAAAAAAAAATTTTTTTTTAAAAAAACGACTTTATTACAAAGTCATGTGTAGCACATTAAAGTAGCTTTTTCCTTATCTTGACTTTTATTATGCTTCAAGGGGATTAGAAATACCTGAGAGGTGCTTGCATGATTTTGTTGTACATTTCTTTAAAAATTAATAGAGATTACGTACTTTACGGACGGAACAGTAATGTTGCAGAAACATCGCATCACCAAACTTGAAATATGAGGGGATAGCACATGTGTGTTAAAACATTGGCTAAATAAACAAGTAAACATTTCTAGATTGCCACAAGTCGCCCTATCTGCCATCCCTGAATCTGCTGTCTCTTTCGATGACGACGGACAAGGACGAGACCGATGACGGCAATTAAGAAAAGAATCTTAGTACATGCGTATCACATTATTAGATTTCATTATGTCTCGACCGTTGCCGTGCTCAAGGGCGTTTGAAGTAATTAAGAGGGGGTGCTTGTGTGATGTTTTTTTAATAAAAAGGTAATCAAGCTTTAACCCAATACTTGGGGAGCGAGAAGGGGGCAAATAATGCACTGGGCATTGTCAGTAATGTCACTTACGAGGGGGAGGGGCTGCCCAGGTCAAAATATTGTCATGTCTTCTTACCTTTATCGAATTTCTTCAAAACGAGCCAGGGGCGTTGCTAGAATATTTTAGGAAAGCACCTGGAACAATCACTTATGACGGGTAATTTTGTCAATCTTTTAGCTTTAATATAGATCCGTCTTGACTTCACGTACAACTGTATATTAGTTTTCTGTTTATTTATTATGTCATAGTATGACAAATTTCGATTGTTTATTATACTAATAATTGAGCTGGTTGTACATAAATTGTATTCAATATATTGGTTTGATTTGAAATTCTATCATAATTCAGTGCTTAGACATGTCCGACATTTTCGTATATGTTTTTTTATAATATTTGCCATTTCCAGCCCTAAAGAGGTCGCACTCATCATTTTCATTCCCCCAGCGCGATCAACACTGATCTGCACACAGATCTGTGCTCGGCTACTCATGGATTTTCAGAGGGACTGTAGTATAGGGGCCGACTTTTCGGTGGGTAAGCAATTTAATATTTCTTCTGGCGAGGGAGGGAGGGGGGGGGGTCTGGTGGTCGACTCTCTGGTCTACCGACTCAACAACCTAGGGTTCAATGCTGAGTCTCGTCTTTCCAGACATAAATGTTCAGATCTCACATAATAGGTCAGCTGAAGAGATTTGTTTGCCTGACTCGGGCAATTTTAATTCTTTTCGTAGCAAAAATGACGGGGTGAAAGAAGGGGAACATAAACGTTCGTTAAAATACGATTTTATAAAAAGAGTTTTAACCAACGTGTAATCACTTACAGTTTTATTGTTACTTTCGTCATGATCATTTAACAACAAAAAAAATGACAATGAAATTACACCAAGCAAAACTATTTAAAGACCATCACATTAATTTTATGGGAAATTTTGTAGGCTCATGCTTTCGGCTGGCAATGAATAAACATCATGTTCATATCCCTGCCCTCTCCCTTCCTCGCTGTCAGTCTCTTTAGTTGAGAAAACTCGAACATATTCCTATTCATCTCACGTTTCATATCTCACAACATCAATAATATTTGTGTAAGCCATCAAGCCAAATATAGCTCCTATCTTCCAGCTGACGCCTTTAGCAAGAACCATGATCGGTATTTTTAAAGAAAATGTAAAGAGCATCTTCGGCTGATAGGATGTTCAATTTTCTTCTCTCTGATCGAGGGGGGGGGGGGGGTAATGATTTTGCTTGCTTCATGGTTATACCACCATTTCTCGCAATGGCGTACAACATGGAATTAGATAATGGGGGGGGGGGGGAGGAGGGGGCGGGAGAGGGCATCGGTCTTACTTGGTGGATACAATGCGCATTATATAGAGATATGTCTTGATTAGGAGGTATCGGAGGTGATCTTAGGCCTATTCTCTTTCTCTCTTTCTCTCTCTCTCTCTGTCTCTCTCTATCTCCCTCTGTCTCCCTCTGTCTCTCTCTGACTCTCTCTGTCTCTCTCTGTCTCTCTCTTTCTGACATTATTATGGGGGTAGGGTGTGATCCCCGTGCCCCTGTACCTCTAAGCCACTCTCTCTATGCGTGCATGTATTCCAGTTCAAGTTTTGTCGCTGATATTAAGAACCGCTTGGAATCTCCCTCGGGGCCAATGATCTGAAAAAGCATAATGTTGTTTTTATCGGGGGAAGCGTTTACTTTGCATTTTCACGTCGGATCGATATCCAGTGCTATTTTTCTTTCTTGTTTTATTAGAATGATCAGGAAAGGGGGAAATGGAAGTGGTTTTGAAATCGACGTCGTTTCACAGTGTTTGCCGGCGGGATGTTTTTGTTTCATCATTAACAGACTATATTAAGCTGCGATATGGCGCGTTGCATCATGGGATTACTTCCGATTGTGGCATCATAAAATGAGTTCAACTGAAATACACTGATCATGATTACGATTGCAGAGTGATTCAGAGAGAGGAAACAAGTAGATGAGAAGCAGTTTGAAGACGATTTTTAAAAAAAAATAATACATTTCATTCGTAAAGTAAGCCTACGTTTACATTTTTAAAGAGAGTTTAAATAATATTTTGTGACAACAGTAATGTTTTATAATTCATGATAGAAATTCGGCGCCTTTAATAGGGATCGTGCGATTGATTTTCATTAATCGCTATAATTGTGCTAACATTCGTGTAAGTAAATCGATCAGTTATTGAGCTTTGTGTTAGGGGGCCCATAAAGGGGATAGGGATTTCAAGCCCTAGCTATCTCTCTAATTAGCCATGCCCTAGAAAATTTTGAGGGGAGGGGGGGGGGGGTGGGTGATACTCAAATTTGCCGACAAATTCTTAGGGAGTGATAACCCAATTCGACGACAGGACAGATAATAATTATGTAACACTCTAATCTAAGCCCTACCCCCACTCGGCCCTAGTATTACGAACACGGTCAAAACTGCACCTTAAAATCCCATCGCACACTGTCTTTAGGATTCAACTTTGATCTGACATTTGTTGAAATAATCATCATGAGAAACGAACATATGAATAAAAATATGAAAAGTGAATCGAAATTGTGGATCGTTGCCTTTCAGTCGAGGACACGGGGACTTGAGCATGATTTTTTTGGTATCTCGCATTCGGGCTCATGACGCCCTATACTGTAAATTATGAGTAATGATTATTGCGAAGTCGCGTGGCGACCAAGCTAGAAATGTTTTGTAATTTGGAATGGTGCATAATTATGACACTTTTTTTATTTTATCTGATCTTATCTCTCTCGTTAAAAATCATTTAAACACTTTTTGGGGTAGTATTACGACCACGTATATACTCACTTTTTCAGGAAGAGGCCCCGTCCCCCTTGAATATTATCGACCCCAGAATTTCGTATAGGAAAGACCCTCCTCCCTCTTTCATATTTCTCTAGCTCGTGTAAACGGCGCATTTTATTGTTACAGCAGTCACCAACGCCCCCCTCCCCCATCAGTAAGCCAGTACGATGCTGTCTCAGTTCATATTTTTTGTTTTACTTGGGCATTGTTCCTCGTCATTCTCATTTCCCTTTATTCTATACCTCCATTTTCCTCGCTCTTAATTTATTCCTCCTCCGTCCTTTCGCTTTATCTTTTCTCCTGTTTCTTTTATTCTCTCCTTTTCCGTTCTTCGTTCTTTTATTTCTTTCCCCGGTCTCTTTCATCTCATATCAATTTTCCAATATTTATTATTTTATTTACCTTTCATTTTCTGTTCACTTCCTCTCAGTCTTTCCTTTTTCTTTCTTGGATTTTGTCTTACCTTCTTTACTTTTCTTTCATTCCCATGGTTCCCTTTTCTTTTCTTTCATTCCCCCTTTCCTTATTCTTTTCTTTCTCTCGATCCTTTTCCCCAGCTTTATCTTTTCTCCTGTTTCTTTTATCATCTCCTTTTCAGTTAACTTTCTCGAGCCTTATCTTTCATATACCTCTTTCATCTCATATCCATTTTCCTATTTCCCTTTCATTTTATTTCCACTTCCCATCTTTTCTCTTTCTTTCTTGGATTCGCTTTCTTTCCTTCTTTCCTTTTCCGCCATTCCCCCCTTTCATTTTTCTTTCCCATCTATTTTCTTCTTCTCGGTCCCTTTTTCTAGCTTTTCCTTTCATTTCTCCGTCCTCTTTCCTCCTCCTTGTGCCTACAGAGGCGGCGCATTTACCGACAGAAATTTGAGGGTGGGGGGGGGGGGGATATGGGTTACAACTTACACCCCAAAGACGTTTAAATATATACACACCACTTCTTCCCCTCTAGCGGCTCTCATTATTATGCCCCGTCCGTCCCTTATCATCCCCGTCAAAGTATGGTTAGAGCCAAGTCTGGAAGCATAGACTACTAATATATTTATCTGATTATTTCCGGGATAGAATTATCAACAATCACTGCGTGCATGTGATCAGCAAGGTTTTGAAGTTTTTGAAGTTTTGACTTTACGAGTGCACTGCACTGCCATGAGCCAGCAATCATCAAGATCAAGTTTCTTCTTCGAGGTATGTAGAACAGAATGGAAAAGAAGTAATGTTTAGATGGTCACTTAATTGCTAGCTAAACAGTTATCTGGGCCAAATAAGGTAATTTCACATGAGCATTCTGTAAAATCTAGGAATTTCGGTCCCACCCATTTAATTGTGTGTGATGCTGATTTTTTTCTCTTTACAAGACTTTGGGCTGTGATGTGACTGTGAGTGCTGTGCGACTGCTAGTTGGTGTATACGAGATACAGAATGAAAGAAAATGTAAATATTGTGGTATTGGCCCAGGGGGGGGGGGGGGAGGAGGGTAGGAGTGCCGCTGAAGCCTAAAAAACCGTTCTTATTTGGACTGGGTCATTTTGGCCTTTGGGGGATTTTTCTTGAAGTAAAGCCAATGGAGAAGAAGAAGGAGGCAAAGTAAAAGAAAAAAAGAGAGGAGGAGGAGAAAAAGTCGGAAGAAGAATAATGAGGAAAAGAAGAAGAAGAAAAGGAGGAGAAGAAGAAGAAAAAAAGAGATGAAAAATTAAAGGAGGGGAAGAAAGAAGGGGGAGGCAAAGATGGAGAGGAGGGGAGGGGGGAGGAGGGAGGAGGTGGAGGTGAAGGGGAGGGGAGGGAGGGGAGGAGGAGGAAGAGGAGGAGGAGGAGGAGGGGGAGGGGAGGGAAGGGAGGAGGAGGAAGAGGAAGGGGGAGGGAGGGAGGAGGAGGTGGAGGGGATGAGGAGGAAGAGGAGGGAAGGTGGAGGTGGAGGGGAGGGAGGGAAGGGAGGAGGAGGAAGAGGAGGAGGAAGAGGAGGAGGAGGACTATGAGGAGGAAAAAAAGAAGAAGGCAGGGGAGGAGGAGGAAAAGAAGAAGAAGAAGGAGAATATTTGTTTGTGAGTTGGGTTTAGAAGGTCCGATGAAGATATATTACAATTATAATTATTGAATAAGAATTGAGCAAATTACTTAATTTCAGTGCTCAGCAGCCCTTGTGAAATAGTGACAGCCTCATAAGCACTTACCCAGAAGAGTTATACATGTATGATTTATTCTGTATTGAAGTGCACTGAATATGCAAACTTTTGCAAATCTCTTTTCAGTAGATACATGTATGTTCTCAAGCTTTAGCGGTATAGAGTGGTGAAGTGTGATGTCTTCAAAAAATCTATTTTTAGAATTTCTCAATTTTTTCTTCGTTTTCTGAAAGAGCATCAAAAATAATGTCCGAATGTCGCAAAACCAGTTGAATATGTTATTAAGGATTGGCTGAGATATGACCATCTGAATAAATAGATGTCCTATGGGAACTCAGTGTATGCTCTGGCTCCTAATGGTTAGGAGCCAGAGCATATATAACACTGAGTTCCTATAGGGAATATATTTATTCAGATGGTCATATCTCAGCCAATACTTAACATATTCAACTGGTTTAAGTGGCCCTGTTCCTCTGGGTTTTGATTCCTCAAAGATACAGTGTTAGGATTAGGGTTGCCATTGGTGTTTAGGTTATGTGTATGGTTAGTGTTATATTTTGATGTCCCATACACTAAACAAAGCCCATGTCTTAAAATGCCAATCTCCTACCTGTAGCAGGGGTCTTGTTAATTATTTTTGAAGGAGGTAATTTGAATTTTATAGGAGGTACCATCACTGCGAGGGAGCGAAGCGACCGAGGGGGGGAGGGTGTGTGAGGGGGGTGTCCCCCCCTCCCACGGTAGGGACCTTTTGGGATTTTCCACTTGAAATCGTGCAATCTGGTGCATACCTAAGAAGAAAATTTGTAGTTATCTTTCCTACCTTGTATTACACATATATTGTAATAAACACACATATTGTTCATGTTTAATATTACATGAACAATCATAACTCATAAGAAAAGTTATTAAGTTGATAATTATTTATCACTTTGTACCATTACTTTGTAATTTTTAATTAAACTGAGATGATGCACCATACTCAATCTTTCTACATCATGATTTGTTGAATACATGTACAGTATTTAAATAATGGGCAGCAGAGGCTAGATTTTGATTTTTTTTTTACTTGTGACTTTTATTTGGCTCCCCATATGAATTCTCATTTAATTATTTTTTTTTGACATGAAATTATTGAATACATTTAAGAATTTACTTCAGTTCCTGTTCATTTTATAATGTTATATCACTGTTTTTCCTAACAAAGTGAAGACACTGTATATTTGTTTATTCAACTTTTTTAAGGAAATAAATGAAAATAAAATAAATGAATTAACGGATTGGCTTCTGATTGCGATCGGAAGTTAGTTTTGAATATTCGCGGAGCGCGAGCCTGCATATATCATGCGAGCTAGCTGCGGGGATCCGCCGGGGACGGCCGTGGCCGGCCTAAACTCAGCCGAGTTCAAAACTCTGTTGCCGATTTGCGCATCTCAGAATCTAAAGTACGTTGTCTCTAGACATTGCACGCACGTGTATAGGCCCCGGTTTCCGTGATCTTCAAATATCAAATCGGCAACGAATAGTTTGGTTACAGCGAGCTAGCTTCAGTTTTGTTATGATCAGTGTGTATATATTTTGTGCAGTGCATGCATCGTCTTCTCGCGTGCACATCGGGATCGCAATGGGGTAGGGACGGGCGGGCTTGGCCGCCGCGCTGTGGGGGGAGAACTGCGATGTAACGTTAGATAGATAGGTCTAGGTAAGTACGGACGACGTCGCATTCGTGATCGTAAGGGATTTCGTCGACTGCGGCCGTGTATGTGCGGCACTAATTATATCTTGGACGAAATTAAGGAAATTTTGGATTAGCATTGATTTAGATCTACTTTCTGTGATTTTTGCAAGGTTTATTATAGGAATTATAGCCGGTAAGAAACGAGTGAATAGGCGGCAAGTTTTACCGGTTACCGGCTTTAAACGACAGCCCTGTGTAGTTGGAAGCAACTTTTAAAGGATGTTCATGACTAAATTTTTACCCCAATCAATGTTCTCTAAAATTGAAGTCTATTTTAGTACTTTTTCTTTGATAGAAAAAGTCAATCATCTGGTAATGTTGGTGTTGTATTTGTAAAGTTGTGGGTTCACTTTATTTCAATTCTTGGTGATATCTAAAGGGCTTGTCTACTGAAGTGCACTGTATTGATAAATATTTCCTTCCCTTATCTTCGGATAACATGTTTTTTTTCTTTGTGGTAGGCCCATGTGTTCGCAGTTCGCACGGTGTACTTTCAAGGGCCAAAGTTTTTTTTCCCACTTCATCAGTTTGATTGATTACATGGTGTAGGCTATCAACTAATTACTTGACTCTTGTACTTCTTGTTATAAATAATTTTATTTTTATCTTTAACAAACAAGATAATCTATCTATTGTAGGTTTTGTGGATGCTGTCACATCCCCAGATTTAGGCTTATTTATTTATATATTCCGTTTTATTTAAACAGGGTAGCCCCGTCAGTAATCACAGTACTGTTTTCCAGGGGGCCCTGTACACAAATGCAACGTATACGAAGAAACAAACTACTTGAACAATATAAACATCATGGAAAACATCAATACATAGTAACATACATGTATAACAGAAAATAAGTAAAGAATAAGAGTGAATAATGAAACAAAGCCTTAGTAAGAATGATAAATTTCAATGAGCAATTTCAAATCGATAAAAATATACTTTGATTATTATCAGTGATCTGTTCAGATTTTAACATATTATTATATTGAGACATTTATGTAAATATTCATGAAAGAAATAAAGAAAGAAATGCAAATCTATCTTTTACATCGCTGCTTAAAATAGAGAGAACAAAAAGTATTCTTGGTCTGAGCATTTCGCACTGAGTGGGGTAGGCCATTCCACTGAATAGCACCATCAACTGAGAAGGCACGTTTTCCACATTCTGTTTTAATTCTTGGAATAATAACGCCCAAATTTTCAGTATCTATGAGTATGGGCGGACAGGGTGAACATATCATATAAATATGATGGGGCACTATTATTCATAATATCATACATTAATTAATAGGCTCTGTAAGGTTCTACAATGCTAGGCTATTCAGAATTCAGGCAATTGATCACCAGTTGTTGAACTGTTAAACTTTCTGTGAGGGGTTTTAATGAGGCTAGTTTTAGGAAAGCTGACTAATGACTAGATGTTTAATTAATGTGTACATGAACATGTACCAGGAAAAGGAAAAGCAGAAAAGCCAACTTTCAGTTTTGAACCGCTTTGTCACATTATCGCACAATAGTACAAGTACACAGGAATTTCAGATCTTTTATGTGCACTGACTGATATGACATGCTCTTTGCTACATTTGATTTTATTCGGCCGGTAGAGGAACTTTGGCAAGATTCTTCAGGATATTGGGTGTAACACTATGTTTTAATTAATTAGTACATGAGCATGTACCAGGAAAAGAAAAAGCAGGAAAGCCAACTTTCAGTTTTGAACCGCATTGTCATATGTACAATCACACAGAAGTACAGTACACAGGAATTTTATGTGCACTGAATGATATGACATGCTACATTTGATTTTATTCAGCCGGTAGAGGAACTTTGGCAAGGTTTTTCAGGATATTTGGTGAAATGCTACATTTCCCTGCTCCCTTGAAGGAGTTGGAATAATTTGTTTGTCCAACGCCAGGAAGGGAAGGAAACCGTTGCGTCTTCCGTCAGTTTTTGTTTTTAGAGGGAAGCAGAGATTTTTTTTGTGCCGTGATAAAAGAAGTGGAAGATATCCATGAAGACTGAGCCATCATGTAGATCTTGACCAAGTTTGGATTTTTTAGTTAGATCATGAAATGATTATCAGGGACTTGTTATAGAACAATTTTGTTTTGTGATTGTAGTGCCAACTGCCAAGTGACAGTGTGCAACTGATATGGATTTGTGATATAGCGTTACAGGAGACATGTACAGGTGTACGTCGTAAAAATGGCTGATGTGTACAAATAACATGGTATGGGTATGTATTATAAAACCAGATGACCTTTGACCTTGATACATGGACATACTAGATTACTTTTGTTTTGTACCAGTTCCTTTTTCTGCGCTTTGGACTTGGCACAAAATGGACAGTTTCCTGACTATACATCGTCAAAATGGCTGATTTGTACAAATAATATGGTATGTTTCATAAAACCAGATGACCTTTGACCTTGATATATGTATACTAGATTACTTTAATTGTACCAGTTCCCTGTTCTGTGCTTTGGACTTGGCACAAAATGGACAGTTTCCTGACTATACTTCCACCTGTATCTTGTTACATAATCCCAATCACAGTTATCACACCGTGGTAGGTGTCGGCACACCTGGTGTTAACAATAAGCAATCTTTTTCACACCCTCGCATCGTCTTGATAGAAAGTGGACCCTTGTGTGAGAATATTCAGAAGGCTCTGTTTCTGGAATTTAGACTTGAATCTAAATCAGGAAAGCATGAACCTTGATTTTAATAGCTGATTTCAAGAGCAGAACAGCACTGTTCTTTTTATAAAAGCATTACTTGATCACTGATTACGTGCTTGTGTCTAAAACCCAAACCCTGGTTTCGAGAGACCAAACTGTGCAGTTCTACATTGTCTCCAGGCTGTTTGCAATCTCACCGCTTTTGTGTGAAGTATTAAACCAGAAACCTCTTTTATTTATTGATTACCAATTGAAAGTGCGTATTATAAAAGGTGAACCTTGAGTCTTGAGAGCTGACTTTTGTTTGTCTACTGCTGTAATACAGTATCACTGCTATTTTTAGGGTTTTTTCCAAGACTTTGTAAGGTTATTTATCACCGATTGCGAGCGTGATTTGAGTGGACACCATGGAAGAGCAGCAAGCAATCCCTGAAGCTATTGCTCATCTTCGACCCGTGAAGAGGAAATACTATTCGTTCACGTCAAAGATACGCAAACCGCATATTACATTCGGCGTCGAGGCACAGACAGCACACCAAGAAGGTGATGAGGTAATGTACAGACTGTGAAATATGTTGGGTCAGAATTTATGAAAATTAGATATTTTTCGCTAATTTGTTTAAAACAGATTATGAAAAGAGAAGAAAAAAAAGAAGAATAAACACACGAACAACAATGAACAGTTAAACATTTATGGCCCTAAGACCAGTATATATATTGTTGTTGTTTTGTTAGGAGTGATATTTCAGTTGTCCTTTTACATGTGTGTTTTGTATTTTAACTCGCAAATTGCATCTATAGTCAAATTTCGCTGCAGCTGAGTCACTCGACTCAATCAATTTAAATTTCTAAAATGACGTCATCTGATCAAGAATTTTGTCTTATCTCATCTAAGCTAAGATATAGTGCTCAACGTGTAATATACAGCTAAAGGTAAACTACTTAAAGCCTATCTGCACTAGTTTGGCCAGGAGGGATTAGACCTCCCTGCATGGTCACTGGCAGGTGGCTACAGTATCTCATCAAATCAGCTCTCAATGGGGGATCAACGGGTACAGCTTAGGCATTGTTGGCTATATATAGGGCGCAAGTAGCTACAAGAAGTGCAGTCCTGCTTTAAACTAAACAAATTGCAAGTCATTTTTCTTTGACTAAAAATGAACATCTTAGAAGTTTATTGAATACAGGCCCTGAACTATAAATAGTGTCCACTTCCTTTTTCTGCTGAGTGTATTTTCCTACACTTTTCACCTCATCAGATGTGGACATATTCTTACAAACACATACAGTAGCATTTGTGCATTCATTCCCTTTAAAGGTAAAACAATCAATTAAATTACATTTACAGCTAGAAGTCAGTTGATACAAGAGCTGGTAAAGGAAGGAAGTTTGTGCATCCTGAGATAGCTCAGTAGAACAAGCTCTGAAGGCCATCGTTTAGGTGCAAAGATCTACGTTTTGAATTGTATTAACTCGTCGACTCTTGAATTCTCTAATTCCCATAGCCCTATTATACGGACCACTCAGTTCCTGTGCACTAAGGGTTAAGTCTATGTACAAATCAATTGCTCAATTCCTAATTCCCAACTATTCTCAACTATTCTAAAGGCTCAAGATGCTGACAATGTCATTAATGGCGTTAAAAAACAACTTTATTGTAAAGAAAATTTGTATTGCCATGTATATATTCTTATAGTGCCTTTCATTTATTTTCTGATAGATAGAACGTATAACTTAAATGTTTATCAAGTTAATCCTGATGCTGCGTTTAAGCTTTAGTCGTGCTGAATGTGAGTTAAACAAAAACTAGTGTCTTTTCCTGTATCAGATTTAGCAAATCTTATCATAGTTTAGACGCCACAGAATCTCTCTAGTCTCTCGTAAACTTTTCTACATATTTATTTATGTTCTTAAAATTTTCCTCATTGGTTACTTAGGGTAATAAAAGTGAAAGTAATTTATCATATTATTGCACTGGATTGCGGTTGAAGTACATGTAGAAGAATAATCATTTATAAGCAATTACAGGAAATTGCCAATACTGAAATTAAACAAGTGTTTTTGTCTGTGGTTACAATGTACAGGCTGTCCAATGATCCCTAATACATAAATAACTTTGTTTCTATATTCATCCAATTGGAATTGTTCATAAGTTTTTTTTTTATACTTGTACAAAACATTTTTCGTAAGTTTTGAAATTCAAATAAGGATCTCATTTTCTTCATAAATTGAAACATGAATACCACATTTTTTCTTCATTTGCAGGCAGGAAAACATGAAAGGGAATTGAACAGAGTGACAGTTGAGTCAATAATTGGAAAAAAATAGATAGTCAATGGGTGGGCATAATAACAAAATGATGATAAAATCGAGTTATACTGCAAGTCCAATCATTTATGATAGGTTTTCTTATATGCTGCCCTCATGTGGCTGCAAGAGTTTTAAATGACGTTCCTACTAGTTCTGTGAAACCTATCTGCCTGACTGATTATTGCCTTATTGTACATGTATTGGTGTCAAAACATAGTTTACAATCTTTGTACCAAATTTAAGCGTTTTACTGGGTACCGGTATTGGATTTTCATTTTCATTTTAATATAGGTCAATAACTGAAAAGCTTTTGTTATCTGAGAATGAATATTTTTTTAACTTGATGAAGCCAAATGTAATTTTCCTTTTGGAAAGTTTGAATCCAACTTCGAGTCTGATTTTGTATAAATTTGCAATGTGAGAATATCATAAACAAAACTGTTAAAGGGCAGGGAGAACAGTATGAACACTGATGAGGCTACCCTGGGTAAACAAGACATATTATTATTATTATTATTAATCCAAACTTTGTAATAAGTTCATTCGTACGAAACTACGAAAGTAGAAAAGTAAGAGACACAGGATGGCACATTTTTTGTTGTTGCTTTAATAGTCGTTTTGATCCTATTTTCGTCTGATATTTTTTGGCGTGTTTCCTTGTGTCAGCACAAGGGTGTTTTGGCCTGATCGATTGTTTCCTTGGATGTCTAGAATGAAAGTAAGAATGACCATAAACCCTTGAATAGTTTACCATTGCAAACACCTATTTGCTTTACCACCAGCTTCAAGGTTATATCACCGTACAAGAATTCTATTTCGTAAGTGTCGTAATTGACACTCTAGTTGTTTTGGTAATCATTTTGATTCAATTTTGTCTGGCATATTGGATCAAGTTTGAGTGAGTACAGATCAATAGACTCTGCCAGAAGTCGAGGCGACTTCTCATTTTCCGGCTTTCCTTGACACTTTACAAAACAATGAAATGTTGTTTGAAACAGTTTTATCCAATAAATCTTATAAATTGTTTTGGGGCCTCTTGCAAGACTGAAATTGTGGATCTCATTGCAGTATGTCGATGGTCTAATATAGCCTGGAATTGTAAATTTTTAAATTATAATCATAACATAAAGAAAACGGAGATAAGAATCTTCATCTATTAAAGCTGACTCATAGTATGAACTCCATGCCCTTGCCAAAATCTCCCCACAAGTTGCACTTTGAAGTTTCGGTGGTTTCGGTCTTGTTCCCTTTGCCAAATATTCAAAAATTACATTTGATTCATTCCAGTAGTTCATATGTAAAGCTAAAGTTGAGATACATGGCCCTAAGGGTTATCAGTCTATGTGATATATAGTGTAATATTGAAGCCCTAAACAAAATTGCGCTTCAAAACGATCATGAAGTGCCTCAAAAAAGGAAAAATCTTTGAGTGTCCGGTTTTACCATACTCATTTTCCCCAATAGACTGTATAATGTTATACAAATCGTTAGGAAAACAAATTTTTAAATTTTGTTTTCCAATCATAAATATCTTGATAATCAGACAGGCGAATCAGAAATAGCTACAGTGTACATGTTTTTGGCCAACTCGAGCTGATGAAGACAGGCCTACTGTTTACATGTATATTTCGGTCACAAAGATTTGATTGATTGTTCAATGATATGACAAATTTCTGTATCGATACTTGGGAAATCATTAACATGGTTTTTGTCTGACTCTTGTTTTGTCACATGTGCTTGATGTTTTTACAACCAATTTGCTTTTTAATTATCGATTGAAACATAGCAACCAAATAAAAGAGATTTTGATGAATGAAATATAATTTGCAATAGGAAATGTAAGAATGAAATCTGAGATTTGTTTTAGACCCTCAATTTTCAAATTGTTAACCTTCATTATTTCACATTGTGCCTTTTGTTTTCCTTCACAGCTGTTTAATCTCTATAATTAGAGATCTCTATGGCAAAATGATTGTTCTATTCTGCTGTAAGTAAACTGCTCCTTCACTGAAGATGATTTTCTACTTTTGGAGGACAAAACATTGATCATTTGTTGATGATTTTTTGTCATTATTTCCCTTCATCATTAGCTATATTTGTAACATTACATAGCAATGAAAGTATATAAATGCATCATTTTCAAGAGGTCATCTAGAAAATGAAAGAAGAAGGGAATTGTACTTCTTTGGCACACAATTGTTTGATTAATCTATCATTTCCTATTATCAACAGTTGTTCAGTTTCTATTTACACGAACTTTACAAACTTTAGCTCCCATTTATAGAGGAGATCGATATGCTTATATTCAAGTCATGTAATTTATATGATATATTTTTCTAGTGTTTATAGGATAATCAAGCTCTTCCCACCCGAATGGACCAAGAATGAAATGTCTTAGTTTTAGTTAGTAAAGTGAATATTAGATGTGGCCTTTATATGCAGTTTTGCTTTGTAATAATTATACTCAAAGTGTCAATTTATAGCAATCTCTTAATTCAGCTCTAAAATTATATTTTATGTAATGGTTTTTTTTATGCAGTGATACTGGCTTCAGTACTTGAGCGAGAGAATTTATGGTAGGGCCTTTATATCCTTTTTTGTATTAGACTAGGAATACCAGTATACAGCAATCTCCTTTAGTATTAAGCTTCATTTATTTTAGTTTGACTATGTAATGAGGCCATTAATTATGTCATGCATGCTTCATGATTTCAAGCAACCTAATGCTGTTAATTTTCATATCTCCCTTTGGATTACATTTAGATTTACACAATGTAATTCCCACGTGATGATGCTGGTCTACCCAGGCTGTATGAAGGGGTATAAATAATGACCAAACTTTGAAAACATCATTAGTTCCCATGGAAACAGTAAACTACATTACAACCTCTTCCTCCCCTCTCAAAACTATGAAAACCATGATGGGATATAGGATAATTTCTGCCTTATTTGGAAACTTATTTCTTCATAGGGCCATACCATCATAACATGCAATAAACCTCTTTAGGTATCCTTTTACCACCCACATCCTGTGTTTGTTATTGAATAATTGAATAATACCCCCAAATTGTTATTATCCTGCAATATACATGTATGTCAGCTTTACTGTTCAAATAGAGTTGTAGACTTTGGTGTGAAAGATGATATATTTTAGTAACCATTTATTTTTTCTCTCTCTCTTTCTTCTCTCTGTCTCTGTCTCTCTTTCCTTCTTTCTCTCTCTCACTTTCTTTCTTTCTCTGTCTGTCTCTGCCTCTTGTCTGTCTCTGTCTCTCTCTCTGTCTCTCTCCCTCCCTCTCTATCTCTCTGTCTCTCTCTGTCTCTCTCTCTCTCTCCGTCTCTACCATCTGAGGGGTTTACCTTATAAGGTGTTGCCAGATTACCAAAATCTGTTCATGTCCCACAAATTTCCTGCACATTTATCCTGTAGGTGTTGAGGTCTAATATGTAGGTACTTGTAAATATACGTGTACAGCATGTCACAAGTCTCAGAAAACTTTGCTTACAATGTAGTGTACATATTCAATGGTACATGTATTTCTATAAAACATTTGATTGGCCAAATGCACAACCTTTTCTAGCAATTAGTTATTTTTCCACATATTTTTTTCTTCTTCTGATACTCAGGAGGAGCATGCGTGTTGTATCATATTGTATGTTCACATGCGCACAGCAAGATTATAGACTACTACATGTAGTCACTCTGTGATATGCACGAATTGGCAACATTGTGAGTTGGGACGTACATTGTATCTTGCAAGCTTTTCTCTCATTTTTCTCTGTTCCTTAAAAAGTCAAATTTTAATTTTCTTGCTCTTTGATGAAGTACCGGCCAGTAATAGATTTTTTTCATACAGGGGTTGTATAGAAAAAAAATTGCAATAAATATTTTTAGGGTGCATTTATGATTGAACAATTTTTTTTGGGAAAATAGACATTTCAGATCTTTGTTTAGTACAGAAAAAATGATCGTGAATGAACCTTGCAAGATACGTCACAGAGTTGCCAATTAGTGTTTGATTGATCGCACCTTCAAAAATTAATAACTTTCTTATTTTTATTCATATTTTGATCAAACTTTCACTGACCTGTTCCTCTCATTTTTCTGCTTTTATTAAAAGTCGTTCTGGTTGTACACCATTTATAGGCAAAATATAGGAAGAGACGAAAATGGAAACCTTGATGCTGCTCCCTTTCCCTTTCAGGCTTCAATTAGTTTTTGAGAGGCCTCGTACTCTGCCTAATATTCCTATTTGATTTTTGATATGGCCATATTAGGCCCATTCATAATAAGAAAAGGTGAGGTTTATATCGCAGTTCAAATCTCAGGACATGTACACGTGTGAGAGACAAGATTTCTTATTTCACTTCGCTGACTTAATTTGTTGCTCAGATAGCATAGCCCTTTGAAGATTAACAGAAGAAGAAGAAAAAAAATCACTGAAAATTGCTCTTTGTGTGAACAGAACTAATCATTTTTTGGCTGCAGTGCAGAAGAGGTGTGGATGATTTGAAGGATAAAAGTAAAGTCTGTTACGGTTTCAAAGGTGTTCATCCCAGTTGAATGATCTATCCATTTATAGATGCTGTCAAGGCCGTGAAATATTAGGGCCAAATTTGATAAGTTATTAAAGATATCCAGGGCAAAACAACACCCGCGCCACACTCTAATGAGCAAGTTCCACTTTATGGTGTTGGTAACTTGGTACTTAGTGGCCTTAGTTGATCCCATCATGTATTACTGAGAAATACATGGATCCCCATAGTCTCTGAGAGTAGGTCGTTTACTTGTGTTTCCAGCGAAAAAAGGTGTGCTCGATTCTGGCACAATAACATGCAATAACGTAACAGAGATATAAGCCATGCACTAGATACTCTTCCCGGGGAGAAGATTGTGAGATTTATCAATCATCTGTGGGATCTTATAAAGCAGATGATGTTCCATATTTCTGACAAAGCAATCCACTCTAAACTTTCACACTGAAAAGTAAACTCTTGTTGTGGAGTGGGCTTTCAGTCACACTCCAGATCAGTCTCAAAGTTTCTTTTTTCATTCTCCATTGGACAATCTGATTTGCATCGCTAAGGATATAATTTGTCATGTCATGTTTGAATGATATGAAAATAAAAGTTGGTTTTGGATTAGAGCAATGTGGATAATTTACAACCTTTTAGGAGGGTGTGGTTACATTGTCTCTGATTACTTTATTGCCAGCATTAATTTTGACAAAGGACAATCAATTGAAGCGTAGTGTATCTCGGCTGATCATTTTCAACTCTGCTATGAATTGTTAGATAAGGCATAATTTGTGAGATCTAGAGGGGAAAAGTTGCTTCAAGAAACTGAATAAGCATTTTGAAAATCTGTGGTGCTGCTGTAATAAGTGTCTTGTGATCGTATTTTGAATGCGGAAAATGACTAGCTCATGAGTGGGAACACAGCTAACCAGTTACATGTAGTTACGTGACTTCACAGCAAATTTCTCTGTAAATTAGCGGAGTGTAGTGTTTATTGCTAGTGTTTTGCTGACTAGGATGCAACCTACTTTTTCCTCCAGGAAGACGATTTATTGTGTGGAAGTGGGAAACTGAATCACAGAAAGAAAGAAAACCAAACTTAAAAATAATAACCACATGCATGTACATGTAGCTACATGATCATCTACACCGGATTCGTCAAGTTCTGAAGATTTTCAATTTGTCAAAGTGGTTTAAATTCTTGGAACCTAATTTATTGTTTGGAAGTGGAAAACTGAATCACAGAAAGAAAGAAAACCAACATTAAAAATAATAACCACATGCATGTAGCTACATGATCATCTAAACAGGATATGTCAAGTTCTAATGATTATTAATTTGTCCTAAACAAGTAAGTGATTTTGAATCTTGGAAATAACCACACTTGTGACACTCACAACCTATCTACGTCACGCTGTGAAAAGGGCAGCAATTGCTGTTATTTGTTTCACCAGATTTTATTAGACCGAACTTCAGCTAAATATATACCTAGTTAGAGGAGCCTGCTGCACCTCATTTTTTTTCTTTGATATCTGCCAAGCAACAGACAAGACACCTATATATGTAGCAGACTAGCAGGCAACAAAAAGCTCACAGTTTTCTAGAAGGGCATCGCAAAGTGGGGTGCCTCTTGATCAAGGATTTGTAGGGTTTGGCTCTTTACGTATTTGCGCTTAGCCATCAGTTCCTGATTGTCATTGATGCAAGGCACATCCAGAAGTGAAACACTAGTGAATATTGCAAGCCATGCCTAGGCTAAGACACTGTCCAAGAATGCTTGAGGATATCATCTTTGAATCTTGAGGACATCATCTTTGAATCTTGAGGATATCATCTTTGAATCTTGAAGACATCGTCTTCGAATCTCGAAGACATCATTTGAAACATCATATAGGCACTTTGCAGAAAAGCTGTTGATTGGTGGGAAGCAGTTTTATGGACTACTGGAATTGATAGTGCATAATGATACATCCCTAGGCCCTTATGCTATAACGCTACCCTCGAAATTATCTGAAGATTGTCAAGTAGAAGAACCTAGGAGCAGCGTCTACTCCTCCCTCCCCCTCTTTCGTTTGCGTGGAAGCTCGCACCGATTCAGTCATTTCCTGCGACTGCCGAGCCATCTCAGGGGAACACGCTATTGACAGAGATAATTAACACGCCGGATAGATCTCCAGGCTTCTCACCATCCAAATCCAGCGTATTAACAACGTTTGGAGTTATTGTTGGATTGCTGAGCCCTCCTCAAGATATGGCTAGTCTTTGCTGATAGAGACCCGTTGACATTGGAAGATTCTCTGATTGATATCGATGCCGCTTGTTCTTTGAAAAAAGGAAGACCAATTATTAGCATTTACACCTTTTGGTGATTCTGTTCTATGTACATTTAACAATAATTAGTGAAGGAGATTCGTGATTCATTTGATAGCCTAACTGAATATCAAGCAGCTACGCAAAGAGTCTCAACTTGACAACTATACAGCGCAAGCTTTGTACAAGGGGGGTTATGCAGAGTGAGTCGTTGGCTAATTGAATTGCAAGTAACGGGTCACGTGGCCGACCCCCCTACAGCTCCTCCTGATAGGGGGAAGTCGTTGCCTTGTCATGAGCGACGCCCTGGACTCTAGAATGATCGCAAGAAAGCGCTCATCCCGGAGAAGCTTCTATGTCAGACACGCCACCAAAGACTCCAAGACCACGAGCATGGATCGGACTAAGGCAGCGCAGCGTGCCAAGTACACGCATCGGAGGCAGCGTAGCGACGAAACTTTCACCGTCCACGCCAGCAAGGTGTTTAGTCTTCTCCCGCTCTCGCCGGGCAACCCCCACACCCGCCATCACTACAATTTCGACCATGTTTCCAGGCATTCTCCCCCGGCTGTGCGCAGCTCGACGCGGCGAAAGGTAAGGTGGTCGATCATGTGACACTTGTAGGTCAACTTTGTGACAGTTGATCCAGATGAGACGATAATGAACCCCTTGAGAGGTTCTTTCGTTGACGTACAGACAAATCTGGCAGAGATTGTTATTGCTATTTAATTAAGTAAACATTGGGTACTCTTCCAAATTCACCCCGATTTGACGTGTTTATTGGCAATTGTTTACAAATTTCATCTATATTTAGACTGCAAAGCGAGATGCAATATTTGTTTATTCAAATTCACTTTATTCAACTTGGCCTTGGCCCTTATTCTTACCAGTTCGCCTCATGTCCAAATGGAGGATATATACCCGAATATATATTTTTCTGCATGGTACCTTTAAAGGCTAGTATTCCATCCTGCTATTCCTGAAGGCGATCAGCTTAATCTGGTATCACATTTGATAATATATTCATGATATGGGTGACATTCACAACATTTTATTTCATCTATTTTACTTTAACATTATCAAAACATACTTCAAACCTCTCAAACCTAGAATGTTTTTATACTGCTCTATTCATAATGATACTGGTATATGGTTTTATGATTCTACTGAAGCACAGAAGTACAAATAGAATTTTACTTATTTTCTTCGAAAATGAACATTGTACATTTTCTCTTACTTAACAATAATTTCTTGCCAGTTACATTAGTAAATTATTCATAATTACTTCCATGACCATATATATATATATATCAAAATGTTGAAATGTATGTGGGAGTTGTATCCTCAATGCTCAAATTTCAGATCGGTTTCAGCAAGGATATTTACACCTCCAAATTTGAAGTGTACTTCACTAAATTCCTGAGTTTACAGGCATTTTCATTTCATCCCGGAATCCCGGATTGTTTACGACTTCTGTTAATCTGTTTTAGTCTCCCCATTTATCTAATTTTAAATACGAAAGCAATGATATAGGCAAACATAAATATCCTAATCTTCTAAATTACATAGCATGCAGTCTGTATGTGTTGCAGACATTTTTTTTTTTAATTCTACTATTTCCAGACCATTAGTAGGAGAATGTAGCACCCACATGATATATCTTTAAAGTGTGAGCATGTACTAAACAAATACTGAATTACTGATTTGGGTAACAGTATCCTGCTTTATTTTATCATAACATTTTAGATGGGGGGGGGGGGGGGGAGGGGGGGGGGGGGTGGGGGTCATGAACTCCAATGCATAGGTATAAAGCCTATCACAAGAAATTTGAATGAAATGGCTGAAAAGCAGACTAGCTCATACATGAATAAACAACATGAATATAACTTTCCAGGGGAAAATCCGGGATTTGAATCACGACTTCATTCAATTCTTCTTTTGTTTTGATGAGCAGATTGCTTTCAAAAGCTGTCTTGCATTGGCCATCTCGGTACAGCCTATGTTGAAAGTATACTGTAAGGGTTTTCCCCTAAAATGTAAATTGTACTTTCCTTTGCTCATTGAATTACTGTGTCCAGTAACTTACAACGGTAGTGCAACTTTTACCTGCATGTGACTTTGGACTTGAAGTACATATCCATAGGCGTTCATATCCTGCTTTTTAATATTGCATTGTCATTTATCTTTTTCCTATGAGCTAAAATCCATGATATGGAACATTGAATTGAAAATAGATCTGTGCGGTAGTTCCTGTTTATACTCTACTTTGTTTCCCTATCAAGGTTAGTAGGAACATTCATTTCGAAACAGTCGCTCATCCTGCATTCACACTATAAACTTGTTCAGTGCTACATGTAGACATGTTTTGTAACATAGCTTTTGTGGTAACAGTGGTTGTGACTGTCACCAAAAAATAATTTCCAGAAGTGCTTGCTTCATTCACAAAGTTGATTGAGTTCTATAGAGGTGACTTCTCCAAATATCCAACTTCTTTAGCTATTTATATAGTTGATCAGTTGGAAATAACTCTGTCAGTTTTGGCTTTGTTCATCAAGTTGATCGAAAGCTACGTCTAATTATTTCTACAAATTGGCTGCTACAGTTCTTCACCAAGTTGAATGAAGTTTCAGTGATCATCATGCATCATGAGTTCTGCATTTTTCGGGCACTGGTATGTCAAATGAATGATGGATAATCTTTGCCACATGAACATGTGTGTACTGTACATGATTATACCACAAATGTTTGCTAATATTAAACGCTAGCTGTATTTGCAACACATTTCTTTTTACAAATCACAACAAAATATATATTGCACTTGACTTCATACCTTAACAACTTTTGTATATCTGGACCACATGCAAAATTCATGAGAGTTTTGTGTTTGCAAAATATTCTATTTTTACAGTATTGAAAGTTTATTAAATGTAAAAGTTTGAAGGTTTGAGTTCTGCATTTGAACAGTAAGTTCTGGGTCTTGTGATTGAATCTTTTAGCCAATATGTGGAGGCGTGGTCTAGTGAATAAGTCACCCGACTGCAGACCAATAGGTATGGGGTTCAAGTCCCGCCACGGCACTAATGTCCTTTGGCAAGATGTTAATCTACATTTGCCACTCTCCGACAAATCCACCCAGGTGTAAATGGATACCTGATATGCTTGAGTTACTTTGGCAGCTCGGCTACAACCAGGTAATATGTGTACAGCGCCATTAGCATCAGAGCCTTGCAGATATGTACCAGCACTATATAAATATCCATTTTAATCATTTAAAATCATTCATTGTGTGAAAGGTGATAATTTCCTTTTTTTCTTTTTTTCCTTTTCTTTGTTTTCAAAAACTCTTACAGAAATTCCTTAACCTGCAATGAATTATTTTCAAATGCAATTCATTAATTATATACTTGCAAGAGCGTTAATCAGTCTCCGAGCAGATGGATGACTATTAAACATATCCAACCTAATTTATACGGCTTCGGAATCCTACTTGTATCACTCTTGCAGATCTCCACATTGGCAACCCTAAAAATAGCGCAAGATTCAAAAAAGCAAAGCCTTTATTTCCTTTTCTTGGAGTCCAATGTTGCATAATGGATGAAGTGATTTACAGGGATGTTTGCTGAGACATCGCCCTATATATGTCTCATTTTTTTGTGGGTGACAGAATGGGAATGTTTTCTGTGACTGCAACATACCTAGATTGGTGCAGCTTTCATGCGTGGAGCTCATTAGGGGCCTATAGTAAACAGACATTCATGTACACATGTAGTTTACCGTATTACACTTGCCTGAGTCACCCATAATTATGTTTTGTCCTAATTAACTGATCATGTTAATATAGTCAAAGAAAGTTTGAACATAACGTAGCATGCTCCTGAGTAGTACACTGCCTAGACTGTTTCCATTTTGAGAACTTGAAATAACACACCCTCAATAATAGGCCTGTCTTCTTCTTCTGCTCAAGTTTGCAAAATAACCTGCTATTTCTACTATCCTGATTGTAAATTAACCAGTTAATTTGTGTCTTTATTAACCCGCAGTTCCAATAGTGGGATGCGTTTGTGATGAGTGTATTCCCTGTATTGGTCTGGTGAAGACGCAATTTCGAGCTTCGGGATAATATTCCGACTCTAAAATAGCGGGTTATTTGGCAAACTCGAGCTGATGAAGATAGGCCTACTGTGGTCATATACAGCAATGTGAACTGTCTGTTGACACAATCTTGTGACAGCTTCTACAAGAAGGTCTTTGGAATCTTCAGTCTCATGAAACATTCTGACTAGAAAGGTCCATCCATGAGTCAGCTCAAGCGCCTATCATCACTGGTGAACTTATCATTATTCATATGTGTATTGTATGTGTGACGAGCGTATTCTCATGCATTATTTATAAGACTAGCCTCATTTTGTGATCGATCACTTTGATTCAACCAATCAAATATCATCTCCAGGTTCCTCATCGCTCATTGGCCTATTTTGGTTCATGCTTCATAAATATTCATGAAAGAGCTTTACAGGGGGTTTGTAGATTTTCTACGAAAGAAATAAGGTACATAAAAGAAAATAAAACTTTTCACATGCACCAATGATGATAGGCGCTCGGGCTGACGCCCGCCCTGATGTCAGTCTCCATAACGCGATTAGTATACTTGTAAAGCCCGACGCATATCGGATAGGCTAGTTTAAAACATGTTTTTTCTTCTTGTGTATCTGTGATCTGATGAACCTTTCTGACTGTACATTTCAGGGGGTCCAAGGTCCAACCGAATGAAACTGTTGGTAGAGTAATAAAGACTTCAGTCATAATTTTGACTCGTTGTCATCAGAGGGTTCAAGAGACCCAAACTGTCATTCCTATGAATTCCCAATCTTAATCTTTTGAACTAGTTGTCAGAATTTCCATCAATCCAGAACTTTTGATCCTATCCAACTAGGCTTTAGGAATACAGTCTAGTTGCAAACTAAATCTCAGTATGGTTTTAAGAATGCCAATTAGTGCTTTATACGGTAGATAGGCTTACACAAATTGTAGTAAGGGTTTATGAATGTGGGCCCTGGTTTACAGAGCTGCAGTACGTATATGTACAGTACAGATGATCTCTTAGAAAGTTTCAAAGTTGTGTAGGGTGGCTTTTTAATATTATGTAAGTTATTTTTGATCCGCCAACCGTTTAAATTGTCACAATCCAATTGGTGCTCGCTCTCATGCATGACTTTTGTCATGGGTGTGGGTTCGATTCTCGCGCCGAGCAGACAAAAATGAACAAAAGATTGTCGCTGTGTTGTCTGTGTATAAATGTGCCCCTCCCCTATGTTCTCGATGCAGGCTCGGGGTTCAGGGGAAAATACTCCGTTCCTCGAACTCAAACCATAACCGGAGGCCCTGTGTGTAGGAGAGTCATACCCTTTGCATGTTACAAAACTGGTATTAATCTTTCTACAGATCTTCATGATAGGCAATAGATTAAAGTACAAGTCCACTCACAAAATAACTTTCATTAGAAGCAGAAAAATCAGACAAACCAATCAAAAAGAGTTTGAGCAAAATCAGATACCTAATAGGGAAGTTATGAATGTTGAAAAAATTATTTAAAACTATGGAACAATGAAAATCACTACACAAATTGACAATTTGGTTATCAGTTTGTGAAATTTTTTGAAATTTTGAAATTTACTGGGAGCAATGGTACAGTAAACATTTTTGATTATTTAATTTCTTTGAAAGCAGAAATGTGTTAGGGGCTAAATTCTATAGTGCTTATAATACATCCACAGAGGCATCAAAATATATCAACATTTTAAAGAATTACTATCCATCCAACTTTCAAAATTTCCCAAAGCTTAATTTGCATTACCTTTAATGGAAGCAAATGTGAAGGTCACTGTCAGGGAATGCTTGCTATTTATGCTTGAAAGACCTCAACGTTGTCATCAGCGACAATTAGGAGAGGGTGAGGTGTTCTTGGGGCCTCGGTATTAAAATTGGTCTATTTATATGATCCTCTGTCTTGTGAGATCATCCTCTATCAGTGGTTTAATTGGTGTGATGGACAGCAGCTGTCAATCACAAGAGCGTGTGTGCATGGGTAGAAAAGATGAGAAAGAAAGGATATGGTGAATCTGCAAATGAAGATGGCGACTCAATTTCTGGTCATATTTAGGTGCGTTCAACTTGAAGCGATTTTTTGAAGCAAACATGAATCACAAATCAAAACGCCATTACAAAACACCGTTACTACGGGAGATCGTTCAAGCGATTTTCCATCATCGCTATTCTCGCTCATTTCAAGCCCAGCCGCTGCGCATCAGACTGCGCAGTTTGACTCAGGAAGTATAGGTCAACTTCAGCGCATGCTTTCTGATTTTTTTTTCAGTAGACTGTCGGCCAAATCAGAAGTAGGCAACGATAATGACATCATAGAATCATGATTGAGATCTTTGTTGCGTTCAAGCAATTTTTAGCAACTGTGATTCTGCAAAATCATGTTACAAAACGTTTTAAATCGCTTGAACGCAACCGTGTTTTAACCCGTTGACTACTGAACTTCGCTCATTGCCATAGGCTTAATACATAAACCACCCGGTTCCAGGAGGCAATGCGTTAAACTAAACGTCTTTGAAAACCGTGTTTCTAGGGTGAAAAAGTGTCGATTGAACGCACCCTTTGTATGATCAACAATTATTTTCTACCCCCTACCTGCTGCAAGTGGGAGTGTTCCACAAAGTGGAATCCAAATCATTAAAAACCTGGGCATATTTTTTTTGTGTGGATTACGCCATCCTCACCTTGCAGAAATTGGGGGAGATCATGTTGTTGGAGATATCTGAAAGATTGAAGGGCAATCCAACTGATGAAATAATTTCATTTGTATGAGAGCAGAAAAATAAGATTAACAGAATGACTAAAGTTTGAAATATTAAATTGGACTAATGATAAGAGAGTAATGAATGTTTGAAATTTGAGATCAATAAGTGATGCAGTCATAAAGATAATTGAGGTCATTTAGCTCCTGGAATTTAACATCATTTTTATTATGAATGGTAAAAATAGGCTAAACTAATTCCTTCTGAAAGTCAGACCAAATTGTATAAACTTGACCTCCCCTCTCCGCCTCCTTCTCCTTCATTTGACCCCACATTACCCCTCCTTGCCCCCTTCCCTTCATGTGACCCCAACTCACCCTCTCCCTCCCCCTTCCCCTCCACATGACCTCTAAGCAGGGAAAAAGTCCCGAGATCAATCTGTGGACCAGTAGCATGCATGTACTGTACTTGTATAAAGTCTGGCCCCATTTACATGTACATCAAGACTCTGAGTCATCGAGGCACCTAGGCAGACAGACACGACGATGGCTCAATGGGTATGTCTTCATCAGCTCAAGATTGCCAAATAGCCCGCTATTTCTGATTTAGGAAATAAGCCCGAAGTTACTAATCGCGTCTTCATCAGCTTGAGACTCGACCTCGAAACTCAAAACTCGAGCTCGAGATATTTTGCTCAGCGTTCATGCATAGTGTGAGTCTTCGGGCTGGTGAGGACGCACCAGACAAATAGCGGGATAAATTTGCAAACTAGCCCAAGATATCTTGGGGATGACTATCTCAACCAAATTGCAAGCGTGGGATGATGAAGACACAAATTAACTGGATAATTTGCGATCGGGATAGTTAAAATAGCCATGTTCAGACGTGGCTTCCTAGTCTGGGTAAGTTTTTCCCTGCAGCAATAAATATTCCTTAAATATTGATTTACACAATTAGTTGTCCATACGCTCTTACTCGGACCAACATGCCACGAGTTAGTTAACACGTCTAGCTTCCACCGACCCAGTCTTACTCAGCGTAACTTCCAGAAGTGGTGGTGGTTCCCGCACTAGTCGACCTCAACCCAGCTTCCGCATCTTTACTCCAACCAAAATTGCCATCATGTGAACACGGCTTATGTGATAATAAAGCAGCAAAGTTATGCTTTGTATAAGCTGATGCCTCATAAAGCATCTATAATGGACACATATTATTATCATTATTAATACCCATTGTGTTCTAGTGACCTATAAAATCCACAGCGCATGAAAAGACGTGTGATAAAATAATAATGGGCATGCTAGGCCCACTATTTTATTCTCCAGACCAGCCTTTTTCAACCTGTTTTTTTAGTCACATTTGACACTGAACGCCGAAAAACAGGGGAAAAAATCATTACAAATAAGGATTCATTATCAAACCAAAAATTGTGGTACAGCTGAAAATGTATGTATTTGTGAATATTGAAGCTATGTACTGTAGGATTTAAACAAATTAATAAAACATGAATTACATTTTGAGTTAGATGGGGTGTCCCACTTCTCCCCGTCCCAGTCCACCCCATTCATTCTTCCTTGTAGGATCAGTGCACAATTACTATAAACTGCAAATACAATTGCCTCTAAACTCATGCTATTGAATACTGAAAGCTACAAGGCAGTGAACATGCCCAAATTAGGAGAACGATTGTATTGTCAGGGCATGAGGATTTTCGATGGAGGTGAAGCTAAGAAATATGTTGGGATACAAAGGGTTTGGGGTTTCCCCTTTTTTATCCCACCCCCGATTGTTCCATCTAACCCCCTCTCCTCCTTGCTTCAATAAACTGTTATCTACCATGTGTAATGGTTGATTTACTATCCGATATCCTTGTGGTTCATTTTGTTTGATAGATTTCGCAATAATGATATCTTTAAACCTAAAAGTACCTGATATACTCACGAATTCGAGCTATTGTATAAACCAGCAGGGACAATGCTTTCAAACAGAAAAGAATTTGTGTGTATTCACCGAAGTTCGCTTGATTGTTAAACTATCGGTGAATAGTAAACTATCAGTAAATAACAGAGTCTAGTTCATACAACGAAAACCTGGTAAGCTGTGCTCAGTCAACATTCTCGTTGTTATGAGCAAGATAACATAGTACTTGCTATTGGATTGATAATGGATGTTGCCAGTATTGTGAATGTTAAGTACCTTGCCTGTATTATCAATCGTGCTTTTATTGAGCTTCTGTGATAACCAGTCGGACCGGACCGAAACTTCTTGTCCACTTCTGGTTTCCTTCCATCTCTGAGCCTGTCTGAGGCCAATTTTCAAAAGGTTTGTTTGTTGTTGTGGAGTATACATCCTGAAGGAAACATATAATTGTTCTTTAAAGCTTTTGTTATCACGATGATCAGTCACGTCGCACCTGTTCATCAGTTTTGATACCCCAGTGTACAGTCATTATCATATGAAAGCCTTGGTATGGTTAGCTATCTCTTGATTGGATGGACACGTTCGGGGTGTCCGTTTCTTGTGCTAGCTGTGAAGACCTGAGCTAATTCTGCATTAATCAGTTGGCTTAATTGATTGGTATTGTCTTGAGGAGGAATAAGCACAGGAGGAAGGACATACATTTTTGCAGCATTTGGTAAATAATATTCATGTACTCTTTACAAATAAAAAATCATATTTAGTTATTCATTTATTTATTTCTAATCTTTTGTCAGGGTAGCCCATTCACCAATAAGTAGTGGTCTTCCATTGTAAAACATTAATAGGAATGTATAGGTACTGTTGTGGTGTGCAATATTGATTTTGTTAACCTACACTTCAGCAATATTTGTGGGTTGACCAATCATCACAACTTGAAGTCATGAGCTGGTTCTGCATTAATTAACACCATGTAATGTGGCTTGATTACGTATTGTCTAGAAGGGAAATAAAAGCAGTGACGCAGACTTACAACGTTTTTATTATGCAAATATTTTATGTGGAAATGTAATGATAATAAATTAACTCAATTGTACAACCCAATTAATCTGCCTGAACTTACGTTATTTTTGAAGTCATAAAGGCAATGGAATTATACTCCTACGATTTTCTGAAGCCACATCATGATCGATGACTGATCTGTTGAGGGCTAATTAGTTCTCTGGAAGATGTTGAAATATGTACACTACACGTATTCAACAGAGATGTAATAAAATTGACTTCTCTGCAACACGTAAATTATCAAAGGTTTAGTTAAAGAACTTAATTTTTGTGAAGTTTGCAGCAGTGATGATGCAGCTGTCCACACAGTTTACCTAAGTTTCAAGGTCTCTCGTGAACAATTGTCCAGGAAATCGTGGATCTATACTTCCTGTCTGTGTTTAATAGTGAATGTCCTATAGGACCTATAGTCTGGCCTAACACATTAGCTGTGGTCATGTGTTTCCCCTGTAACATTAACATCTAAAGTTATCTTCATAGGTTTAATAGCAGTTCTTGCATTTATTTGCAAAATTAGAAAATCAAGAACAAATCATGAGGATACATCATTAGGAATACATGTATGGGGCTATGAAACATCCAATAGAGATTTACCTTAGTTTGGTAGCTTCCATGTCTACATATATGGTTCACATATCTTCCTTGAATATGTACAATACCATTTGCCTTTGAATTTCATGAACATATAAAATAGGTCCTCATTTCAAAGGCCCCGCGTATAGGAATGTAATGATTAAATGTTATCTAAGGGATAATAGATAATTTATATATCTCCTCAAACATTTTAAAGTCATATACAATTGCACTTTCATCTTAAAGTTGACTATAGATTCCTTTCTTTAATTTGTTTAAATAATACCATTAGTTAACTATCCAAACTATGTAATGTCAGCTGTGTCAACATGGTCTGCTACTGTGTGTACTACTTTAGTATGCTTCTATTTTCTACATCTACTTTGCACTGAACTTGACACTACCATCATTAATTGTGCAAGAATGAAACAAGATAGATACATTCATATTTCTTGAGGACTCTGAGATATTTTCTAGTACATACAAGTATCTCTGAGTACCGGTAGGTGATACTGATCAGTACACCAATGCTCAAAACTTCAAAACATCTGACACTGTTTGTTATGCTTGAATGAAAGTGTTTATGAATCGAAAGGGTTTTGGCCCCGTTAATTATGTCCCGCTTCCTGCGTCAAGATAAAATTGACATAACCTATGGAGGAATCGTCATGTGCCTTTGGTGGGCTGTGATTGTGGGCTGTACATAAGTACGCTTGGCTGGTATACATGTACAGGAGAAGTCAAATATCTGGAGGAAGACGTTTATTTATTACTTGTAACACTTGCCAAAACTTATCTTTCAAGTGTGTAGTTATAATCTTTATGTATAGTGTATGTATGTATACACTGTGTAGAGGTTGTGCTTTTCGTATACTTATTCATTTTGTTCCCTGATATAAGCTTCCATTGCCTCGGAACGAGTTTCGTGTATATAATCAACACATGTGTATTAAATGGTTCATCAAATCTACTTTTGACACAGTTGCCAAACAGGAATTTTATCTGGAGTTTTGAAGAGTTTAGATTTGCGTCATCTTCGCTTAGATTACACGACCCGGTCAGCTTTCTTCGCACGTTATGTTTTATCTTGATCCAGAGGTAACTGGGATTTTTCCTTCACATTTCTTTTCTATATTTCTGAATCGTTGCCTTGTTTTAGCATAGTTTCTGTTGCTTTAGTGTTCCTGTCATGATACTAACTTTTTCTAGAGGTTCTTTTAACTTGAAATGATGTGTCTATATTTCTCTCCCCTAGCTTTAACCTTCAGCTCTTTTCTGTAGAAACTATTGTGCAGTGACTGTTACTAACTGTATTATATGTATGGTCTTTTTGGAGTTAGAAAGGTGTTAATAACTTAAAATTTAACACAGTTAATGCCCTTTTGACTCAGAGCAAACCATACATCCATAAACCCTTTATTTGTTTCTCTTTAGTTGGTGCCATGGTGATGTTACTAACTTTTGTATAGTATGTCATGGTGGCATTTCACAAAGATCCTAAGTCGGATTTAACTCTAAGTTGGACTTAAACATTATGGAAAGCCATTTGTATAGCCGTTAGGTAAAATATATTCAAAAGCAAAAATTGAAGTATTTAAGACTTTTCATAAATTACACATCAAGAACATAAAGTCTCCTTGATTATAGAGAATATGAATGATTTGAACCAATATTTTATGCCTTTTAAAATGACTTTTACAAAATATTTTCAAAGATACTAACAGCTTTCCATAATGGTTAAGTCCAAGTTAGAGATAAGTTCAACTTAGGATCTTTGTGAAACACCCCCCCCCCCTGTACTCTGTAGTGTAGATCATCATCTGTTGAGAGGAAAAAAGGCATTGATCATTGTCGAAAATTGTCGAAAAGGCTAATAATTGAGAAGAAAAAGTAAACACACTTTTAATCATTTTGAGCATCACCTAATACTGTGCAAACTGCAAACATGACAGTGACAAGCTAAACAAGATTTCTATACTAGCCAAATAGGATATTGCAATTAACCCTTCAGTTGCTTTCGTTAAAGGCTTTTTGATTGTGAGTTAAATCCAGGAATTAATGCCTTTCTTGCTCCCAAGCAGCTGATATATATGGGTGATGCACTTTCAAGGTTAACTTCTGTCTTCTTCAAGTGCTGTCACTTCTGTTTACTCATATTGTGATTTCGCATTACACTGCAGCAAATCTACTTGCGTATTGGCCTACATGCAGGCTGTCAAAGTTCCTCAAAACTAATACTTATCTTCACTGTGATGTCTAGTTGTTACTTGTGTGTTGTCTGGGCTTCGTGTTCATTTCCTGTCCTGAGCAGTTGCCATGGCAATATTCCTGGCTGAGGAAAAATGGAATTGGACTTCTGTGGTTTTTGCCAATATTTTGTTACCCTTTCCGTCAGTGTTTCTGTTACCCTTCCCTTCTGTTCATCCAGGGGGTGCTTCACAACTTTAGATTCTAAGTTGAACTTATCTCTTAGTTGGACTTAACAATTATTGAAAGCTGTTAGCATCTTCGGAAACTATTTTAAAGTTATTTCAAAAGGCATATGTTGATTCAAATCATTTATATTTTCAATTATTAAGGAGATTTCAAGTTCTTGATGTGGAATTTATGAACAGTCTAAAAAAGTGTTCCTTTTTAATACGTTTTTTTATGGCTACAAATGGCTCTCCATAATGTTTAAGTCCAACTTGAGTTAAGGTCAACTTAGGATCTTTGTGAAACACCCCCAGAACCCTTTCCCTTGTTTTCAGTATCTCTTTAAGTGTTGTATTGTTCCTATACTGTAACACTTGACAAAACCACAACATGAAACTTTGTGCAGGACAGCCATTGTCATTGCAACAAACTTTCATGACTTGAACAAATTTCTTTCACTTGTTATTTATTAATTTTACAGAATGAAACCAGTCTTAACCACTTGAACCAATTAGCAAACCTTTCATACTTACAAAGAATTCTGAATGTATAGGATGTCTTCTTTGTGTGTGTATTAAAAGCATCATTTCAAGATTCTTCAATAGTTTCCAACCAACATCTGTTGTACTAGTTATTCATCTAACATTGTAGACTGCAATGTAAATCAATGTTCAGGCTGGCTCATATTTATATGTAGTGTCTTGTGATTATCATATGTATGGTATTATATGCATGTTCCATTTATAAATCATTAATTCACATTAATCAAATGCAGACTGCTTTTGAGGGATAGAAACTAATTTTGAAGGTCTGTAGAGTCCTGTTTAAATGAAAACATAGATATTTTGGGAGGAAGTGTCTAATTTTTTTTACAAGTCAGTATTCTTATATATTTACTTTTAATGACAAACTGTTTGCATTATGCTTAATTGAAAGAGTTTAACATACATTTGTGAACAATTCATGTTATCATTAACTGCATGGACTTGATCTGGTTTAATAATGTAACTGAAACCAAATGTACTATCAAAGGGATTGCATATGAAGTGATAAGGGATGGAATATTATTTAGCTACATGTAGTGGGCAATATAGGAAAAATGTTCTCAGAAATGTTGAAACTAAACTTTAAAGATTTCCTACGACTACATTAGATTGTGCCACAATTGTATAAACTAAAATTCATGATGGAAATTGTTTTACAGCTCATAAGTAAGTGAATAATAAAACACAGTTTCAAGCTTAGATATATTATTAAAATGAAAATTTGGGCCAAAAAACGTGAAGTATAACGTGATAAATAAGGTATTTTTAATTGTGGTTTTTCTTGAATAACTAATTAATGAGCATGTTTTGCAAAATGGAACATGTGATTCCGTAATTTACTAATTGTAATAAGAAACACATCTAAGATCAAATTGGTTTAGTCCTTTTTAGGATGAAAACCAAACTGAATAAGACGGTCTAAAAGTTCTATTTGCTGCAACCGGATGGTCACTCATATGAACGTTGACTTACTCGCATTCTTCTCATTTTAAATTCAAGATAGAATCGTTTGAAAGATGGAATATTTACCTCCTTGTCTAGACATGCTTTTCTTTGCGCTGCACATGAAAGTAAAATAAGGCTCTTGTGATGAAAATACATGTTGTCATCCTCTGACTAAGTCGGGGCGTGGACCACAGTCTTTCATGGCAACCTTGGGATAAATTTGGCCGATACTATACAGCTTATGGCACAGAGTTATTTTGGCAGCTGTCTGTATCTCAAAACATATTCCAAAAATTCATGATGAGAGGTGCTCGTTCACAATTTGGAGTTTCATGAGAAAATTAAATAATTTAAGCATATATATCAGCTGCCTTGATTCACTAAACAGTTCCCCGTTTACAGTTTTGTTTGGGTCTAAATCTGAAAGTGTAAGTGCATGTTTAGTTTTTGTACACTTGAAGAAGATACCTGAGATTCTTGAAATTTTGGCCCATTCAAAGAGCCCAAAACCATTCTAAAAATATCTTCTTTTTTAAAACCGACAGCGTTTGATAAGTTTGTTTATTTGATGATTTGTGAGAATGCATCATAATTTGTTGCTGCCCTGAATGCATTAATAATAATAATAATAATAATAGCCTAATAGTCCACTCCAAATTTTATTAAACAGAAACGGAAATTCTTTTTGCCCAATTGATCGTGAGCCCGGCAGCCACTGAGGAGAATTAATTATGTGAATGAATACTTAATGATTCACTGGTGTTTTGAGAGCGAGCATTTTCACTGGAAAAATGGATGAATTAGTTTCTAATGCCGTTTTAAAAAACACATTCCAGAGGTGGTTTTTTTTTTTTTTTTTTTTTTTTTTGTATTCTTTATTGGTAGCTGCTTAGCAATTTCTGACGAAAAACTGGAATGTGAGAGAATTCAGAAAACCAAAGTTTTTTTTACTGTCAGCGTAAATGCAGCTAGTATTGTGAAAAAATATTTAAGAAAAAACAAACTCCAACAGAATCATCTGACTTTGCATAAAGTGTCTCCTAAACATAGTTAGGATACCCCATTTCTAGAATGTCATGAGGGATAATCTATCTGAGAGTTGTTATTTATAAAGTGATCAGTATCTGGCATTCAGCTAAATTTAGGGTACAAAATGGATTAAGTCCCAGACATGTATATTAGGAAAGTGCTGGAAACCAACAAAGAAAAATCTAACTGAATGTTGAGAACAATGTTCTATTTTTGTGTTTACATCATGTTTCCTAAAATATATATAATTTTGGGGTGATGTTCTGAAGAAGGCAACATTGGATATGGTCTAATTTTAGAGTATTTCAAGTAAAGTTGGTCAGGAAGTTGAGTTTTTGGTTTGATCTCCTTCTGCTGGGAAAATAAAGGAATAAAAAGATATTTGAAATGTTATTTTTAATAACTTTATGTTGGTTTATTACAAGCTTTCTTATTGAGCACAATGACGTGTGTCAACTTAACCCTTAAAGTACCACCCAGTTTTTAAAGATGTATCCAACATTTTATGAGAAAATAGTCCAATTCAATGTATTGCCTATCTGGCCGATTTTCACACGAAGAAAAAAAATTGCTATTTTCTCTACATTTTTATGGTGTTTCCCACAAAACTATTTTTTCTCTATTTTCTTATGGAATAAAAAGGAAATAGGCAAAAAATATAGCCTAAGGATATTTTTAAAACAATGTTAGATGAAAATATATATATTTCAGAGTTAAAATAGTAAGAAAACATATTTTCTGTGCTTTTTTTTGGAATAAAGTGATTTCACTGGTCATAACAAACATTTTTAAACATTTGGAACATATCACATAAATAATTGATAACCACATGATACATACTTGTTTGTGGAGCTAGTAAATATAGTAATACATAAATTGTCAACATACAGTGCATATGATTACAAATCTTGTTTCTTTTATGTCAAGTATTACATGGTACATTAAAAATAATATTTGCATAAAACAGAATCACAGGTCATTCAACTTTAAAAAAAATAAAAAAAAGTTAAACTCAGACCAGGTTTTATAAAGTACAGACAAAACAAACAGAGAGACCTGCAGATAGTAACAGATCAACAAAAACAAAAAGTTAAAAAAATTAAATTCTTTGTTGCAAAAAGAGCATCAACCATCACCCTTTTCCCCCTGGTGCTAGCCACATTTATATTGTGTAATTCTCAGTCTGGTGTCTATTGTTATGCTTTCTGGTAATAAAAACAGGCTACTGACTTTTTCTGGCACGATACCATAATGATTCTCAGAGATAGACTGACGCTTTGGATTTTCCAGGATTATGAAAATGTAAACGTTTGTTTAAAGCTATTCTGTCTTGAATCCTTAGTGCTGGGAAGAAACTTATGGGTTTTATGAAGTAGTGTTATTTTTCTTGAGTGAAAATAGAATTTCCAGGTGCATTTCTATTTGGTCTACAAGTCTGTTCATCTATTACCCAATTAGTCTAGACCCAGCCCATCTGCTATCCACATGGTCTAATAATCATTTTGTCTAATGACTGTTTAGACTAATAGCCATTTGGTCTAATTTTCATTAGGCCGTATCTCAATATGTCAACTTCCCATTTCAGTCTATTATTCATTTAGTCTATACCAGTTAGTCTAATTTCCAGTTTTTCTAATGCCCATTTCATCTACTATCCATAAGGTCTAGTAATCATTTCATCTATTACCCACTTTGCCAACTCGTCTAATAAACACCACGTCTAATTAGCATTTCATCATATGACCACTTGGTTCATTCAGTCTAATATTCGTGCACAAGATTTGAGTAAAAAAAAGAAGGAAACAAGGCATTATATTACATTGAAAGGATGAAAAGCTGTAGTACCGGTATATGAAAGGCACTAATATTGAAGGAATGGTACTAATCCAGTTATTTATGTATGGAAGTTACACTCTTACTACATGGAAGTGCTGTATACCCTGTAAAAATGATTGATACAAATTTGCTTTTTTTTCCTAATTTCTTGCTCTGCTTAATCTGCTCTGGCAAACCTGTGTTTCAATGGTCTTATGGTGAATTGCAAGTTTGGTTGAGCACTTTGTATATTGCAAGAAAAATAGTGTACCCCTCAGGCCTCAACAATCAAGAAAATGAAATGTAATTGTCACGTTATTGTAATATTTACATAACTACTTGGATGTAGATCATATTTGGTATCATACAGGCCTTTGTTATTCACTCTATATTCAATGCACTACATCTACAAATGCAATGAACATTTTCCCCAAATGTGTGAAATACTGGTTGGGATCTTTAGGATATAGGCATATGATAATACAACAAAAATGCTTGTTATATTCCAAAATCAAATCATATCTTGTTGGTAGGTTAACCCTAATAAGGCCGGGGGGGGGGGGGGCCATTATGGCCCCCCCCCCCTCCACAATTTTTCTGATTGTTCGAGAACGCATATGGATGGCGCCTCGCCGCTCGCTGACTTTTTTCTTTAGAGTCTTGCGCATCTTTAAAAAATAAAATAAAAAAAATCGGACCTATAGTTACAAGGTCACGTGACCTTTTGTCTTTGCATGTCAGCCCGAAAATCGCTCATTTTTGTGATTTGTGTACAAAACATATGGAAATGTCATTTTTCCTAAAAATAGATCAAACATTGGTTATTGGGTCTTGTTTAAAGTTTAGGTGGTTGTTTTGGGAGTCAAAATAGTTGAATTGTAGAAAGATTAAAAAAAAACAAAAAAACAATAACATAAATAAGTTAAAAAAAACAATGAAATACATAAGAAATTATCAAAACAAGAGATAACATAAGGAATAAGCTGGCTCTTCCAATTTTTTTTGTCGTATTATTGTTCCAAATGGTCTAATGAATATATGTAGTGAAAAAGAATGCTTAAATATGAATAATATAGGATTTATGGGTAAAAATGTGATTTTATGACGTTATTTGCATAAATTACCATAAATATGCAAATGAGGGATTTTTTTCAAAAAATTGAAATTATCATATTGTTCTATACACTTCACTTGACATGCGTGCAAATTTTCGCGGAGATCGGCCGTTTCACGGCCGAGATCTTAGGGGGGGGCCATAATGGCCCCCCCCCCCCCCGGCCGTAGTAAGACTTCAAATAGCCCGGCCTTATTAGGGTTAAAGACCACTTATATTTATTCATGTCAAGCAATCTTTAAGTTCTAAATTAATATTGCTTTAAAGCAAACAATCGTCAGTTTCGTCTACCTGTAACTTTATCTTTCATCTCCTCCCCCTCCTCTTCCGACTCAGAATGACGTCCATGTTTCCAACCGGAGGATGACGGACCGCATCATCAACATTCAGGATGAAGACGTCATCCATCGGGGATGGCTCAAGAAGCAGGGTGGAGCATTCCGCTCCTGGCAACGGAGATACTTCAAGGTAGTAGTAGTAGTATTAGTAGTAGTAGTAGTAGTAGTAGTAGTAGTAGATGTTACGATATGCGATATCCGAATATCCGGTATCCGTCGTAGTTGAATAAACAACATGTCTACCATAACAAACCAGACTGCCGACTCTATATTATCCTGAGTTTTCTACCGTTACTAGACTACTAGCATTCCGTTTGTGGCAACAGAGATATTTCAAGGTAGTAGTAGTAGTAGTAGTAGTAGTAGATGTTATGATATGCGATATCCGAATATCCGGTATCTGTGGTAGTTGAATAAACAACATGTCTACCATAACAAACCAGACTGACGACTCTGTCCTGAGTTATCTACCGTTACTAAGACCGTCAAACTCATCATGGTGGCAGCGGTGGGCTCATCTTCCACAAGGTCCATCTGGATATACTGGTATACTGGGGTGTGCAGGTGGACCCCTAGACCGGGGTCTCCCCCTACTCTTATAGGGATAGCGCAGTGGGTTCTTAGTAACATGCAAAGGCGGTGACTCTCCTCTACACGGGGCCTCCATTTAACTTCCTATCCGAGGAACAGAACATTTGACACAAGGGGAGGAATACGTTAGCCAGTCTCTCATACAATAACGAGTATTATGTAGCTTTGCATGTCTTTTTTTTTTTTTGCGTGCTTCATAGGTGGCTGGTGACTTCATGTACTACTATGCCTATCCGAGGAACAGAACATTTGACACAAGGGGAGGAATACGTTAGCCAGTCTCTCATACAATAACGAGTATTATGTAGCTTTGCATGTCTTTTTTTTTTTTTTGCGTGCTTCATAGGTGGCTGGTGACTTCATGTATTACTATGCCAAGGAGGACGATGTCCGCGCCCTGGGCTACATCCCGCTGCATGGCAACGTCCTCAAGAAGCACACCTACACGGCCGAAGAACCGGGGAAGTACCTCTTTGAAATCCTACCAGGTAAGGGAGGTGTGTGTCGTTTCAATCTTTCTATCAATTTTCCAGCCCGTGTGGACGCACTGGATGGCATGCTAGCTTGCATCATTTGAATCGTATGCTGCCTGCTAGAAACCTTCCCTTCTGAAACAAAATGGCCGCCGCTCATCCCTATGTCATCAGCTTTATCTTCACTTGAAAAGGTTTTCAAGCAACCAACAGCTACACATACATGTATGAGTCATTATGGTGTACATTTGCAGGCCTCCTCTATGATGGCATGCTTGCATCATTTGAATCGAATGCTGCTGGAAAGCTAACTTCCCTTCTGAAACAAAATGGCCGCTGCTCATCCTATTGTCATCAGCTTTATCTTCATTTGAAAGAGTTTTCAAGCAACAAACAGCTACATGTATGAGTCAACATGGTGTACATTTGCAGGCTGGCAACCTTTATGATCTACAGTGTATACCTTGTGCAATTTTTGTCTAAAGCAAAGTTTGCAGCCCTTCTGAAACAAAATGGCTGCCGCTCATCCCTTTGTCATCAGCTTTATCTTCATAGATGAAAGATTTTTCAAGCAACCAACAGCTACGCATACATGAGTAATTCTATAAATTAGGGACCCACTTTGTGACATTTTTGGTGTCCTGCTTACATAAATTAAAGGAACCCACACAAATTTCTGGCTCTGAGTAAAGACTTAAATAGTGGAGTATGATTGTTAAGTGATTCTAGGTATGAAGATGCAATATTATGCTTGGAAATCACTTTACAATCTCACTCCACTATTTAAGTCTTTACTCAGAGCCACAGATATATGTGGGTTCCTTATGTAAGCGGGACACCAAAATGTCACAAAGTGGATCTCTAATTTATGGAATTACCCACATGTATAAGTCAACATGGTGTACTTCTGCTGGCCATCTTCTATGCTCTATACCTTGTCCAATTTATGTCTAAAGCAAAGGTTGCAGCAAAAAAAAATAACTAATTTGACATAAATTGCTTTAACATTTGCTATAAAATGCTTCATAGTACACAGAAAAGAGCTTTATATCCGGTCAAAACCTGATATTGGTAAGAAACATGAGATGCATCTTGAAGTGTTTTTTCTTCAAATAATAAGAAGCATATTAAAATGTATGTAAAATGCTTTGAAAGGGGATCTTTTGAGACCAGATATTGTGGGTACAAATTGAAGAATGTGAAATTGGACAGGAATAAGGAAGGAAGAGCAACATGATTTATGAGGCAAACATTTTAGAATAATATTTACCTTGGTATCAAAGTCTATTTCAACAGTTAAATTATTAGTTATTTCCTCATTCATGTAATATATCAATGCTTGCAGGAAAGAGATTCATAATGATTTATTTTATTATTGTCTAATATAAGGATTGCCATGCTTGAAGCCTGGATTTGGTCCTGCTAATATTAAATAATTGGATGGTAATTTGATCTTGATACATACATTTTCCAATCAATATGAGCGTGTGCACTTGTATTTTTGTATATATGTCGGTAAAAGCTTTTCTTTGTTGTAGCTCTCCTTTTTCTTATTTACTACATTGTTTTTATTTTCTTCTTCCTCTTCTCCTCTTTCTTCTTCTTCTTCTTCTTCTTCTTCTTCTTCTTCTTCTCCTCTTTCTTCTTCTTCTTCTTCTTCTTCTTTTTCTTCTTCTTCTTCTTCTTCTTCTTCTTCTCCTCTTTCTTCTTCTTCTTCTTCTTCTTCTTTTTCTTCTTCTTCTTCTTCTTCTTCTTCTTCTCCTCTTTCTTCTTCTTCTTCTTCTTCTTCTTTTTCTTCTTCTTCTTCTTCTTCTTCTTCTTCTTCTCCTCTTTCTTCTTCTTCTTCTTCTTCTTCTTCTTCTCCTCTTTCTTCTTCTTCTTCTTCTTCTTCTTTTTCTTCTTCTTCTTCTTCTTCTTCTTCTTCTTCTTCTTCTTCTTCTTCTTCTTCTTCTTCTTCTTCTTCTTCTTCTTCTTCTTCTTCTTCTTCTTCTTCTTCTTCTTCTTCTTCTTCTTCTTCTTCTTCTTCTTCTTCTCATTCTTCTTCTTCTTCTTCTTCTTCTTCTTCTTCTTCTTATTCTTCTTCTTCTTCTTCTTCTTCTTCTTCTTCTTCTTCTTCTCATTCTTCTTCTTCTTCTTCTTCTTCTTCTTCTTCTTCTTCTCATTCTTCTTCTTCCTCATCCTCTTCTTTTCTGCCTCCTCCTCTTCTTCCTCCTTCCTCCTCTTCTTCCTCCTTCTTTCCTTTCTGATTGTTTTTTTTTTCTTTCTTTCTCCTGTGTCCAAGGTTGGATTGAAATTCATGAGTATGAACTTGTGTCATTAACTTTCATGCAGTATGCATCTTTTTTGCCATTACAATAATGGACTTATGTGCATGGATACTTTTGAAATGTGATGCTGGAATTTGATTAATGATCTTGTTGATTATCATCCATTCTCAATTACTTTCAATCCCCACTAAAACAGGATGTATTTCCTTTCCAAAACAATTCCTTATACAATAATATTTCCTTTATTGACATTCTTCTATATATGACACAAAAAATGTAATTAATTTCTTCCAGAAACTGATAGTACACTTGACAACTCGCAGTGAAAGTGGTGTAATATTGCACACTCAATTTTCCAATCGTGACTAAACATAATATTTGACATCAGCCACGGTGAAAATGAATTAAAAGTATTTGTGGGCAAATGAGATTAATGTCGATAGGACATCTGACAATGAATATTCATCATATCCTAACAAAGAGCTTCTACTAAAAACTTTATGGAAGAGGGTCTGGAACTTTTAAGAGTCAGTATACATACATGTATAGGCTTTGTCAAACCCTGCCTAACCCTTCATTTCAAAAAATAAATAATAATAAAAGTAGATTTCATGTTTGATTTCATCCCATCTACATGTTCATGTATAATAATACATTGTGTCCAAGAAAAGACAAAACTGGATTTCATGGCAGAAATTTTCTATCCTTATGAATAAATTTCTTAATGAGATATATATATGTTTGAAAAGCTCTGCTTCTTCTCTTTCATTTGCTGTACAACTTATTATTCATAATTCATGCTAGGTCAGGAAAGCTAAATGGCTACTAACTCAACTATCCACTAATTACATGTAGGACAGAAATCAAGCGTTTTTTCATTTCACTTGGTCTCTGGCATACATTATTCATTTTTTAACGCCTGAGGTAACATAGAGTGTAGACACCTACGTGCCCATAGAAGGAATAGAACTCGCTTTAAACCACCCTGACCTAAATTAGCGCTTCCTTCCCTTCGACTTGGTAGAGACTTGATGAGTCAGTTGATATTCTGAAACAGAGGTTCACCCTCTTCAGTCTTTAGCTTTGACCCCTCCCATGCAAGGCCCTTTAGTACATCAAAGAGAGGAGGGGTGATCGATCGAGCCCCCTCTTGTTCCATTCATTCAACCCCTCCTAGCCTCGATCTGTCTCACACCAAATATGTGTTGATGTTGAGACGTTGGTTAGGGTGCACTTTAATATAGACCCAAACCTGTGTTGGACTCTGTTACTGATGCAATAGTTTGAAATGAACACCATAATCAGTAGAAGCAGGATTTAATTTACATTTCCATATCATTTTGCCAATATTATTAATTACCTGATTGTAATTTGGTAGCATAATGAAGACTCAAAACCATATTTTATATGACATGGGGTGATGCATAATCCAAATTGCAACAGTTATACTTATAGAGAACAGAAATGTGTAACCCTGCTAAAGTGTACACACTCATATATATGTTACTTTTGTAGGTCAACTAATATGGGGCTCCATTTTTTTAAAAACCTTTTTTTTGGGTGGGAGGGGGGATAGCATTAAACAAAAAACACCAAGCAATGTTGAGAGCCCGTAAACAGACCGTTTATATTTCTTTTGCACAGTCCCCAGGCATCGGTTGTTGTTTGTGTTGCTTTATTTTTTTAATTGTTATTATTATCATCATTTTTGTATGCTTTCATCGTTTATATATGTTATCGTTTTATGTTGTGTTCCTGAAATTTAAAACAAAAAATAGAATACAGTTCCTCTCACATTTAATCTCCATGTAAGCTCTAGCTACTATAGGTGAGCATCCATGAATTGATGTATGAGTGAGTACTACATATGCACCTGTGCCAACTACAAATGTATAATAGCTACATTACATGTATGATGTATCACCTAAACTTAGTTCCAGTTTCATATTTTATTATAAATAACAAAGTCCAAAAATTGATAAAAATTGATTAAAATCATTGCATTTGATTGGCTGTGAGAAAACATGTCAATACGTGGTGATGTTGTGGCTGCAGTTGTTATTGATGACGAAATGTATGAAACAAAAACTAGGTTTTGAATCCTTGACCTCCTAATTATAAGTACAGGGGAGTGTTTCACAAAGACAAAGATTGACTTTAAGTTGGACTTAACTATGGCAGGCCATTCATGCCACTGGTTGCTCTCACCATTGGTCTCTCAAGGGACATCACACTAAATCTACAGAATTTAAATTTTTCAATAATTCATTGTTAAAGAAATAAAGTTTCTTACATTGTGAACCATTTGTACCTTCCTTGAGAGACCAATGCCAGGAATGGTTAGAGGAAGTATAGTGGCATGAATGGCCTGCTATAGTCAAAGTCCAACTTAAGTCAATCTTAGTCTTTAGGCGCGTCTTCATCATCTCGAGATTGCCAAATAGCACGCTATTTCTAATTTGGGAAATAATCCCAAAGTAACAAATCGCGTCTTCACTATCTCGACATTCAACCTCGAAACTTGAAACTCGACCTTGAGAAATTAGCTCGAGATATTTTGCTCAGCGTTAGCACGTATTGCGAATCTTCGGTCTAGTGAAGACGCATGGGACAAATAGCTGGATATTTTGCCAAATAGTGGGATATTTTGCAAACAATCCCAAGATATCTTGGGATGATAATCCTGACCAAATATCCTTCTAATTGCTACTTCGGTCTGATGAAGACGCAAATTAGCTGGATAGTTTGCGATCGGGATAGTTCAAAGAGCTTGATATTTGGCAATCTCGAGATAGTGAAAACAGGCCTTTTGTGAAAAACTCCCCAGGTGTACTCTAAAACCTGAACTAGTGTGACATGAAAGTTTTGTGAATTTCAAATGACAGCCATTTTTTTCCTGCAAATTTCCAAAGATTTGTGTCATGAGGACTGTGATTTAAGATACTTTGCAGCATGAATTTCTCTTGAATCTTGTCCACTCCTGATATTTGTTTAAGTGTCATGCATGCAACACATCTGTTTTTACAGTATATACACAACCAAACTCAATTCCTTAAAATTAAATTTGATTCATTAAAAAAAAAAATGTAACTGCATGAGCTTACAACAGTCATTTGCTGGTTTATAGAAAGGTCGTCTTTGAATTGAATTGAATTGAATTGAATTGATTTATTGTCCATTAAAATGGAAATATGTTGCTCATTGGTACAGGTGTATTACACACAATGTACACAATTATACAAATTGTAAAACATAAAAACACCATAACATCAATGGCGTTTACATCCAACAGTACGAGCGACGTCCCACATCCAGGCACCTCACAATTCAATTCACAATGAGCTTTTACACAATACATACTCACGTTACCTTTCTCATTTTTGTATTTTTTGTTTTCCTTCTCCCTTGTGGCGCCCTGTCCCAGGTAAAATAAGCCAATTTCAATTTCAGTTTAATCCATATTTGAATAAATGTTTACAGAGCTTACGACAGCCATTTGCTGTTTCATAGAAAGGCCGTCTATCTCAGCATGAGCTTTTTTACACAATACATACTCACGTTACCTATCTCATGTTTGTATTTTTTGTTTTCCTTCTCCCTTGTGGCGCCCTCTCCCAGGTAAATCAAGCCAAGGTCGTCTGGCCGGAAACCATGACAGCTTCCTTCTCTGGGCCACCAACCAGCTTGAGATGGACGAGTGGACGCAGGTCATACGAAGGGTCATGTACGGCAGGAAAGGGGGAGGTATGACTCTTTCATATTGTAAACAAACGTCTTTAAGAAACTGATATGATAACCAGGAGATAAACATGCATAGTAGTATAAAGAAGTGTCGTAGTCGAGTGGTTTAAGCACTTGACTTGAAATTCAAAGGTCGTGGTTTGATCCCCGACATGGCACCAATGTCCTTTGGCAAGGCATTAATCTTAATTTGCCACACCCAACCCAGGTGAGGTATTGTGGTATTTGGCAGGAATTAATTCCTTGAAATGCTGGAGTGCTGTAATGGCAGCTAGGCTAAAGCCGAGGTAATAATTAATGCGCCTCGAAATAGAATTTCTAGATAGATGGCGCTATAGTGTGACGTCATAACTATTATCTATTTTTAGAATTTCTAAATTTTTTCTTCATTTTCTGAAAGAGATACAAAAATAATGTCCAAATATTGAAAACCAATTGAATATTTTAAGTATTGGCTAAAATATGACCATCTTAATAAATAGATTTTCTATATACCCGGTACACCGTAGATACACATTTTGAGGAATACAACAATGATATAAAAACATGAAGACACTAATTTTCAAATCATTTTTCGGATAAAAGAATCAACAGCGATGATGACATTTAAAAGAACAGCTGCTTTCAAATTAAATTATTACTAATAGGACATGACAATGAAGCCGTGACAGTTTAAATGGACTCTGATTTAAAGCAGCTCAAATTTTAGTGGAGATGACAACTTTTAATATTAGCCGACATGTTTTGAACTTATCCAATGTTAAAAGATGAAAGACAAGTCAGGAAATGCTTGCATGATGATATGAAATCCTTAGAGATATCATGAACCCCATAAAGAGTTTATAAACCTGGAATGTATTACAAGGATAACAATGTGGATGGCTGGTTTCCAAGAATATGTCATGTCATATTTCCATGAAATGAAGTATGTTTTCCTCTCAATCATAAGATCATACTATTAAAGGGGGTGTAGCATGACGAGACTACGTGTCTTTCCTGTGGCCTGACTCAGGGGCCAATCGGGTATAATATAACTACGGACGACGCGACCGCCGTATTCACGTGCGTGTAACGTATGTGAAATCGAAGCATGAGGAGAACTTTGGTCTGTTTCGTGAATGCTAGAAGTTGTCCAAAAGAAGTCGTAGATGGCGTTAACCAGTATTTGCCATGCTACACCCCCTTTAAAGGCAGGCGTTACTACTTCAGCTAGAAGGGATTAGACCACCCAGCGAGCCAGCGAGGTCACTGTGACAGGTGGCTATCTCATTAACTCAGCTCTCATTTAGAGGATCATGGGGGACCAACAGGCACCGATTGGGAAGTTTTCTATATAGAGGGAGCAAGTAGCTACAAGTAGGACAGTGTGCCTTTAAAGAAAATAGGTTGAGTTTGGATTAAAATGTATATCCATCCCTTCTCTTTTCTCTTTTAATGTTTTTTCTTGCATAGTAGTAACTACAAAGATATTTGGGGTTAAATCTACTTACTTCAGACTCAATTTAATCCTTTCAGTGTTTCACAATTTCAACAGCTCAAATTTCAATACTGTTAAAACAAGGTTTCAAAGTTTGGTGTCCTGGACTGGCAATCTATGAATAATGAGAAAACAACAAAATAGGACAAAATTATTCAAAAACTTTCCCAGGACTGTTACTTTGTGATTAAATTTGAAATAATGATACAGCAAGGTGGAGCACTTGGCAAAGTTTGTTCTTATGATCTGTGGGAGTTCCTTTAAAGATAAAGACCACTTGCATTGTGAAAGAAACGTTGTGAAATCGATCAGAAAAGGTTGATCATCTAGCATAGAAGTATTGGTGTGTACTGCAAGGTTCTGGAATCATCAAAATGATAAGAAATTTGGCCCAGTCTTGGTAAAGTTACAAGCACTGTACACAGAAGGATGTATATGGGACTACGGGACACGTGCGTGACACGTGCACAATATCTATCAGGTCCAAATAGATATAATAATTTACCAAATACCAATTAGTAGACGGTTTCTCGGCAAAATTTGTATCATCACGTATTAGTAAAAACATATTCTTTCACATGATTGGTAATAAGAGCTTCCATTTCATTTTTTGAGAGGGGGCATTTCCCAAACTGGTCTTTACCTTTAAAGCATCCTTCTAAAGTTATAACAACAATCTACCGGTATGTACATATTTTGCTAGGCAACCTCTAATAAATGACATCATCTATCTAGCATATTTATTCATCGGGGCAGAAAACTTAGTTAACACAAAAAGCTAGTATTCATGTACATGTAGGGTTTAAATACATTTTTAATCATAAACTAAGCTATGTACATTTATGGAATATTGAGTATCATTGCATCAGCTTATACTAGTTATAAACAGAACATGAAAAAGGCGCAGATCAGACACAGATATTGCATTGATGATTCAACTGAGCGGGTTGGGAGTTGATCATGACCTATTTTTCCTTTCTCCTTCCCTGGCCTAAATATTAATTTCACTTATAGCCTGTCTTCATCAGCTTGAGTTAGCCAAATAACCCGCTATTTTAACTATCCCGATCACAAATTAACCAGTTGCAATTAGCGGGATATTTGGTCATGAAAATATCCCGCTATTTGGGAAATATAGTCCGAGCTTGTTTGTGATGAGCGTATCGGTCTGATGAAGACGCAATTTCAAGCTTCGGGATAAATCATAATAGCTTGAGTCTGAACATAGCAGATTATTTGGCAAACTCAAGCTGATGAAAACAGGCCTTTACTGCAAGGAGAAACCACATATTTTTGTTGCCATGGCAGTGCACTTTGGTGAAGATTTTGTGTAGGAAATGGTCCATGTTTTTGACTCTGAATATTTTGTGGACAAGAAAACAAAAACACCGTTTTTATCATCTGTTGAGGGGCAATAACTCCTAGCATTCGACGCAGGGTTAATTCCTTTCTGTCTCTTAGCAGGCAATATTTTATTGCTACATTTACTTGGTTTTTATGACCCCCAAAAAACAGATTTGGATATTTAAAGACAAATAAAGTTACTGAATACAAAAATAAAAAGTCAGATTTCTAATTAGTCAGAATTAAGGAGTAAATTTCAGACTGTAGTATATAAAATTAATAAAGGACTGGTAATGAAACCATAAAAAAATAGTGATAACGTCGGTCCATGTAGATAATGTACATGTATAGTGCTAACTGATTTTAATCTGCTATTAAACTTTCATATTTTCTGTCAGACATAAAATGTAAAGGGAACACATGTACTCAAATTTCTCAAAACAATGTTACAGACTCAAGGTCGAGGCCAGGGTTTCGATCCTAGGAGCAAAAAAGAAAGTAACAGATTCATTTATTTTTCTCTTAATTCTCCTTGCACAGATATATTTAGACAGGGCTTTCTCGTTGAGACAGAAAATTGTCAAGGATTTGTTGGGTTACTTTTTGGTGAAGAGGAGAAGGGGGGGGGGGGGGGGGCAGGTGAAAGCTTTATATCTCATTGCATTAAAGGGATCCGGTAACTTTGTCTCAGATTCTGACACAAAATCCTGGATTTAGCTCATGCTGCAATCATAATTATAAACCTTTAGGTCATTTTATGCAGTCACGAATCCTATGACTTTGACAAGCCGATCGCCCGTCTGATTATCAAGATATTTATGATTGGAAATCGAAACCAAATTTTGCGTTTTCATAACGGTTTTCCTAACACTACAGTCTTTTGGGTAAAACTAGTATGGTAAAACCGGTCACTCAAAGATTTATACTTTTTAGAGGCACTTTTTGATCATTTTGAAGCGCAATTTTTTTAGGGCTTCAATATTACACCATATTACAGACATTAATAACATGTAGGGCCATGCATCTCAGGTTAACATTGTTAAACGATGCCTTTAACAGATTCTTTCTCCTTTTACATTTACTTGTTGTCACAGGTATATTTGGACAGAGTCTCCTAGACACGTTAACATCCGAGAGCACGACCACAACCAAGCAGATTCCATCTATCATCGAACAGTGTGTGAGGTTCATCAAGAACCATGGCATGTACGAGGAAGGTATTTTCAGGTAAAGATCCCTATATCATTTTGTAAAGGAACGACTTATCAAATTGGCAACAACATATTATTGTTTATCTTTCTTTCTTTCTATATTTGTATTTATTTTTTTCATATTCTGAGCAGCGGTTAGGAATCAGGTAAAATTCCCTTTAGCATCCAGTAAAGGAACCGCTCATCAATTTGGCAACAACATGCTATTGTTTATGATTCTAAAATTCTTACTTTCTTTCTATATTTGTATTTATTTTTTTCATATTCTTAGAAGTGGCTAGGAATCACTCCATGTATAAGGAAGGAATTTGCCTGCAAAGTCCCTGGAAACAAATTATTAAATTGGCAATCTGATAGTGAGGAGCCAAATATATATTTAACAAATCTTGTAGTATAGGGGTTTGCATGTAAAGGGTATATTTCGGGAAAGTTAATTTAGTGTGTCATTATTTTTGTAGTAGAAATTTTCTCTTATAAACAATACAATGGGTTCTTATTTAATTGGGGGGGGGGGGGTGGGGGACGTGGGGGTTAAACAAAAAAGGCCATGGATCATGAGACATGGAAGAGAAGAAAGCTGCTGATAAAATCCTTATCTACTGAGCACATGTCATGCTAGAAATGAAAATTAAAGTTGCAAATGTTTCAAGGGGTTATGGGTCTAAAGGAATCATGGAATGTATGAAAAGGGTAACTTTGGTAAAGTTCCTATTGTATTTTACTATGTATTTTGTAACAGAAATAGATTCATCAATTTGGCAATAAGATCTTTGTGGTATTAAAATCTTTTCTGATAGGCATCTTGTGCCATTACCTGTATTAAATAGTGTAATCTTTGGGTTTCTGTAATGGAAAGAACTTATAAAATTGGCAATGTTATGTTAGATGTTCAGTTGTAAAGTAGTGTTTTTTAATATAAATTTAATTTGAATCAGTCTAAAGCATTAGAAAATATTCCGCAATTGTACGCAGATATATATAGTATTGAGATGTTTTATTTTCAAAGTGTGAGGATCAAACGGCTATATTCAGGTAGCAAAATTGGCAACAACTACTCAAGGGCTCACTTTTCTTTGTGTGGCTACAAGAAAGATAGTGATTGATCGTCATAAGTGCTTGTTTGTATAGATGTGACGATTCTAGTTTAGTTTTTGTAGGCTAGTCTCGACATGGAAAGTCTGAATACTGCACTTTTTGCAGCAAATTATTACACTCTGATCTATCTTTACACACTCCCAAGTTTCACTTCTATTTTTGAAGGAGGTAGGAAATGATCTTAAGATTAAGTTGATAATAATTATATGAATCTTGAGATTAACGAACCGATGTTGGAATAAATATAACCTTGGAGTCTAGCCAGGTTTTACCAATTATTGGGATTTCATCAAAACATTATGAAACCTGGCTTTGTTTAGAAACTAATTAACTTAAAGCCCCACTGTACTACTTGTATCAGTTGGTATGATGTACATGTACATCCCCAACATAACCTTTTTTAAAAGTTATCTTTGATTTAAGGCCAGAATTGGATATGAATTTAAAGACCCACTCTACTACTTTTAGCTACTTGCTCCCTCTATATAGAAACCAATGCCTTATCGGTGACCATTGGTCCCCCATGATCCTCTTTTTCTTATGTTAATTGAGAGCTGAGTTGATGACAAAGCCACCTGTAGTCAAGTGACCACCCTGGGTGGTCTAATCCCTCATAGCCAAACTAGTACAGATGGCCTTTAACTGATTGAACGATAAGCCTGTTATTATTACTGGAACTAGCTTCTGTGGAAACTGTAATACGAAAATTAAAATCATATGAAGCAATTTTTTTCTCCCCCTTTTATTCCATTGAACATATAATCAACTGGAAATCTATTTTCAGCGGTTGGAAGGTACAAATGCAATCACGTGTCTTCTTCAAGGTCTTGCAAATGTTGGCAATTAGTTTAAAACTAAACGGTTGCCCATTCTAAAATTAGGATTTAACTTCATTCATATTCCATTGCCAATTTGTTATTTCTGGTGTGCCAAATTTAAAACTTTTGATGATTGATAATGCTATCCGTCTATGTTTTGTAAACACGGGAGATGTTAGCATGGCTTATGCAGCAAATGGCACCTTACAAAGAGACATACTATGCTGGATAATTCATTTTGATAGGATTACTTGTGTTTTTATAAGGTGTAGTGAGGGCCACTTTTCATTTAACATGTGATCACCAGAAATCTGTTTACTTTGATTATACAATAATCATGTAACCAATTGGGGTTTGGGAAAGCACGTTGATCTGCTGGTTATGATTTGATTTTGATATAGTTGTGCATTCTCTTTAGACTCAAGGGGGTAATATGCTCTGGTCAGTCATACTAGAGGGATTAAATGAGAATTAGCAAGGTCTCTGATTAAGGGGGGATGGGAGGGGATGGTGGGGGGTTATGAGAGGGGGTTCAGTTGTGACTTCTTGTTTTCGTATTCCTTTTCCCTTTCTCTCACTCTCTTTCTCTCTTTCTTTTCAATTTTTTTTTTTTTTTTTTTTTTTTTTTGGGGGGGGGGATACCTATGGAGGGGGCACATTCCCCTGTACCTACCTACGCCAATGCCTAATGTACCTTTGTGTGTAATAACAAAATAGGGTTTAGTCTGAACACAAGCTCTTTGGCTTGCTCATCGGCATGACAATCTATGAGGCTGTTCACACCGCAATGAGAAAGCGCGGTCTATCGTAGCACCCCCTTTTTTCTAGCGCGCGCTCTCTCTCTCGTGGACCACCCCCAAGAGGTGCTCCAGTGCCACGCCGTTTTGGCTCGCCGTGGCTCGCTGTTGGGCGGACCGAAACGACGTTGTACCTTCTAAACCGCAGAGATAGCGCGGTCTAGCGCGCGCTAGAAAAAAGGGGGTGCTACGATAGACCGCGCTTTCTCATTGCGGTGTGAACAGCCTCATAGATTGTCATGCCGATGAGCAAGCCGGTGTGAACAGCCTCTATGAAGCACATGAACCCTAGATTGTGCCTGATGAGACTTTTTTGAATTATGGCATGACATAGCGACATGTGGCTCTGGGAATAGAAATGATGGTAATCCTCTCTGTGAACAAAGTTAAAGGAGAGCTGAATGAGACTATTCGGAAAGGACTCATGCTCATAGATTGATGCACTGATAAGAGATTAAAAAGTGTATAGACATTTTGAGATACATGCATATAAAGGAAACAATGTCCCCTTTATTTAAATATTGTTGATAATATTTTGCCCTCTTTAAAAAGTATCACTGTGTCGACCTCATACTTGAATTTACTATAAGGAGATAAATCTATAACCTTAAGGGCATAATAAAATTAATTGTAAATTCATTTCAAATTTACACTTGTGAGGAAATATTGTAATAGACGTAGCAACAATATAACTCAACTAAAAAATATACAAGACAAGGGGACCATTAACGTAGATCTGATGTAATGTATTGAAACAGATATTTGAATGAAAATACTTTCACTCCAGCCCCCCCCCCCCCCCCCCCTCTCCTTGAAAAAACAAAATTATTATAATAAAAGAAAGAAAAGGGCAAAGTGCCAAGCATACATGTAGATGAAAATGCTGCTCTTTAACTGATTTACTTAATATCCAGATCCTCTCATTCAACCACTGAAGGCTTCAACGTTACCATTCAAAGACAGTGGCCTAAATTCACAAAGGAGGTTGTCGACAAACCTAGGTTTATGTGCGTCATATGACGCTTTTCAACGCACCTTGGTTTGTCGACAAACCTCCTTTGTGAATTCGGGCTAAAACATGTTTGGGCATCTGATATTTTCCTGTTTTTTTGAAAAATAGGGAGGAGGAGGTCCTTTTCTTTCTTTTTTCTTCTTCTTTCAAAATGGCCGCTCGGTACATTTTCCCTGACATTCGGGCTATTTTTCAAGATGGCCGCCGACTTTTTTTTAATATTTTTTTTAAAATCAGAAATAGATCCATTTTAGCAGTGTTTTTCATGTATTTTTTTCTTTAATAAAAAAAAAATAAAAAAAAATAGGAGGCCCCCACAAAGGAAGCAGGCAGGGACGCTAAACATGTATATTTTTTTTAATGGCCTAAAATGATGATTCTTGGGTTTCCAGGACATGTCTTGATTCCCAGGGCTCCACCAGACTCACTTGTTTGTTTGCTCAAGCACTCCTGAGACAATCACCTGTGGAAATTGGTACATGTGTTCCCACTCTAGCTAATCTACCGTCATCAACAGGAGATGGTGTGTCATTCACTAATGGAGAGATTGCCTGCGTTTCCTTTAAAGCCACACTGCACTACTGACTTATAGCTAATTGCGCCCTCTTTATAGCAAACAATGCCTAATCGGTGCCTGTTGGTCCCCCATGATCCTCTTTTTCTTATGTTAATTGAGAGCTGAGTTGATGAGATAACCACCTGTCAGTGACCATGCAGGGAGGTCTTATCCCTCATGGCCAAACTAGTTCAGTGGGGCTTTAAGGCAATTTCACATGCAACATAATAGACGTACCCCATCATTTTGTATAATGATAGAAGATGTTATTTTGTATATTTTGTGAGGATCATTTTTAGCAAGCCATTTATGTTCTTTTCATGATCCTCCCACTTCAAATAAGATTATAACGTTTTCTGTTTACCGGTATCTTGATGCGGAAATAAAATAAATGTGAAATGAAAATGAAGTGTGATACACTTCTCATTTCTGTATCTTAAAGCCTGTCTGCACTAGTTTGTCCAAGAGGGATTAGACCTCCCAGCGTGGTCACTGACAGGTGGTTATCTCATCAACTCGGCTCTCAATCAACATAAGAAAAAGAGGATCATGGGGGACAAAAGGGTACCCTTGAGGCATTATTTCTATATAGAGGGTGCAAGTAGCTACAAGGAGTGCAGTCCCGCTTTAAAACGTACAGATAGTAAGTGCAGGACGTCCGTTTGGATGCAGAAACTTCGTTTTCATCTTCACTTCACTCGTGTGTGAACAAGCCGCCCGTTTCCAAATCTTAATCCCACTCCTGACACCATCTTGACAGTGCCAGAGTGTAATACTCGCTGCCAAGGTGTGTGGATGTATGCCTCTGGCTCTGGCACTGGCACTGAGCCTGGCTGATTTCCTGTGTAAAGCCGATCCCTAGCTTTGACTTGCCTTCTTATCTTGGTCTTTTAAGGAATCATTACTAGGGATGGGCGAGAAGTTGGAAAGGTGACAACAAAAGGGTGTAGTTTTGGTTTGACAGAGGGGAGGGGGAGGGGGTTGTAGTTGATACTCACTATGGTTGCTCTTTAGGCCTCATTGCTCTTTAGGCCTCATTTCTGTACAAGTATATTTTAGTTTGTACAGGTGTAAATGGCTTTTATCGTGGTAATGCATGAACAACCAAAGCAGTAAACTATTTGTATTAATATTTACTGATAAGTAAGCCCAAGAGTATACTCTTAAGATTGTGTATTATGCTCTGGGTCCAATGGGTTATTGAATCTGTCCTCCATAGATATAATAAATAAAGTTGTCACCTGTCCTGTAGGTTAAACCTTTATAATACCGTACCCATTTGCTTGATTTTTTTTAATTTTTAATTTTTTAAATTTCAGACTGCCTGGACGGACCAACAAAGTAAAAGAGCTTCAGGACCTCTTTGATATTGGGGAAAAACCAGACTTTGAGGAACTAAAAGCAGATGTACACACTATTGCTTCCCTTCTAAAACTCTATCTACGTTCCCTCCCTGAACCCGTCATACCATGGCAACACTACGAACACTTCTTTGAGGCGATCAAACTTTACGAGGAGCGGGAGGAGGATGGGAAGGCAGAGCTTATCCGCGAGCTGGCGTTGCTTCCGCGATGCAACTATAACTTGATGAAGTACATGTGCTGTTTTTTGCACGATGTCCAGAAGTATGAGAAGTACAATCGGATGGGCGTGCTCAACCTCTCGACGGTCTTCGGGCCGAACATGTTCCGTGCCAACAACGAGGATCCGACGGCAATGATGGAAGCCACTTCGATGAGCCAGAAATTCATCCACTTACTCCTCGCCGAGTACGATACCATGTTCCCGTCGAATGACCGCATCAACTTTAGCAATGGCGCAAAGTCATATGACGACCTCCCCAACGCACCTGTACCGCCGCCGCGCCATAAAGCGCACAGTCAGATGCCTACGGGAAGTTTTGACCTCATCAAAGAACTCCAAGATCGGCAAACAGGGCGAACCGCCCGAGCGCTGACGATGACGTCAGACTCACTCCTCATTGATTTAAATCCGGAAGAGGAATATGACATGGAACATTACGGAAACTCTGCATTCTCGAAACGAAGTTATAGTGTAGACGACGGCCTCGTTTACAGGGACAGTATATCTGTTTCAGACACTGCTAGCATCACTTCAAGTGGACCTTCGGAACAAGGGTCCCAACATACGTCATACTCAGAAATCGCTGATACGGCGTCCATCGCGTCAACAGTCACCGTTAAAACAGATGACGCGTTAGTCATGATCAACCCAGCATGCCAGTTGCAGATGACGCCATGTGACTCGACGAGCAATCATCGTGAGCAGGAGACGTCGCCTCGCAAGGAGCGGAGTGGTCTTGGGATCGACTTGATGCAGGGTACACCGGAGAATGATCTTTCAAACACTGGGGATCTGACTCTTTCATATTCACATTTACAGGTAGGTACAGTAAGGAGACTGCACCGGGCCCCGCTGCATAAAACTTACTAGTGATTGTAATTTTGCCATCAATGGCAACTACCATGGTAACAGGGCTAAACAGCCAATCAAAATCAAGGTTTTCATGGTAGTTACCATTGATGGCAAAGTTATCATCAATGGTAAGTTTTGTGCAACCACTTGATTGGCCTATGGGTATCTGCTGCATATTTCATAAAATGTTTGTGGTGACACTATTGTTCATATTTTGCCACTTATATGTTTATACAAAATTATACATGTATATATGCATTGTTTATATTTTTTTAAAAGAAGATATGTATATGCCTGTCAAACAGATATATATTTCCAGTTTTAATGCCACTTGGTCATCTCTTTCTCTCACATACCACTACACTCTATGAACTTCACATCATTAACCATTTTGTCAAAGCAAAACTTAATATTTTCTTTCTGCCAAGGATCGAGCCACAATTCTTATTTTCCCCATCCATGACTTATAAACAAAGGTGATGTCATCTTGACAACCATGCTGCACTTGCAATTTCATTTCTAAAACAAAATGCCACCTCTCTTTCTAATTTCAAACTTAAGACCATTTAACAGACATTCTGTATATTTTATAATGGTTTCACTTTTGTAAAAGGACTCTTTTACCCTCATGTCAAAGTTTGAATAAAGTCCCCCAAAAATAAGAAGTAAAAAAGAGAGAAATTGATCAGTAAAACTATGCACAATTTCTGCCAAGGGAAATTAGGATTATGAAATTTTGCAGTTGTGATGGTCACTACCCTAAATCATAGCAACCAAAATAGAGATGCACATATTCAAAATGTTAAAACAAAAGACTACCAGTTTATAATGTACATGAACCTCTGATAAATTCTTATCAAGAAAATGATTAGGGAAGCTGTTTACAATATCCAAATAATCAACCTTTTTAGGTTTTTTGATGAAGTTGGTTTCATATCCCTGGATATTCTATTGAAAATGCACGCAATCAAAACTAACTTTGAATTCATAGAAATCAATGGTAGGAAGTATCATAGGAAAATATGCATTGTATGTACCGGTATGTGATGGAGCATTGATAGTTTATATCAAGTTCAAGTTTTATTTATCTTTCTTTCATAACTAACATTACAAATATGGCATGAATAACAAGTTTACAGAATATGGCGTTAAAATAGAAAGATGAAGTAATGAAGTGACCTTGGTTGAAAGCAAGGCTTTTGGAATTAAGGTCCCTTATGAGTACATGTATGTCCAAAATGAACAAACTCGTTAGATAAGAATGATGCATACATTTAAATGCTTACAAACTAAACTAACTAAACAACTGAGAAAATAAAAACATAAATAAGTATAATGAAATCTACTGAATACTTAATAATGGCTATAAACAAGAGAAGCAGGAAAATACTACGAGCAACAGGACTGAAACACAGACAAAAACTAAACAAGACAGACAGATGAATAGATGTGGGAAACGGGAGTAGAATTATGCTGACCTACATGTATATAGCAAATAATTGTCTTAAATATTTAAATCTATAGAGCAAGTCCAAGCTATTTTGATCCATATGTTACCAACCACATCTAAGCTGGGGTGGGGGGGGGGGGCACCGTTCCTCACCGTAGGTATACCAGGCAATGCATACCTCTAATGAGTTGTGAATGATCCTGGGGAGTGCTTCACAAAGACTAAGATCGACTTAAAGTTGGATTTAACTATGGCAGGCCTTTCATGCCACTGGTTGCTGTCACTATTGGTCTCTCAATTATGATAATATGTTTCCCTTCAATAATGAACTATAAAAAAAAGGTAAATTCTGTAGATTTGTGACCACGATTCGTACGTCCCTTGAGAAACCAATTCCAGGAATGGTTAGAGGAACTAGTGGCATGCATGAACGGCCTGCCATAGTTAAGTCCAACTTAAAGTCAATCTTAGTCTTTGTGAAACACTCCCCAGGTCTTTTCGCAAGTCCCATCATCAATCACAAACTTGCAAACTCCTATCTCTTTAGTACTGATTTACGGTTCAAGGCGCAATGGATTTGAATCAATCACAACTCTTCAAGCCTTTTGGCCAGGAGAGATAAGATCTCCCTACATGTTCACTGGCAGGTGGTTATCTCATCAAATCAGCTCTCAATTAACATAAGAAAAAGGGGATCATGGGGGACCAACAGGTACCGATTAGGCATTGTTTGCTATAGAGAGTGCGCAAGTAGCTACAAGTAGTGCAGCCCGCTTTAATAATACAGGGCCCTCAATATTCTACCATGAACAAGGCTTGTACAAGGTCAACATCCCTTTAAAGGTACTATGTCCCATTTGTAGGCCAAAAAATGAAAAAGTTAAATTCCAACGGCATTTGAAAGATAATACTAATTTAGAACTTCCCTAAAAAAACGGGGGCTTGAAAATGTCTGTAAGTGGAAAATAACGACTATTAGTTGTCGAATCGACTTAAGTGCTTCCAAGTCAGTAAGAAATAGTCTGATTTTAAGACCATTGTACGGAATGGTCGTATGTTTTGTGCTGCACAAAGATTCAATCAGTTTAATTTTGGCCATTACAAGAAGTGGGTTATTGATGTAAACAAATGCTCATGTACCCTTTACAGCTCATTTTATGTACCGGTATGTTATTACCGAAGAAGAAAAAAAAGCCAGTCAGTCACTCTATAGTGTCTGACAGTAAAGTCTAGCAAGTAAACAGGTTTCCTTGCATAATTTGAATACTAGGACACTGCTAGCGCTTAAATTTGACAGATAGGATATACATTACATACTGTATTCATAATTCCTGCAAATTCTCCAGAATATGATTCTGACTGCAAAAGGGACATGGTATCTTTAATCTTGTTCTACCAGGGGTGCGACCTTTTTTCTGCATCCATGACACATCTTAATATCTCATGATATCAGTTCTTTGGTTGCCAGGGGACCAGCTCTATTGTGTATGACAACCCGAGTGATGTGCCAAAACAATGCAGTTAGTGCTCCCATATGTGAGGTCATGTCAGTACAAACTCATCATAATAATCCTTTTTTTTCTTGGTTTCCATGGTGATCGCGGTCCCAAGGGAGTAAGAGGAGGATTATGGGAGAGAAATAGGTAGAGAGAGAGAGAGAGAGAGATAGAGAGAGAAAGATGGGACAGAGAGGAGAGGAGGGGAGGGGGGTAGACGGATAGACATCTATTCAAAACTTTAATGTTATGAACCAGAGCAAAATAATCAGCCTTTTAGATCCTGTTTTGCTTTGAAAGTTACATCCCTCTTTGTGTACAATGACTCGGTACAAAATTTGGTTATGTTTGATAATATTTCTTGGTGAACAGCACTAAGGGTCTGTCGATGTTTGTTTGCTTCAAACCTTCAGTACCGAACTGTGTTATATTGAATATTCTGTCACATCCCCAGTTTTGTGTGGGAAATACCACATGTTCTTGCCTTGACTATCGAAATGTACATGTACAATACCACTCAAAATAGCCGGAGTGGTCAAGTGTGACGTCATCAAAAAACTATTTTTAGAGTCTCCAAATTTGAACTTCATTTTCCAAGAGAGCATCAAAGTTAATGTCCAAATGTTGAAAACCAATTGAATATTTTAAGTATTGGCTGAGATATGACCTCGCGCATAAATAGATTTCAATAGGAAATCACTGTTTTAATTTCTAATTCCCTATCCCACCCTCCCCAAAATTGTCACCAGGGTAGATATAATTTCTTCTTTTTTTACAAAAGGAAAGATCAATAAGAGGGATCATATATAAACAAACGATGAAGAAAGGATGAACAAATAAACTAAGATTGATGACATGCAGCAAAACAAAATCCCCAGCTAAATTTCATCTCTCCTTGCCCCCCTCCCCATGTTTTCCCTCTTATCTAGTGTTTTGTAGACAGTTCCTGTCCCCAAAATAAGTGAACTTGAAGTTAAAGGGCAATCCAACCCTTGTAATATGTTGATTTGTATGGAAGCAGAAAAATAACTGAAACAGAATGGCAAAAGTTTGAAATGAATCAGACCAATAGTTGGGAAGTTGTGAATGTTTGAACTATGAGATCACCAAGTCTATGCGAATCTCAAATGGTAGTTTGATCAGTGGATTGTGACGTAGGACGTGGATAACTCTGCCGTTTGCTGTGTACAAAATATCAGTAATTGTTTTTTTCATAAGTTTCTTCTCCTTTGGGGCACTACTTAAAATATATTATAGATCGCATATTATTATAGGTCCTCTAAAAAGAATAGAATAGACCCTCCTGACAAAGTGTTAGGTGCTATATAAGCACCGTAATTATTATTATTAATCTTTTGAAAATTTTAAGTTTTAGTCATTTTATATTTTGGAACAGATGGGGAAAGAAGTCCGGCACTACATCACATTGGCATTACCGCTTCAGCCAATTTGAAGTGCCCATACGATTACAACTTTCCAAAATTCATAATTTTCTTACATTTAGACAGATTTTATTGAAACTTTCATCAGTTTGCTTCTCTTATTTTTTTGCTTTCATTTTAATAGAGTAGTTGTCTATCTTGGTTGGATTTCCCTTTAAGAGTATGGTGTAGTTTGTGGCTTGGGTGTCTTGAGTCATAGCAGTGAATCATGCCTTGAAGACATTTGGTTTAAATATCCTCTTGGCTTTCTCTTTCCTTCTTATCTATCTTTTTGAGGACTTGGATTTGTTTTCAAAGATAGTCCATCCATCTGGGATTAAACTATTTTGATACAATAAGCAATCTTTTAATGATCTGATGAAAAGATTGTTAACTTTATAGTCCAAAGCTGTTTTTCTGTGTTGGAGTAAGTGAGTGAAACGTCTCCGGACATGCACATTATTTTCACATTATTTTCCTTTTAAAAATATAGTTACTTTGTATGTGGTTTGTTATGAGGGAATGTTTACATATCTGAGTAACTTTTTGTTTGTTTTGATAATTGATGCTCATTACTGTGAACCCTGTTTTAATACCACGGTGGTTTATTTATTTACAAGTTGCAATCACTACATATAACTCTTGAGTTGCACTCAAAGTTTAGAGAGACAAAATAGGTTTTGTTTCCCAGTTCATCAACATAATCAAAGATATAATGTTATAAACTGTATTTTCATTCTTATACATATAGTTTCACATGATAGTGATTATAATAAGGCTAACAAAAAAAGATGTCGTATTGCTCTTTGCGACCGACCCAAAAATCTTGAAATCTGGGTTGGCTTTTAACTTTTTTTTTTTAATGAATACAAAAATATGTATTGAAGCATTAAAAACTGAGAAATATCAGCCCAAAGAGGGACCCCCAAAAAAGATTTCGGAACAACTGACCAATGTTTTGGCACCTACATGTAAAGGGCAATACAACATCTTTTTTTTAGGCCGAAGTATTGAACAAGACTTTTGATATAATATTATTTTTCTCCTCCCCTCCTTTTGATGACTGTCCCTTTAGGAACAAGTGAGGGCGCTAAAGCAGGAACTCAGCAAGCAGAAGGAAGAGTATGAAATGAAGCTGAGGAAGTGGAAAATCAAGTGCGAGGGCATGCAGATACAATATGATAATTCTGTGAGTACCATGTAATAATGTAATAATAATAATAATAGTTTGTTCTCATATAGCGCTTTTCGAGACCGTAGGCCCTCTCAAATTGCTTTACAGATACAGTACACGCCGAAAATCTCCGCAACACGATTACACGATATATTTTTCGGATTACACGGTTTACACGATTCACCTGAATCGTGTAACTGTGTAATCGTGTAGATTTACACGCTTAAAAATGTCGCTCTGAATCGTGTAATCGTGTAAATAATTAAGTGCGTTGGTGGGATGATGCGACCAGATGTAACAATCGTGTAACTGTGTAATCGTGTAAATTTACACGATTGAAGAATGTCGCTCTGAATCGTGTAATCGTGTAAATAGCTAAGTGCATTGGTGAAATGATTCGACCAGATGCAACAAACGTGTAACCGTGTAATCGTGTAAATAGTTATAATGGTTATAAGGGCATTGGTAGGATGATTCGACCAGCTGCAACAATCGTTTAATTGTGTCTTGTTTACATCGATTGCTTTCTACACCACTTATCTCAGTATTCATCAGGTACTATTACTGTACTCTATATTCGTGTATAAACCTCATCACTTTCTAGTAACCCGTATCGTATACTGATCCGTGAGACTAGGTAGTGAAACGTCAGAAAGAGGAAGACATGATAGATGAAATAGTTAAGGAAAAAAGACGGGTACGAGGAGAAGGGAACATTTTAAAGGGAAATGAGGCTTGAAAGGGCATGATAAAGATAAGAAGGAGAAAAACTATGCAAGAGAAAAATAGGGGAGGACGCCAGAAAGCAAAAAAAGGTGTCCGAAAAAAAGAGATAATGAAATAGAGTTATAGAAATATAGAAGGGCGAAACAAAGTGAAAAAATAGACATGAGAAGTAGAAAGGCTGTGAAAATGAGAGGAAAGGTAAACAAAATAAGGTGAGAGTGAAACATAATGGCAGCAAGAGGGAGTAAGATAAAAGGGCAGTGGATGAAAGTGAGAGCGAGAGAGAGAGAGTGTGAGAGAGAGATAGAGAGAGATATCTAAATAGGAAGAAAAAAATTGATAAAGCGATGGGGATTTAATCCAAGTAGAGAGAAAATCTATTTATCTTTATCTCTCTACTCTGTTAATAATTTGCCATTGTAGTTGACTGTTTTTCAGGAAGCTGTTTGAGGGCTTATTATAGTATTTTTTCTTCACCGTTGCATTATAGTATCATTGTCATTATTGTTATTGTTACTATTTTTCTACTTCTTATTAGTGGTATTATCATCATAATTATAATTATAATATTTTCTTTGTATGTCCACACAAACACTCTATTTTACTCTTTTTTTAATATACTGTACATATCTCACTCCCCCCCCCCCCCACTCTCTCTCTCTCTCTCTCTCTCTCTCTCTCTATATATATATATTTCTTACCCTCCCAATCTCTCTTTACTCTCTCAATCACCTAATGATGACCTAAAAAGGATGACCTAAAAAATATGACCCCCAACGGAACGAAATGTCGATCGGTCAAATTTTCAAATTTCGGGACCAAAAAAAAAAAATGTCCTCTTACCTCCCACCCCCCCCCCCCTCCCCCCCCCCCCCCCCCCCCCGCTTATTCAGCGGCTCGTTGCGAATTTTTTTGGCCAGATTTCAAAATGTTAACCCCCCCCCCCCCTTGAAAAAAATCCTGCGTACGCCACTGACACGGGGCAATTAAAACACACCCATGGGGCAATTGTAATCACATACAATTGCATCAACAAATCATATCCCTCAGAAATACATATATACATGTATATTGCTCTTTGTTTATTAAAGGTGACGATAGCTGGACAGATTTTCATCAATATTATAGAACCCAATAGAATATTTTTAATAAAAACTATGAAAAAGGCTTGACTCATTGCTTATATATTTTCCTAGTTAAGTGGGGAAAATTATACTAGTTCTTACGTTGTTACATTTGCCCCCGAGGAGGGCGGCCATTTTTGTTTATATTTTTTTTCTTCTTAGCATTAGAATTCCTCCATGAAACTTTCGCCAAATACAGGCCTAACATCTTGGGGTTTTTTGGACCTAAATACAAAATGAAAATCAAGCTCTTATTGGTCTAGATTTTTTCTTAAAGGTAATTCAAGATTTTACTTCCGATGTTTTTGGCTGTAAAAAGTTTCTCGATGTATTGACCTGCCCATGGACCTGCCTAAATACCCTTAGGACAGATGTGGGGCAACGAAATATGTATGGTCTGTGTAGAGCGTGTTCCTAATATAGGGATGCATGGAGCCTCCGTTACTTTTGTCCCCGGTTTCAACATACATGTAGGATCATCCCTGAACAATAGGTGTTATGTAAGGATCTACTCTTTGTCCCCGGCGAGGATCAATATCAGGCCACATTCAGATTAAGCTTCGTTTGTATGTGACAGGAAGTGTGCTATTAAGCCTTGACCCGGCGTAGTTCTTCATACATGTAGCTGAATGCAATGTTGTAAAAGTTAATGTACGAAAATGAGGAAATCCAAAATAACACTGATCATGACATAAAAGGGGATAGGGCACTTTTTACAAAGTTAAAGTGGCACTCTTTCTTTGTAACCAGGGGCATTTTAGGGGTAATTGAAAAAAGTTCAAGGGGGGGGGGGGGGGGTGGGGGGGGGGGGGGGCACTGTACCGCTAGCTAAACTTGACACAAAGACAGTCGGCAATTCACTAACTATATATTTATTCACGGTTTGCTACTGTTCCCTGTAGCCATGTGACAATTGTAAACATTTTTTTATAATTCTGACATATCAACTTTATTGTATTGTAGTTAAATACTTACTTATAAAGGTGCATATCTTGGCATGATTTTTTATTATTTTGAAGCCATTATCGTTTCATAACTGGAAGTCAAGTGTTATATTTGCCACACCCATGGGGCAATTGTAATCATATACATTGTACCAACAAATCATATACCTCAGAAATATATATATTGTTCTTTGATTATTAAAGGTGACGATCTGGACAGATTTTCAACAATTAAACATCATTTTAGAGAACCCCAATAAGATAATTTTAATAAAAACTATGACAAATGCTTGACACATTGCCATTATATTTAGTTCCAGTTAATTGTGGGGAAATTATACTAGTTCCTACGTTGTTACATTTGCACCCGAGGTGGGCGGCCATATTTGTTTTTATCTTTTTTCTTAGCATTTGAAATCGTCCTTGAAACTTTCGCCAAATACAGGCCTAACATCTTGGGGATTTTTGGACCTAAATAAAAATGAAAACCAAGCTCATAATTGTCCAGAATTTTGTTTGAAGGTAATTAAATTCAATTCAAGGTTTTATTTCGAAAAACATAGAGTAGGATGCACATGCTGTAGCTCAGTGAAAGCTGAAATGTATATGTTTACAAGTATTGAGGATACATATCAATAGGAAAGAATATCTATTCATGAAACATATCAACATAATCGTACAAAACCATGACAGATAAAATAATGGTCTGGTTAAAAAAAGGAACTGCTCAAATATACAAATAAAAAAGATTGGGTTTTTAAAGAAAAACTTAAAACAATCAGCGATGATTAAGAAGATCAATACAATTTGGTATTGCACTTTGTTTAAAACGAGAGGTTCTGCATTTATATTGACTATACTTGTGTTTATTTCGTAATGACATGCCAACGATTTATCGTTCAGGAATCCAGGAATTTTTCACGCCTTATTTGTAATCGTTCAAGCTGGCATCGTTTTAAGGCGTCTTTATAATTTATAGAACTTTTCCCTAGGATGATTTTACATATCCTTTTCTGAGTTGACATAGGCCTAGATTTTGGTCTCTCACAATTTTCAAAAATGTTATGCAATAGTCTAACAAGATAGTGAGATGTTGATAAACCAGGTCTATTGCCATATTGGTGAGGGTCAATGTACTTATATATGTCTTCCAGAAGTCACTTGGCTATAAAAGATTCGGCCATTTTTGAGATACGACTATATAGTTAACGTACGCTATGGGGCGTAGTTGTTCAGTTGTTGGTGATTGAGGTTTTGGGATTGGAATAAGTTGACTTCTTTTCCACTGCCATGCTATGCCCTGATGAAAAGATGCATTTAAGATATCTGCTACAGGCTTAATTCATATGCAAATTCACGAACTTTTTTTTTTCAAAGACTTTATTTTCTGCAATCAAACAAATCAATAATTATACAACAAATATGGATAATTATATAAAACATAAGGTATGCAAACAATATACAATATATAGAAACAAATGTATAATACATGAGTAAGAGTAAACGTTGGGCCATTGCGTGTATAAAGAAAGAAAGCAGAAGGTCGCCGTTATAAGCAAAAGCTTGAGCAGACGGTCAACCGAGCTAAGAAAAAAAATGAGTTGTGAAATATTGGCAAAGTAACAAGAAGAGGGGGGCCATGATACTCAAATGATATATATTACAATTAAATGTGAATATAAACAGTTGGATTCAATATAAATAATTATAGAATTAGCATATGAATCTCATCTTTATAAGGCTACTAATTATACGTTAATGACAGAAATAAGAGAGAAACTAAACAAAAACAAGGGTGCGAGGTGGAAGATCTTCTTTCAATCCTGCTTTGTTACTTTTTATCTTTTGGAGCATGTTGAAAACCTCATATTGCTGGACCTCTGGTATATTGATTGTGAAGGTAAGAATGCAGGTACATGTATAAATCTGCTCGTGTCCAGGGGTCTGAGGTCTTTTGTTATTGATAATTATAAACAGCTTGTTAATAGCTTCTGCTGTTTTTTCATAACATTTAGGGTCATTATCTGCAATACCTTGTTCTTTTATGACTGGTTAATCTAAATTTCTTTTACTTATTATCTTGATCTGTTTTTACCATGCACCTGGGTTTGTTGTTATTATTGTTGTTATTTCAAGGTGTGAAACACGAGTATTATAATAACGATTGCGAAACGAAGAAGCAAAATTAAAATCATGAAAGAAAACTTATGCAGAGAAATTAATTACGTGATAGAATAATGGTATACACTTTTACGGCGCTATAATGATGAAATTTGATTTGGAAACTGGGAATAACGAGGTGCCGTGAAATGGCTTCAGATTCATGATTTAGAGTATTCGAATAGTGTTATTATGGTGATGTAATATATTTCGACAGCTATTGATAAGAATATACACACAGGAACATAATTTGAAATTGTTTATGCGTTACAACTGCTTGTCTTTACATTTACAAAATTTGTTGGATCGCAGTAACTCATTTCGTAGAGAAAATAGAGAGGGGGTAATGAATGATGTTTGACAAATAAGTGAAAATACAAATATAAAAACAAAATAATGCTACATACATGTATAAGAAAACGAAATCCAAGACAGCGTCGGTTGAACAGAAATAAAAACACTATTGAGTAGGAAAGAGAAACCAGTAAGAAAAGTTATAATAACTTAAGGCAAGTTCAAGTTCATTTTTATTCAAAACCACACAAAACATGATATAATACCTTTTACTAAAAAGAGACTGGTAATAGTACATTAATCGACATATATTAACTTAATTACATCATAAAATGAATGGTTTTAGGACCCCTTTAGAAACTAAGCTCGTGAGCGGGGCCCTACAGTTAACAAAATACATACATGTACATTACCAATATGGCAAGGTGAATAACAAAAATGCAACGCAAAGCAGAATGAGGAGGAGGCAAAGAAGTAGAAAAGAAAAGAAAAGTAAAAGCATAGTAGGAAGAAGAAGGAGATTCAATACCTATGATGTATTTTTTAAATATAGATATTTAAGTAATTCGGTGTAAAAATGCAGGAGGGTCTACTATTGAAGCAAAGCTTGCAGGATGTAGCCCCCACCCTTATTATAATTATACATGTAACAAGAGAGTAATTTGGTATTGCTGTTTGAATCGAAGCCTTTATTGCTCTACTCGTAAGATTGACCATATTTGTTTTTGTTTTTGTGTTGTTGCTGTTATTACCAGCGGGATTTAGTTAAAAGGTAGTGGACACAATTTTTAATATAAATCACAGTTATTCCTTACTGGATGTAGTTTAATGGCACCAACTAGGATTTACAAGGTCAATCATCCAATTCCAGATTTTTTTTTTGTATAGACATGCATTTAATGTGCGAATCGGGGTCACGCGGCCTCCCGCAGTTTCAAATCCATAGCACATATTGATCACGAATGAATTATAAAAACTAGACGTTGCGTTATTTCCACAAACATCAAACATTTTGGTATAACAATTTATGTATTATAATGATTTCAAAAGCTTTCATACTCTATGGGCTCTGTGTCACTTTGATTGTCTCACATTATAATCATTGACCAACAATAATTCAACCTCCCATCCCAACTAAAAGCCCCTGTCCGGGATGATGTGGTATTGTTGTCATTAGTGTCCTTAAACTAAAGGGACACTAGTTTTCATGCCCGCTTAACGCCCCATTGTCTGATTGCAAGCAATTCAAGTTGTAGGGAACGGCACTTTGACACCATTGTTCAGGCGGAAAAAATGCTTCCCTCAAAGCAATCTTGCCGATTGGTTGGCGCGGCCGGTTTTATTTCTTCATCCCACGACAGGTCCGGACCGCGTCTTATTTTTTCTGTCGTACTCAAGCGAGCCTAGATTCCAGTATGAACTCATTTCCATATATAACAAGCTACGAAAAGCTTTCAAATAGGTCACAATTATACTTTGATTATCAATTGCTTTGCCTCACTATTTATTAAGGCACGCATCGTTATAGCTCAATCGATAAAGACGGCGTTACACAACGTTTGAGTTGTGGGTTAGAAACTTAGAATCTCAGTATTTATTCAGTTCTATTTTGCCTTTATAAATAGTGAGGAAAACCAATAAATAATCAAAGTCTAATTGTTTGTGACCTCTTTGCAAGCCGATAATTACATAAAAAGTATCAGACAAAGTCCGAAACTCTCGTGAGAACAGATGACGCCCCTCGCCCAGTCATGGATAATGTCGATATCAAAAACATAGTATAACGATCTTTTTAGTAACGAATGAGCTGGTGTCCCTTATTTTAAATGGTTCTGCCTTGTAATGTAAATTATCACAACATAATTAGTTGTACTAGCCCTCCTTTGAGTTTTGTAATAATATTTGTTTTTATATTTACAACTTAGGAATAAAAAGTCCCAACCCCCCCCCCCCCCCCCTTCTCTCGTCGTTCATCGCTTTTGTCTTTTTTCTCACCTAGGATAACATCCGAGAGTGCTTTTCGGGAAGTGGACTGATTTTTTGAATTTTCAAACAGTCTAAAATAAAACTAGAGACAAATACCGCAATTACTAATATATAAGAGAGACAGAAAGCGTCGTCTTTGCTCGTCCCCGTTGTCCTCGTTCAATCCACCCTCCCTCCCCCCTCAGCTCTTGGCAATTCTTGCTTCTACTCAACTAGTCCATTATCTGGCCTATTTAATTTTGATCTCCACCACACCAACGCTACCCCCCCCCCCCCCTCCCTCCCTACTTACTTGCTACCAGCCGATGGTGGAGTGATAGGACGCCCGGCAAAATGGTAAGCATAATTATGAGTTTGTTGATAACGCCATCTTCGACGGCTTGAATCAACACAATTCCAGCGAGCAATCGAATCGTGTAAATTTAAATCGTGTAATCGTGTTGCGGAGATTTTCGGCGGGCAGATTACACGATTACACGATTCGACCTGAATTGAGGAATCGTGTAATTTTACACGATTACACGTTTACACGATTCAAATTCCGATCAATTGGCAAAAGACGAATCGTGTAAAAAAAATGGTTACACGATTCGAGCGAGCAATCGAATCGTGTAAATTTTGAATCGTGTAAATCGTGTTGCGGAGATATTCGGCGTGTACTGTATATATATATTATTACCCCGGTCATCGGATTCAGGCTTACCCGCACACAATGTATGCAGGAGTGTGCATGCATGGATCCCATCATCAAGGGGGCACTGACATGAGAGGTCAGGTCATCATTAATACCCAGAAAATAAAGTGGTAATTTACAAGACCACTGGTTAGGATGCAAGGGTTGTGCTATTGTCTTCCTTTGCTCATCCTACCTATTCCCCCTTCTCTCTTTTCTTTCTCTATATTAATGCCTCCGCCCGCTGAAGGTGGTACGTGCCAGAGGCATTGTTTTTTTGAGTTGTCCCTCCTGCGTTCTTTAAAATTATTAGCTCTATACTCATGATACAGACAAACTGAAGTAATGTAGGCGTACATTGTATTATTCTAAGTGTTTTGAAATGTATTATGTTTCTAATAGTGATTTTTCTGTGGCCTCAAACTTCTTCTTTGACAATCATGCATTTGAGAGACCCTATACAATAACTGTGTATCAGCTCAGGAGGATGTTTTGCAAAAATCCTAAGTTGGACTTAACAATTATGGAATGCCGTTAGTATCTATGAAAAGATTTTGTAAAAGTTATTTTAAAAGGCATAACATGTTGGATTCAAATCATTCATGATTTGTATTATCAAGTTGATCAAGGAGATTTCATGTGCTTGATGTGTAATTTATAAAAAATCTAAAATACTTGAATTTTCACTACAAAATATTGTATTTTAAAGGGATCCGGTAACTTTGTCTAAGATCCTTTTAAAAAATCCTTGATTTAGCTCATGCTGCAATGATAATTATAAACCTTTAGGTCAGTCAGGAACCCCATGACTCTTACAAGCCAGTCACCTGTCTGATTACTGTATCAAGATATTTATGATTGAAAATCAAAATCAAATTTTGCGTTTGCCAAACAGTTTTCGTAACACTACAGTCTATTGGGGAAAACAAATACCGGTCACTCAAAGGTTTTTACTTTTTTGAGGCACTTCTTGATCATTTTGAAGCGCAATTTTGTTAGGGCTCCAATATAACACCATATCACAGACACTGATAACATGTAGGGCCATGCATCTCAGATTTGTAAAACTGGAAACAATGCATTTGAAAGACCCTATACAATAGCTGTTTATTCTTCAAACTTGCATACAGTACTATTTTCCATCATTACAAGTTTATTATATAATCAATAATGATTATTCTATTGAATTTTGAATCTTTTCTTTCTTTCTACAATCAGGAAAGTGCAAAGGACATAACAAATCATGGTCACGAATCTACATATTTTACATTTTTTGATAATTCATTATTGAAGGAAAAAATATTATCTAAAGTTCATGATGGTGAGAGCAAACAGTGGCATGAATGGTCCAAGTTAAAGTCGATCTTTGTGAAACACCCCCCGGTGATACTTCAAACCTGCCTACAGTACTATTTTCCATCATTACAAGTATATCAGATAATCAGTAATGATTTATTTCTGAATCTTTTCTTTCTTTGTACAATCAGGAAAGTGCTAGGAGAGCAACAGATGAACGTAACAAGCAGCTTCTAAAGCAACTCAACGCTTTCATCGATGAATATGGACCGCAATAGTCAAATGGAATACCAGTAGAGCCTTCCAAGAGTTCATCTACATCAGATGGAGAGAATGTGACATTTAACGCTTCAAAGCTTGCATTTATGATTCCCACGCCTGGGGAAAGGGATTAACCAATTAATGATATCATGGATCTCAGTAGCTTGATGAACTTGTGCCTTACATGTACATTGAAGTGTTTTCTTCATGTTTCAAATAGAATCCTTTTAAATACAACTCATTGACGGATCAAGGAGTAGAAATAGAAATGTGACAATCGCAACTCAATGCTTCTATTGATGAGTACTGCCCCATTTAGTTAATAGAACAAGTGCCTTATTTGGCATTACTTGGCGTCACCTGTGCCTGGGAGGCGAAAAGCGAACTGAATCACTGTAACCCTCGGGTCTCTCCTCCCGTTATAAATGATTGGGGTGTGCAGGTGGACCACTACACCAAGGTTTCCCCCTACTCTTTAATATACGAATAGTGCAGTGGGTTCTTTACGTGCAAAGGTGGTGACTCTCCTCTACACCATTTAACGTCCTATCCGAGGGACGGAGTGTTTTCCACTTAACATACTAGCCTACATCTTTGAAACAAGGGGAGAGGCACGTTAACACACAACGCAGGCTTCAGTCATCCGCTTGGGTTGGATTCGAACCCAAGATCTTTGGTAGGACAGGCAGACGCTATAACGACTGAGCCGACTCGCCTCCTCTATCCATCTCTTAAACTGATGACAGACAAGTTGTGTAATGGAAAGCTACTTTCATTGATGAATACTGCCTTTGGTATTTTTAAAGAAACATGTGTCTTAAATTTGTATTTGTTTCTTCAAGCTGTCATTCGTATGAGAAAAATTACATTGAGTCAACCACTCTCGTTAATTGGTACGGTTTGCCAAAGCAAAAGGAATTAGACTAAGTGCCTTATAGTCAAGCTCTGATCAACCATGCATGAACAGAATCTTGACAATAACTCACTTGTGCATTCATCATTGGGTATTGCTCTTTTTTGATGAAGGGACTAGCCTAATTTTTGAGCCTTTAGGTCTGTTTTCATCAGCTCGAGTTTGCCAAATAGCCCGCTATTTTAACTATCTCGATCGCAAATTAGTCAGTTAATTTGCGTCTTCATCAGCTCTCAGTTGCAATTAGCGGGATATTTGGTAATGAAAATATCCTGAGAAACTCTCCCGCTATTTGGGAAATAGCGGGCTAATTTGCGCCAGTTAAAGCTAATTTGTGATCAGCGTATCGGTCTGGTGAAGATGCAATTTTGAGCTTCGGGATAATACCCGGAGTCTGAAAATAGAGGGTTATTTGGCTAACTCAAGCTGATGAGGACAGGCCTTTTGTTACCATGAACTACTTTTATGGATTATATAACAAAATGAAGAAGCATATCCTATCTACGAGCCAAATTTTGCTGGGCAGAGAATAAATATGTTATATTGGAAGGCTTGAAACATCCTAACATGTATTATATATTTGTGTGAATTTCCTATTGTATCAAAGTGTAAATACTTTTTCTTCTAAATATTGAGCATATGAAACAAATCTGAAATTATTTTTTTATATGTTTGAGTATCCTAAGGAATTTTTGTAACTGTTTGTTATTATAGATTGGCCTTTCTCCTTCTTCCATGTATTGTTAAGAGATTTGTATTATGTTCGTATGCCTTTGGGGTCACGAGGTCATGTCAGATGAGAAACGTTGCACATGAGGGATATCGTACTCAGAGGCGGAGGCATCATTCTTAACTGCGTGCAGTTGACTTTTTTCAGTTTGTACCTTTATTTATTTATTTGTTATACTAACAATGGTTTCCACACTTGATGATTATGGTAAACTGAGATAGTATTACCAGCATTCCCAAGCAGTGTTCTCTCATTCTCAAGGGACAAAGTTTATGCAACTTTACCATTATCGCTTAGTGTAAACTGCCGGAACCGAAATGTCATAATTTTCATATGCTTGTTGTGTTCTCTCTGATACTCACATCGCAAGAGGCAGGCGAAACAATGCTTGACAACGTTTGCCTTAATCTTTAACCTTGTTGTGACCATATCAATAACAAATATAATCTATTTGAGCTGTGAACTTAAAACCTGTAACTGTTACACATCACAGGTGATCATATTTGGGGGTTGTCAGGTCAAAGATTGTACAGGTCAATAGTTATGTAAGTGAAGGCTTTTTGTTCTCGTCATGATATATTTGAATAATGATTCAAGCCATGATTTTCACTGAACTTAGGCAGAGGCATATTGGAGAGGCAGTCGCATTTGTCATGTTTTTTTTTTACATTGTAAGCTTTATCTTCATGTTGCAAAGTCTCTTTGGCATAACTTGTACAGTAATGGGCTTCTATGGTGCTGGAATTGTGACAAAAATATTAAAGGTAATACAAAGTTTTGGTATGGGGTCATGAATTTGGTTCAAATAAACATATTGGAAGCATATGCGATCCTACAATATTCATTGATCTTTGTCGCGGTTGAAATCGTGTCTAAAGTTATGAAATTGTAAATAATAAACTCTTTATGTTGTATAGCTCCCTCTCAAGGTCAATATATTAATTAAGCAATAAATCAATGTTTCTTGACTAAAATTGACCGATTAGCTATTCCCGTTTGGAAATTGTATATCACAACTACTTATTCTGAGATTTTCATGGTCGCAGCTACCATTGTACGGCCGTAGGCGCTATTTGAAATTTATCAAAATTTACCGGGAGCACCGAAAAGCAGAAGTGTTTTAGGGGCTAATTTTTCTAGTGCTTATATTACATTCACAGGGGCATCCAAATATATCAAAATTGTAATGAATCACTATCCACCCAATTTTAAAAAATTCCCAAAACTTTGTATTACCTTTAATATTGTACAAAGTCTTCATCCCTACTTTCAGCAATTCCTGATACACAGATATATTTTTATTATATTGCTATCTACCTAGCTTACTTTCATCATCACGCAGAATCAAGTGAATAACAGATTTGTACATGGTACATGGTCATGTGCCAAGCAGAATGGCGCAAACGGATGTGAAGTCAGACAATAGATGCCATTTTGAGAAAGAGAAAAGAACATTCCAAAGTGTTGACCATTCTTTAATTTTATCTGCTTTCGTAGACAGAAGTAACAAACAGCGAGCCGCCAAAGTTGTCTTTGTCACACAGACAGTGCATGTAAAACATGCTTCAAAATAAGGTGCCAGTGTTGGAATTCAATCCATAGCGAATATGATTTTTTTTTTTTTTTTTTTGGGGGGGGGGGGGGAGGGGGGGGGGGAAGGGAAGGAGGAGAGGGGGAGGAGGAGAGGGGAGATTGGGGACGGAATTGCATTTGTGCCATGCTGGGCATACAATGACATGTTCTGCGTACCAATTTGCTCTCTGCATCTGTTATTTGCTACCAAAATGAACTCATACTGAGGACGGGCCCTCAGACAAGTTTATGGGATCAGCAAAATCAAATTAGGGATCAGAAACGAGTGTGTGTTACTGTTGACATTGGGATTATTTTGTCGGGTACAGGATAGATTTGTAGAGATAATACAATTATAGCTTATGGTTTATAGAAAGAACATGATATATTTTGTTAGTGTCATATGAGGGGTAATACAAAATTGTATGTTAATGATTAAACAATACTTTAGAAGTCTCAAATAAAAATGTTTTAAAGACTACTGGAGATTAATCCGGCAATGAATAAGGTTCAACTACCTATAATGTCAATTGTCTGCCTCTTTTAACTGAGTATCATAGATTTATAGTCCCTCGATATTATGTTGTTACAGATCATGACAAAATCATTTTGACTTGACAATCAGTCAGTAATAATATTCCGCTTGATTCTAAATTTGAATGACATCGCAAAACTTGTGGCTGGACCATACATACATTTATTTTGTTAACTTGCATGCAAATTTGCATGCATCATATATTTTATACTGGAAATAGCAAATTGTATATATGTACGGCTTTATATACTTTATTTTCTGTGTATGGGGAAAGTTGGGACATTTATATTTTGTGTATATTGTATATGACATGAGATAACTATATCGAATAAATGAAATAACTTTTGATGAATTTCCTGTGTGAGGTATTATACTTGAATTAATGTACTGTGTCTGAATTGTCAATGACACAAGCATATCACTACCTGGTATTTTTTGTTGGTGATTTTTTTTAAAACTTCTTTCTTTCTTGGAAGAGACTGCCCCTCAAACAATTTTGAAAAGGATGTGTGAAAAAAGTAGTCTAAATTGGTGAAAAAGAGAGTGTGGGAAAAAAACCTTTAGAGAAATTTCAGATGAGGTAAAGGGACAGAGAGATCCTGACAGAGAGTGCAGAGAGAGGGAGATAAGTAGAAAGGGTTAGAGACCGTACAGACTTCGAGATAAATAATTAAAAATAAAAGACATACATGTACTGCACAGAAGACAGACGGAGTGAGGAAAGTGTGCTATAAATTTGTCTAAACCATCAGCTGGTATACATTATGTGTATGTGCAGAGGCTCTGGGGAGGGGGGGGGGCAAGGGACCCCACACTTTTCCAATTACCCCCAAAACTACCCCCTTTTGCATAAGAAAAGCCCCGCCTTTTTATGGACTTACGATAAGTACCCCTTTTTTCTTTTCAATAAATGTTCCTTTCCCCTAATTCTCATAAGTGTACATTTCCATCTCTGATAAGTGCCCCTTTTCAAAACTATTAAGGTGTCCCCTTTTCTTTGAAAACTGCCCCTTTTCCTTTGCAATAATTGCCCCTTTTCACCTCTGATAAGGGCCATCCAAATCTGATAACTGCCCTTTTTACTTTAACATATACCCCTTTTCCTATTTCATAAATGCACCTTTCAAATATGATAAAGTTCCCCTCGTTAATTTTGTTAAGTGTCATTTTTCCTTTCTATATAACTGCCCTTCCATAAGTGCCCCTTAAAATTTTACCTATATTACCCATTGTCGCTTACAAAGTGTGTACTTTTGTTGTTATATAACATGTATATAGAGCCATATATCTAGTTTCAATGATTCGGAGAAGATTTGTGTAGTAACAGGTACCCTATTTCTAACACCACAGTGAATATCAGGAATAAATTATTGAAAATATCTATGTCTTCTGTTATAACCCGATAGTTCAACAAATATTTGTATCTTGATTAGTCAATTTTGTTCATGTTATAGATATAAAATACCTTGAATATATGTTTGTTAATTTGTTGCAAATGAAAATCAATAGAATCCCTGTTCAGGGAAAAAGTATGAACAAAACTGACGAAGAAAAAAAACACGATGAAAGGCAGTAGCCGAAGGTTGAAGGGGGCACATTTAATAACCCAATTTACATGAGAACTAACAACCTGTATACGCACGTTGTATGTTGTTATAGATGTCAATAACGACTTGAAAGTATCCGTTTTATTTCAAGCACGTAAACGTGTTTTCAGCTTCGCCAACAGAACTTGCAGAAGAGCTTTTATTTATTTTATTTTGGTAATCTTATTATATGTTCATATCGTCGACTGTGATGGTCATCGCACGATGCTCCCATCCTCATTTTGTAAACCATTTTGATTCTTGAGACGGTGACGTGAAGTCATGTGAAGGGCTTTTTTCACGTTGCTCATTTTGGTATCTCAATCCCTAATTATTTCTTTGTTTCCGTTCTCTTTGTTTAACCTTCTTTATCCTTTATTTTAAAAAATCTTTGTTATCCTTCCTTTTCGCCCCCCCCCCCCTCCCCCCCCCCCCCCCCCCCCCTACCCTGGGAACGGAAGGACCGCATTCATGTTCCCAAAATCTGCGGTAAAGGGGTACTTTCCACGCAACAAAGTCCGGCTCGTAATACACAAACAAAATCGGGCCGTATTGACTTTACACACCGGACTTACGAAGTGGGGGGGGGGGGGGGGGGGGGGGAGGTGGGGGGGGGGGGGGGGGGGGGGGTGCTTTTAAAGGGAGGGAACATGCATATGCGCCCCCTAAATAATACTGAGTGTGGGGTGGCCTTTTCGACGCTCGGCTTACGTACATGTAAGTCCTCTATTTAATAGCTCTTTGCCTTCTATTCAGTCTAGATTTGTTTCTTCTCCCGAGAGATCGAAGGCCCACTATTGTAATAAACCACTGTACAGTATCATGTTGATTACATTTACATGCATGTTTACCACCGTACAATTACTTCGTACTAACAAATGTTGCAGGCACAAACTGTTCAGTCGGCAAAGCACAGGGTCTATATCTGAGCAAGGTAAATATATAGCTTCTTTTTCTGACATCATGATTACCGTATGATTGGTTTAACTTCTTGATTAAAACAATCTGCATACAAGTATGGCATATAGATTTTCTGTAATATTGTAAGGTATTATATTATATATATATTGCAGAGTGCAGTGGATTCTTCATTTCCTGATTATATGCAGCATTGTTTGTATTGTTGAATATGTTGAATTACGGAATACATGCACATTCACTGTTAATACAGTGGCGGATCCAGGATTTCCCAAAAGTTGGGGAAGGGGTGAGGGGTGGATGGGGATCAGAACGTGATATTAGGGACTTTTAGATCTGCTGATACGTGTGGCGTCCATTCAAGGCAGTGCATTAACAGGACGTTGATCGTAGCAATCCACGTTGTCGTTGTGCAAATCTAAAAGTCCATATTGATCTATAGCCTACTCGCACTTCTCATTGTATTCCAGCCTTTTTTTCTTTTGTTTAATGGAAATGTCCTACTCCCCCTGTCCTACTCCCCCTGCTGCTTTCAGAAAGTTGTACCGGAAGTTGTAGTGGCTTCGTTTGTTACTTACACATGGAGGGATGTAACATCTGGAGTCCCCCAGGGATCCGTCATCGGCCCTACCCTCTTCCTGTTGTATATCAACGATATCCAAGACAACATCCAGTCCACAATGCGTCTCTTCGCAGATGACAGCACCCTCTATCGTGAGATTCGATGCCCTGAGGATCATCAAATCCTAAAGGACGATCTCCAACAGCTGTCCAGGTGGTCTTCAAACTGGATGATGGACTTCAACGTGAAAAAGTGCGCTATCCTCACCATCACACGGAAGCGCACTCCCAGCATCCGAGAATACCACCTGTCAAATGGACTGATTCCGAGAGTGAAAGAGTACAAGTACCTTGGAGTTACAGTTGCTGCTGATCTCCGTTGGAACAAGCACTGCCAATCCATCCGGCATAAAGCAAGCCGTACTTTAGGCCTTCTTCGCAGGACTCTCTCACCCTGTACCAGGGATGTAAAGTCCAGGGCCTACACAGCCTTAGTGCGCCCCCAATTGGAGTATGCCTCGGAGGCTTGGAACCCACACAGCGTCACGGTCACAAAAATGCTAGAGCAAGTACAAAGAACAGCGGCTCGCTTTGTGTACCGTGACTACAGATACACCACATCACCATCAGCTCTTGTGGCAGCTCTATAGGGTGGGACACGCTTCACACACGACGAATCCTTGACCAATGCACCCTTCTCTACAAGATCCATCACAGACTTGTCTCCATTCCTGCACCAACTATTCTTATCCCTGCTACATACTTCGGAAGACACGACCACAACCTGAAGTATGTAATTCCTGTTGCAACTATCGACTCCTTCAAGTTCTCGTACTACCAAGAGCAATAAGGATCTGAACCATCTACCAGGCTCAGCAGTCAATGCAACAGGAATAACCAACTTCAAGGAGGCTGCTCTACCCTCCATCAGAATGATGCAGCCCCCTGTTGGTTCTCACATCGTATAAGCTTACTAGCTTGGTTTTTACTTTGCACCGGACTTAGCATATTTTACTGTAAATTGACAAGTGCTTTGTCCACACACCATTCCAGCACTTCATGACACTCCTTGTAGTCACTCGCCTCACCTACCATCCCAGTATAGCTTCCTGAGTGAGCTGCCAAAGGGATTACCCACCAAGTACCAAGTACATAGGCCTAATTTTCTTTTATTAATAAGTCAGAAGCGGAGCTCAAATTGATAAATATGTGCATCCATCGTCGAGGACTTTGGATGAAAAAGCGAAATGATTTCAATTAATTTTTGAAAAGCCTGCTGCTCACTCATCCGTTTCAGCACAATTATGAATATGGTATCATTACACAGGGTATAAGTTACCCTTTACCATGATACATAATTTCAAGGCCATAAACATTATAACCAGGGGCCTCAAATTAATTTTATGTCCACGGGGGCTCTTCCAAAAAAAGAGCCCCAGTGAGCCTTCTCACGGGGGCTCTTTTAGTACTGCACGGGGGCTCTTTTTTATACAAATATCCTGTTACTGACTTTCATCCCGTGATGACATTCTCTCGATTTCTTCCCGTTCTGCACATTATTTCCTCCTCATTATTGGGAACAACCTTTACATTCTTTCTTTACTGAGCCGCGTAGCGGCGAGGCGATTTGTGTGTGTGCTATTTTGGACAGGCGCGGATCCACGGGCCGATTCTACCGGCCCGCCCCCCCCCTAGCCTCCCAAACCGGTAAAAAAAATAGGATAGTAACGTAAATTTTACCTTAAAAAAAAAAAAAAAAAAAACGCCCCCCCCCCCCCTGACCTGTCAGTGACACAAATGCGGCATCAAAATATTTGTGCTTCTCTGACCGTAATTAAATGCCTAAAACCCCTGAACCCCCCGCCCCCCCCCCCCCCCCCCACACCAATTTACGCTCGCTACCCTCTACCTGATCGTAAATACTTTAGCCCCTTTTGATAAACGTTCCGCGGGGCCTGTGTATATAATATATTAGTCCAGATTCAGTCCGTTCGTTCTTTTTAATCCCCACACACATCGCGGTCTCTCACTGATCGCGCAATCCCCAAATTTCCGTCCACACGAACGTCCAGACGAATCTGCCAGTGTCGGGGGTCAAAAGTTCGCGCTAATGTATGCTGACGTAGTGCCTTCGCTTATGCCCCAATGAATATGCATTTAGTAACATCGTCGAGCTTTGTTTGTATTAGGATTAGGTCAGCCCTGCCTGAAACCTTGGACCATGCTGAAACTCTACACGCAATGCCCCCGATGCAGTGGAAAACGGTAGCATAATATATTGGCACGAGCTTTAGTGGAGTCATGAATATTCATTATTCCCTACGTCACAGACGTGCGGCGTGCGTACTCTGCCATATACACATGTACTAGTATACCTACATTGTACATGTACTTTGCTGCGGAATGAAGAGAATCACTATTTAAAGGACAAATTACTCCATGAAGCCAAGTACGAACAGAGAATTGAAAGCAACTACACTCCCTAATCAAGCTATTTGTGTAATAACATATAGTTATTTTTTTCATAATAGTTTATTCGTTCAAGGCTACATACTTTTAAAGGAACTTTCAAAAGAAGATATTGTAGATAAATGAAAAAAAGAAAACATGTGCACCCAGCAGTTCAATGCAGTTCCTATACCTACATACCCACTACCAAATATTACTTGCATGTTGCTTAAATAGTTCGATAGTTGACGGCCACAGTATTAAAGGTAATACAAAGTTTTGGGAAATTTTGAAAATTGGGTGGATAGTGAATCTTTACAATTTTGATATATTTGGATGCCACTGTGGATGTATTATAAGCACTAAAAAAATTAACCCCTAAAACACTTCTGTTTTCGAGAAAAATTGAATATAAAAATTTACCGGTGCTCCCGGTAAATTTAGATAAATTTCAAATAGCGCCTACGGCCGTACAATGGTAGCTGCGACCATGAAAATCTCAGAATATGTAGTTGTGATATATAATTCCCAAACGGGAATAGCTAATCGGTCGATTTTAGTCGAGAACGTTGTTTTATAGTAAAATTAATATCTTGACCTTGAGAGGGAGCTATACAACATAAAGAGTTTATTATTTATAATTTCATAACTTTAGACTCGATTTCAACCGGGACAAGGATCAATGAATATTGTAGGAACGCATATGCTTCCAATATGTTAATTTGAACCAAATTCATGACCCCATACCAAAACTTTGTAATACCTTTAAGTAAAATAATAGGTGTTTCATGTATTTTAATACTGGTAAGTTGCTCGATAACATGGTATGATTATGGTATTCGATTGATTCGATATTTATCTCATTAATGAAACCATGTAAAGGCTATATAGTCTTAAACACACCTACACCATTAAACCGAGTGCCAACACCATTAAACCATGCCCCCAAATTATTTGATCTTCTTTTGGGTATCGAAATACCGAGGTTTTTCCGGGTTTATTTAGGAAAATGTAAATTGTAATACTATAATGTTCGAATACATCACTCAGTATATGATTTGATCTGAGATATATCTCATTAATGAAACCATACTAAGGCTATAAAGTCTCAAACAAACCAACACCATTAAACCGAGTGCCAACACCATTAAACCATGCGCCAAATTTAGTAATCTTCTTTTGTGTATCGAAAGACCGAGGTTTCACTGGTTTATTTAGGGAATTGGAAATTTGATACTATAATGTTCGATTACATCACTCAGTATACGATTTGATCCGAGATATTTCTCATTAATGAAACCATACTAAGGCTATAAAGTCTCAAACAAACCAACACCATTAAACCAAGTGCCAACACCATTAAACCATGAGCCAAATTTAGTAATCTTCTTTTGTGTATCGAAAGACCGAGGTTTCCCGGGTTTATCTAGGAAAATGGAAATTTAATACTGGTAAGATGCTCGATAATATCACTTAGTCTCATTTCATTCGATATATATTTCATTAATGAAACAATGCAAAGGCATTCTAGTCTCAAACGAACCGTCACCATTAAACCGAGTGCCAACCCATTAAACCATGCCCCAAATTTAGTAATCTTCTTGTGTGTGTCGAAAGACCGAGGTTTCACTGTTTTATTTAGGGAATTGGAAATTTGATACTATAATGTTCGATTACATCACTCAGTATACGATTTGATCCGAGATATTTCTCATTAATGAAACCATACTAAGGCTATAAAGTCTCAAACAAACCAACACCATTAAACCGAGTGCCAACACCATTCCATGCGCCAAATTTAGTAATCTTATTTTGTGTATCGAAAAACCGAGGTTTCCCGGGTTTATCTAGGAAAATGGAAATTTAATACTGGTAAGATGCTCGATAATATCACTTAGTCTCATTTGATTCGATATTTCATTAATGAAACAATGCAAAGGCATTCTAGTCTCAAACGAACCGTCACCATTAAACCGAGTGCCAACCCATTAAACCATGCCCCAAATTTAGTAATCTTATTTTGTGTATCGAAAAACCGAGGTTTCCCGGGTTTATCTAGGAAAATGGAAATTTAATACTGGTAAGATGCTCGATAATATCACTTAGTCTCATTTGATTCGATATTTCATTAATGAAACAATGCAAAGGCATTCTAGTCTCAAACGAACCGTCACCATTAAACCGAGTGCCAACCCATTAAACCATGCCCCAAATTTAGTAATCTTCTTTTGTGTGTCGAAAGACCGAGGTTTCCCGGGTATATTTAGGAAAATGAAATTTGTAATACTATAATGTTCGATTACATCACTCAGTATATGATTTGATCCGAGATATATTTCATTAATGAAACCATACTAAGGCTATAAAGTCTCAAACAAACCAACACCATTAAACCGAGTGCCAACACCATTAAACCATGCGCCAAATTTAGTAATCTTCTTTTGTGTATCGAAAGACCGAGGTTACCCGGGTTTATCTAGGAAAATGGAATTTAATACTGGTAAGATGATCGATAATATCACTTAGTCTCAGCGCTCAAAATACACGGGGGCGGTGGGCGATTCGCCCCCGTGAGCTGCATAATCGCCCCTGTCAGGTTGCTCACGGGGGCGATTGCAAAATTCAAAATCGCCCCCGTGGAATTATAAAATAAAGATTATCTTTTCTGTTATAACTTTAACACAATATTGAGTTTCAATTTACAAACCTTAAACCAATGAAATGGGACTTAGATTAGCGTGCAAGATTTCTCGTTCTATGAGTAGGCCTATTATTACCGATTCAGCTCGCAGTGCAGTGCCGCCGTCAGCAGTGGTTATAGGCCTACTAGCTGTGCCGTTAGTAACGGTACGTGTGGACGCTGCCGCGCCATGTCTGCTGGAGCTATGGAGGCGATCGCGCAAGGGCAGAAACCCCGCCCCCCCCCCCCCCCCCCCCCCACTCAGGGGTCAGAATAACCGCATGCGTGTTGCCAAAATGTCCGGTAAAGGGGTACTTTTCGTGCGACAAAGTCCGGCCCGAGAATTGTAAAAAAAAAGGGGTGTATTTGACTTTTCACCCGGAGATTTCTTTAAATAGGGGGTGTTTTTTTTCTTTTCTCTCATCTCCTTGGACTCCTGAGAAATTATTCCGAATATAGGGGGGGGGGTACATTGAGCATTTTTCCTGATTTAGGGGGCTCTCCAAGGCAGGAAAAGCCCGCGAAAGGGGGGTTCGAAAATGTTGGCAGTCCTCAGATAGGGGGTGCCGTTTCAAAAAGAGGGAACGAGCATAATTATGCGTACCCTAAATAACACTGAGTGGGGGGGGGGGGGCAGAAACATGGTCATGGAGAAGTTTTTCGTTGTGAAAAGCGGAAACCCGCTGAAATCTGGTGATTTCAAATGACCAGCAAATAATGAACCTCGACCAGTAAATCAATATAAGGGACTTTTAGATTTGCACGATGAGAACGTGGACTGCAACGTGTGACCTCCTTTTAAGGCACTGCCAGTGCTTAAAAGGACGTCACATGCCCGGTCACATGTGACTGCCAGTGCCTTAAAAGGACGTAACACGTCCACGTCCACGCAAATCTAAAAGTCCCTATTGAGAAGAAGAGAAAGACCAAGATGTCGTGGAATGATATGGTAACATGGGCAGATCTACGGGGGGGGTTAAGAAGAGGAAGACCAATATGTCGTGGAGTGATATGGTAACATGGGCAGATCTACGGGGGGGGGGGGTTTAAGAAGAGGAAGACCAAGATGTCGTGGAATGTTATGGTAACATGGGCAGATTTACGGGGGGGGGGGTTAGGGGGTTGAACCCCCTCCTTCCCCCTCCCCGGCCCCTTGGGCTGCCAAGTGAAAATGTGATGTGCATAGAAAAACGCCATGTGTCCAGATCGACCCACACAGTAAGATGTTAGTAGATGCAAGGAAAACAATACGGGGGTTCAAAATAGCAACAACAACAAAAAAAAATCGCCTCGCCGCTATGCGGCTCGTGGACGATGCTTCGCATGTAAGTAGATGCCAGGAAAACATCACTTACGGGGGTCAAAAATCAGGGGCGAATCCAGCCGGCGGCAGGAGGGGGGGGGGGGGGGGGGCAAATCTTGAGAAAATATTTATCGGCGAATCAGCCAGCCGGCGATCGGCGAATGAGCGGAGGGGGGGGGGGGGGGGGTGGGGGGGGGGGCTGGATAAATGCACATATATTTGTTTTGGGGGTCCAGTTTTTTTGGAGCATTTTTGCGCCGACTCAGCCGGCCGGTGAATATTAAAGCGGGGGGGATGCTTTTTCAGGGGGGGGGGGAGGTGAAGCGCCGTTTTAGCATGACTTTCTTTTTAACTCTTTCACCTATCTCAGATAACCCTAAGTTTTTTGTCGCTGCTGTATATGTAGTTGATAATGCATGATTAAAATGAAGAGAGAGAGAGAGAGAGAGAGAGAGAGAGAGAACCACCATCATTTTGCAATGGTTCAGGGTTTGTGGAATGTACATTTGAAACCGTTTCTTAGCGTCTCAACCCTAAAAAAAATAACGAAACTATTTTTGAGGAAAAGCATTATACTGAACTGAATAAAGAATAATAGCTTTATATTGGCTCATACTACTACTGATACGGGCTAAAGACAATGTGGTATTTGTATAGAGGTATTCTAAAATGACATTCTGATAATCAACATTTTGTTCTGGTATCATAATGTATATATTACGCATAATACAACTGATCTTTATGATTTCTTAACGTGACATAGCTTCTTCTCCCCCTGCAAACAAAAAAGAAAACAAGGTTATTTAATAAAAGGATCATGCGACAAATAATCATTGTGATTCAAATTGATGCAAGGATTTTTTTTTGAATAAGCAATGCTTTTCACCAGAATCTTCTTTGTAAAAACGACTTTTACAAATCTCAGCCATGCAATTCTGCCACTGTGTTGTAAGATCACTTTCAGATTAGGAGAAGTGTATTCTTTGATGAGTATTTTACATTGAATGGAACGTCTCAACACAGTAAGCATGGCTGAGATTTGTAAAAGTTGTTTTTAAAAAGAAGATTCGGGTGAATAGCAGTGCTTATTCAAACAAATATTCGCATCAATTTGAATCACAATCATTATTTGTCGCTTAATCCCTTTTAATGGCCTTGTTTTCTTTCTCGTTTGCAAGGGGAGAAGAAGATATGTCACGTTAAAGACATCATAAAGATTAGTGTTGTATGCGTATATATTATATACACAGGCCCCGCGGAACGTTTATCAAAGTGGGGGCTAAAGTATTTACGGTCATGTAGAGGGTAGCGAGCGTAAATTGGTGTGGGGGGGGGGGGGGGGGGGGGGTTCATGGGTTTTAGGCATTTAATTACGGTCAGAGAAGCACAAATATTTTGATGCCGCATTTGTGTCACTGGCAGGTCAGGGGGGGGGGGGGGCGTTTTTTATTTTATTTTTTAAGGTAAAATTTACGTTACTATCATATTTTTTTTACCGGTTTATAGGCTAGGGGGGGGGGGGCGGTAGAATCGGCCCGTGGATCCGCGCCTGTCCAAAATAGCACACACACAATCGCCTCGGCGCTACGCGGCTCAGTAAAGAAAGAATGTAAAGGTTGCTCCCAATAATGAGGAGGAAATAATGTGCAGAACGGGAAGAAATCGAGAGAATGTCATCACGGGATGAAAGTCAGTAACAGTTATGTAGCTTGTAAATTTGTAAGAGGGAAAATGCTGATTAAAATGATAATGATGAAATAGCAAATAATTGAGGAGTATCATAGATACCAATTCAATGGATATTTGTATAAAAAAGAGCCCCCGTCAGTACTAAAAGAGGTGTGAGTACAACAAAATAATTTGAACCCTGTTCTATATGCTTTTAATTTTGTAGAGTATTCATTATTATTTTCATAGACTGTCTTTCCAGGCTTTTATATACCTATCTTGTAATTTTTCCTATTGATAGAAAATGTATTATGGTTTTGCCAGATGCGAGAGAAACCTCATGAGTTTTAAAAGGATTTCATGTTTTTGCAATATTTGATGTCAATGATTTTGCCCTCAACGTAAGCTTGCTAAACAAAGCTCTTTTCGGAGGAGTTTATCATCGTGATGCCAGCAGCCAACAGCACATTTTAATATTGTTAGTGCGAGGGGGAATCGTTCAGTTTCCGCTATAAAAGTGCTACTCATCGCTGATCTGTTAGTGCCAATGAGAGCTTTAAAAAAAATCGGTTGAAGGGAGTCAGGTAGGAATGTTTTGTAGCATTTCTTTAATTCTTTCGTATCTTTTATCAAGTATTCAAGCCCTCATATTTCGGAATTATAAAGAAGGATTGGTTTTATACAGGTATCGGAAAAGGTTTTGCCCCTGCACCCTATCCGTTAAGATAGAAGTGGTTCCCAAGACAACCTTTTGTTGTATACAGTTGGAGAGAGTGTGAGTTTTATGTTTAGATGAAAGCTTCTAAGAACCACTCCCGTGGACCTTTTATTATTTACAACATTTCTTGCTGTCTGCTGCCTCGAGATCACTGGGGCGAAGAAAGGTAACAATGTATACCAAGGATCCCTAGGATTTATCCTTTTTGAACCATTGAATGTTGTGTCATGCAGTATTCAGGTATTGTGTTCTGCTACCTAATCCGAAGTCCGAAGGTACGTTGTGCTCTTTAAAAAGAGAACACATTAGGGGCAGTGCAATTTCGATACCAAGGGATGGATTAGAGTTTATTTCTAAAAAAAGAAATGAAAAGGCTGTCTGACTTTCAATCCATTACACTGCTCCCATTGTGTGCTTTTTTCAAAGACCACAAAAAGCCCTCAGATTGAACATTCCATATCTCTTGAAGAGAGAAAGAGGTTATTTCTAAAATGAAATGAAAGGGCTATTTGACTATATGGTGACTAATTGCTGCAGTCGTGAGCGAGGCAAATTCGTAAAAAGAAATGACAAAAATACTGAAACATTATTTACATTTTTTAATATATATCTATTTGACTTTCAAGAGCCTTGTTTTCTTTCTCGTTTGCAAGGGGAGAAGAAGATATGTCACGTTAAAGACATCATAGAGATCAGTGTTGTATGCGTATAAATTATATACACAGGCCCCGCGGAAAGTTTATCAAAGGGGGCTAAAGTATTTACGATCAGGTAGAGGGTAGCGAGCGTAAATTGGTGTGTGTGTGGGGGGGGGGGGGGGGTTCAGGGGTTTTAGGCATTTAATTACGGTCAGAGAAGCACAAATATTTTGATGCCGCATTTGTGTCACTGGCAGGTCAGGGGGGGGGGGGCGTTTTTTATTTTATTTTTTAAAGTAAAATTTACGTTACTATCATATTTTTTTTACCGGTTTGGGAGGCTAGGAGGGGGGGGGGGTCGGTAGAATCGGCCCGTGGATCCGCGCCTGTCCAAAATAGCACACACACAAATCGCCTCGCCGCTACGCGGCTCAGTAAAGAAAGAATGTAAAGGTTGCTCCCAATAATGAGGAGGAAAAAATGTGCAGAACGGGAAGAAATCGAGAGAATGTCATCACGGGATGAAAGTCAGTAACAGGATATTTGTATAAAAAAGAGCCCCCGTCAGTACTAAAAGAGCCCCCGTGAGAAGGCTCACTGGGGCTCTTTTTTGGGGGGAAGAGCCCCCGTGGACATAAAATTAATTTGAGCCCTGCTTAGTCTCATTTGATTCGATATATATTTCATTATACAATGCAAAGGCATTCTAGTCTCAAACGAACCGTCACCATTAAACCGAGTGCCAACACCATTAAACCACGCCCCAAAATTAGTAATCTTCTTTTGTGTCGAAAGACCGAGGTCCCCGGGTTTATTTAGGAAAATGGAAATTTGATACTATAATGTTTGATAAAATCGGTCAGTATATGATTTGATTTGATATATATCTCATTAATGAAACCATCTAAAGGCTTTATAGGCTCAAACAAACCAGTCCTGCACCATTAAACCGAGTGAACCATGCGCCAAATTTAGTAATCTTCTTTTGTGTGTCGAAAGACCAAGGTTTCACGGGTTTATTTAGGAAAATAGATATTTAATACTGGTAAGTTGCTCGATAACATCACTAAGTCTGATTTTATTCGATATACTATCCTATTAATGAAACTATCTAAAGGCTATATAGTCTAAAACAAACCAACACCAGCCCCATTAAACCGACGAATCGGACATTCAGATGTCGGACATTTATATTTATTTTCGGGGGGGGGGGGGCCTGAAGTGGTTTTCTTGTAAAATATATTGTCTTGTCACCAATGTAAATTTTCACAAATTTGACTCTCAGTCGAAGGGGGGGGGGGGGCAAGATTTGCACCACTGGAGCGGGGGAAATATTAGCTAGATCATTGAGATGTCTCTATATAATATTATAAGCTTAACAGAAAAATATACCTTTAAAAAGACATAATAGTACAGGGGACGCCACCGTTCGCATAATGCTTTACGGTAACAAATTCCACTCTCTGTCGCTTCCTTCCTTTGCTGAGGGTTAGGGACATGATACATAAGCCAAGGCGCGGATCCAGGATTTCTTAGGGCGGGAGGGGGGGGGGCCAAATGTGAAATTATGCGAGCCAAATATTGGAACGTAATAGTAACCAGCAGTGGTGTAATGAGCAAAAACGTTTGGGGGGGGGGGGGGCAGACAAAAATCCACATCATCCCGGGCTCTTACATGCAGGCCCCGTTAAACGTTTTTCAAAGTGGTCGGGGGGTCTTTTTACGATCAGTATTTACGATCAGGTAGAAAGTAGCGTAAATTGGTGATGGGTTGAGGGGCAAAGCCCCGGCGGGGGGGTCAAGGGGCGGAGCTCCCGGAAGCTCAGGGGGTATGGGCATGTAATGACGGTCAGATGAGCACCTAGGGGCCCGGTTTAGTGCCCTAGGTGGGGTCCAGGGGCAGAGCCCCCGGAAGCTCAGGGGTTTTAGGCATTTAGTCAGATAAGCATTCAGGGGGCCACCTTAGGGCACCTGGTGGGGTCGAAGGGGCGGAGCTCCCGGAAACGCAGGGGTTCTAGGCATTTAATTACAGTCAGATGAGCATATTTTGAAACTTTTATTGTGAAACTGGCAGATCACTAATTGGCGTGGGGTCCAGGGGGCGGAGCCCCCGAAAGCTCAGGGGTTTTAGGCAATAAATTACGGTCAGATGAGCATCCATGCAGGGGCCCGCCTTAGGGCCATTGGTTAAGTCTAGGGGCGGAGTCCCCGGAAGCTCAGGGGATTTAGGCGTTTAATTACGGTCAGATGAGCATATTTTGATACCTTTTTTGTGAGACTGGCATGACCCTAATTAGCGTGGGGTCCAGGGGGCGGAGCTCCCAGAAGCTCAGGAGCTCAAGACATTTTATACCGGTCCGATAAGCATTAAGGGGCCCACCTTAAGGCCCCTGGTGGGGTCGAGGGTTGGAGCCCCCAGAAAATCAGCGGTTTTAGGCATTTAATTACGGCCAGATGAACAAATTTTGATACCTTATTTGTGACACTGGCAGGTTACTTATTGGCGTGGGGTCCAGGGGGCAAAGCCCCCAGAAGATCAGAGGTTTTAGACATTTAATCACGGTCAGATGAATATATTTTGATACCTCATTATTTTGGGAATCTCGCAGGTCACTATTTTTCCTTTCATTCTTTCATTTCTTTCTATTTCTCTTTAATATGCTTTTTCAAAAAAAGAGTGGGGGGAGCTCGAGGCCTCCGAGCCCCGCTGTTTCGCGGGTCCTGACATGAAGGCCTCTAAATAAGCATATTTTTTGGATGACTGTAAATTTAGGAATTTGTCATTTTCCAACAAACGGATGCCTTAAAAAGTATAATTAACTAAAAAATGAGGAAAAATCTCGGAAAAATATGTCATTTATAAACACCGGTAAATCACCGGTATCGAATTAGAAATAAACCATGTTTTAATTATATGGGGGAGGGAGAGGGATGGGCCTTTTGGTCCCTCCCCCGATCCACAACTTGTTGGCTAGAAAATTGCAACTGATATCCCCATTCTTCCTCTTTTTATCCTTCCCTTTTTCTCTTCTTTCATTTGTTCTTTCCCTTTCCTTCCTTTTATTATTTGGGAGGTAACACCTTTTCGCCCCCCCCCCCCCGATCTCCTTCTTCTCCCCCTTTTCTCTTCTTTTTCCTCTTCTTTCTTTAACGTTCTCTCCTCTTTCCCTTTCCCTTATTTTCCTTCTCTCTCTCTCTCTTTGTTGGGGGGGGGGGGGGAAGGCCCGCTCGGCTCCCCTGGATTCGCGCCTGGATCAGCCCCTTGATAGTAACGCTGCCACATCCCCACCGCCCCTCCCTCCTTGAAACATAGACAGGCTACGCCATCTAAACTAATTGGAAGAGAATTGTCGGTAATATATACTTGTACCAAGGGAATACTGCGGGGAGGGTGGGCCGAATGGCGCAGCGTGGTCGGACTGATCAGGGGGTGGGGGGGGGGGGGGGGGGCTGGGGACGGGATGATGGCTCACGTACATTTTGGGGGCAAGCCCTTTTTCTTTTCTCTTTTGTTCAGAAATGTACTTTTTTAATATGTTTTCAATCAATGTTTTCTACAAATATTCGGGGTCACGTGGCGTCCCCCTCGGTTTAATGGTGTAGGTTTGTTTGAGACTAATATAGCCTTTAGATGGTTTCATTAATGGGATATCGGATCAAATCATATACTGAGTGATGTAATCGAACATTATAGTATTAAATTTCCAATTCCCTAAATAAACCAGTGAAACCTCGGTCTTTTGATACACAAAAGAAGATTACTAAATTTGGCGCATGGTTTAATGGTGTTGGCACTCGGTTTAATTGTGATAGCTTGTTTGAGACTAGAATGCCTTTGCATGGTTTCATTAATGAGATATTCATGTATCTCGGATCAACTCATATACAAAGTGATGTACTCGAACATTATAGTATTACAAATTTCATTTTCCTAAATATACCCGGGTAACCTCGGTCTTTCGACACAAAAGAAAATTACTAAATTTGGGGCATGGTTTAATGTTGTTGGCACTCGGTTTAATGGTGTTGGTTTGTCTGAGACTTTATAGCCTTGGTATGGTTTCATTAATGAGATATATCTCGGATCAAATCATATACTGAGTGATGTAATCGAACATTATAGTATCAAATTTCATTTTCCTAAATATACCCGGGTAACCTCGGTCTTTCGACACACAAAAGAAGATTACTAAATTTGGGGCATGGTTTAATGGTGTTGGCACTCGGTTTAATGGTGTTGGTTTGTTTGAGACTTTATAGCCTTAGTATGGTTTCATTAATGAGATATATCTCGGATAAAATCATATACTGAGTGATGTAATCGAACATTATAGTATCAAATTCATTTTCCTAAATATACCCGGGTAACCTCGGTCTTTCGACACACAAAAGAAGATTACTAAATTTGGGGCATGGTTTAATGGTGTTGGCACTCGGTTTAATGGTGACGGTTCGTTTGAGACTAGAATGCCTTTGCATTGTTTCATTAATGAAATATATATCGAATCAAATGAGACTAAGTGAGATTATTGAGCATCTTACCAGTATTAAATTTCCATTTTCCTAGATAAACCCGGGTAACCTCGGTCTTTCGATACACAAAAGAAGATTACTTAATTTGGCGCATGGTTTAATGGTGTTGGCACTCGGTTTAATGGTGTTGGTTTGTTTGAGACTTTATAGCCTTAGTATGGTTTCATTAATGATATATATCTCGGATAAAATCATATACTGAGTGATGTAATCGAACATTATAGTATTACAAATTTCATTTTCCTAAATATACCCGGGTAACCTCGGTCTTTCGACACACAAAAGATGATTACCAAATTTGGGGCATGGTTTAATGTTGTTAGCACTCGGTTTAATGGTGTTGGTTTGTTTGAGACTTTATAGCCTTGGTATGGTTTCATTAATGAGATATATCTCGGATCAAATCATATACTGAGTGATGTAATCGAACATTATAGTATCAAATTTCATTTTCCTAAATATACCCGGGTAACCTCGGTCTTTCGACACACAAAAGAAGATTACTAAATTTGGGGCATGGTTTAATGGTGTTGGCACTCGGTTTAATGGTGTTGGTTTGTTTGAGACTTTATAGCCTTAGTATGGTTTCATTAATGAGATATATCTCGGATAAAATCATATACTGAGTGATGTAATCGAACATTATAGTATCAAATTTCATTTTCCTAAATATACCCGGGTAACCTCGGTCTTTCGACACACAAAAGAAGATTACTAAATTTGGGGCATGGTTTAATGGTGTTGGCACTCGGTTTAATTGTGTTGGTTTGTTTGAGACTTTATAGCCTTAGTATGGTTTCATTAATGAGATATATCTCGGATAAAATCATATACTGAGTGATGTAATCGAACATTATAGTATCAAATTCATTTTCCTAAATATACCCGGGTAACCTCGGTCTTTCGACACACAAAAGAAGATTACTAAATTTGGGGCATGGTTTAATGGTGTTGGCACTCGGTTTAATGGTGACGGTTCGTTTGAGACTAGAATGCCTTTGCATTGTTTCATTAATGAAATATATATCGAATCAAATGAGACTAAGTGAGATTATTGAGCATCTTACCAGTATTAAATTTCCATTTTCCTAGATAAACCCGGGTAACCTCGGTCTTTCGATACACAAAAGAAGATTACTTAATTTGGCGCATGGTTTAATGGTGTTGGCACTCGGTTTAATGGTGTTGGTTTGTTTGAGACTTTATAGCCTTAGTATGGTTTCATTAATGATATATATCTCGGATAAAATCATATACTGAGTGATGTAATCGAACATTATAGTATCAAATTTCATTTTCCTAAATATACCCGGGTAACCTCGGTCTTTCGACACACAAAAGAAGATTACTAAATTTGGGGCATGGTTTAATGGTGTTGGCACTCGGTTTAATGGTGTTGGTTTGTTTGAGACTTTATAGCCTTAGTATGGTTTCATTAATGAGATATATCTCGAATCAAATCATATACTGAGTGATGTAATCGAAAATTATAGTATCAAATCTCCAATTCCCTAAATAAAACAGTGAAACCTCGGCCTTTCGATACACAAAAGAAGATTACTAAATTTGGGGCATGGTTTAATAGTGTTGGCACTCGGTTTAATGGTGATGGCTTGTTTGAGACTAGAATGCCTTTGCATTGTTTCATTAATGAAATATATATCGAATCAAATGAGACTAAGTGATATTATCGAGCATCTAACCAGTATTAAATTTCCATTTTTCTAGATAAACCCGGGTAACCTCGGTCTTTCGATACACAAAAGAAGATTACTGAATTTGGCGCATGGTTTAATGGTGTTGGCACTCGGTTTAATGGTGACGGTTCGTTTAGAATGCCTTTGCATTGTTTCATTAATGAAATATATATCGAATCAAATGAGACTAAGTGATATCATCGAGCATCTTACCAGTATTAAATTTCCATTTTCCTAGATAAACCCGGGTAACCTCGGTCTTTTGATACACAAAAGAAGATTACTAAATTTGGCGCATGGTTTAATGGTGTTGGCACTCGGCTTAATGGTGTTGGTTTGTTTGAGACTTTATAGCCTTGGTATGGTTTCATTAATGAGATATATCTCGGATCAAATCATATACTGAGTGATGTAATCGAACATTATAGTATCAATTTTCCAATTCCCTAAATAAACCAGTGAAACCTCGGTCTTTCGATACCCAAAAGAAGATTACTTAATAATTTGGGGGCATGGTTTAATGGTGCTGGCACTCGGTTTAATAGTGTAGGTATGTTTGAGACTATATAGCCTTTACATGGTTTGATTAATGAGATATATATTGAATCATACTATACTGAGTGATGTTATCGAGCAACTTACCAGTATTAAAATACGTGAAACACCTATTATGTTACTTAATACTGTGGCTGTCAACTATCGAACTATTTAAGCAACATGCAAGTAATATTTGGTAGTGGGTATGTAGGTATATGAACTGCATTGAACTGCTGGGTGCACATGTTTTTTTTTTTTTCATTTATCTACAATATCATCTTTTGAAAGTTCCTTTAAAAGTATGTAGCCTTGAAAGAATAAATTATTATGAAAAAATTAACTATATGTTATTACAAAAATAGCTAGATTAGGGAGTGTAGTTGCTTTCAATTCTCTGTTCGTACTTGGCTTCATGGAGTAATTTGTCCTTTAAATAGTGATTCTCTTCATTCCGCAGCAAAGTCCATGTACAATGTAGGTATACTTACGAACGTACGCGTACGTGTACTAGTACATGTGTATATGACAGAGTACGCACGCCGCACGTCTGTGACGTAGGGAATAATGAATATTCATGACTCCACTAAAGCTATTGTGGAAGTCTATGGCACGCCACAACCGTCATAATTCGTCGAGTTTACAAAAAAGCAGTCGAGTTTACAAAAAAGCAGTCGAGTTTACAAAAAAGCAGTCGAGTCTACAAAAAAGCAGTCGAGTTTACAAAAAAAGCAGTCGAGAAAAAAAAAGAGGTCGAGAAGAAAAAAAAAAGCAGTCGAGAATTAAAAAGAACGGCAGAATGGTAATCTATAAATTATGGGGTCATTCTTGATGGCTTGGGAGCCGTTATTGAAGAGGGGGCCGGCCCTACTCAAATGGTAGTGACGGTAACGATGGATAAGGGAATAAGGAGGAAGGGATATACATGCAGGTGCGTACGCAGGGGGGGGGGGGGGGAGTCGAACCCCCCCTTCAAATTTTTGTCAAGTTGTCAAGTTGGTCCTGATGTGTATAATGCGTAGACCAGGGGTTCTCAAACTTTTTCTTTGACGGTCCAGAAGCGATTTCTATGAAAGCTGTAAGGTCCGAAATGACACTAATTGTATACTGAAGATACTGAGGCTTGTTTTTGGTCTATATCTGATCCAAGGAGAATTGTTACAGTTTTAAAAAAACAGAACCGCCAGTGCTTCCACTCGTTTAAATAGAGTTTCCTGAAAAATAACACCCAATATCCTGGAATTTGAAAGAATTTTCTTAAAACTTTCAAAATGCCTCTTACGTGGATTTCTTATTTGGATGAATCGCTATGACGTTTTAATATATATTAATTATTGAGTGGGCTTATTTTGCTTTCTAATGGATCCATACAACATGGCAGAGCATGAGGGGCCTGGCAGAGCCTTTTCAAGAGAGAAATTGTCTTTAGGAGAGAAAAAGAGGTTATTTCTAAAATGAAATGAAAGGGCTATTTGACTTTCAAGAGAGAAAATTGTCTATAAGAGAGTAAGAGAGGTTATTTCTAAAATGAAATGAAAGGGCTCTTGTCAAATAGCCCTTTCATTTCATTTTTTCTCTCGCAATAAAACTCTCTTTCTCTCTTATAGAGTGACAATTTTATGAGATGGAATCTTCAATCTGAAGCCTTTTTGTGCTCTTTGAAAATAGCATACTGAATGGGGGCAGTGCAATTTAAATTTCAAGGGATGGATTAGAGTTTGTATCGCTCTTTAAAGTCAAATAGCCCTTTCATTTCATTTTAGAAATAAACTCTAATACATCCCTTGATATTTAAATTGCGCTGCCCCTATTGTGTCCTCTTTTTAAAGAGCACAACAGAGCCCTCAGATTAGGCAGCAAGTAGCAAAACAAACCCGTAACACTGGACACAACATTCAATGGGATGATGCCCACATCATTGAATTTGAAACGCACTTCTGGTCAAGAATGCTAGAAGAAGCATCTGCATAAAAAGGATGAATCCTTCACTGAATAGGGATTCTTGCTATACACTTTTACCTTTGTGTAAATAATAAAAGGTCCACGGGAGTGGTTGTTAGAAGCTTAAACTACATAAAACTCTCTCCAATTTTGCAGGGAAGAGCCTTTGCCGGGAGTCTTTAATAATAAAAGGGATAAATCCTTCACTGAATAGGGTTTCTTGCTATATGTTACCTTTCTTCGCTCCAGTGATCTCGAGGCAGCAGACAGCAAGAAATTGTGTAAATAATTTACTGTTGCCAGAAGTCTTGCGTGGGGCGGAGCCCCAGGAAGTTCTTGAACTTTGATTTTTTTTTAAGGAAATTCTAAATAGTCGTCATGAGCGATAGAAATTGTAATTTCCTCCTTGAGAGTCACATAACCCCTTTCATTTCATTTTAGAAATAACCTCTTTTTCTCTCTTAAAGACAATTTCATATAACTTCTGTTTTCGTATTGTTGTCCTTTCGTCCGCAGACTACTTAAGCACATGTCGAGCCAACTCAGTCGGAAATGTAATATGTAGGCCTAAGTGTAAAGTTAAGTTTCATGTTCTTCCTTTTTTCTTTTTTTCTTTCTCTCTCTTACTCTCTCTGTCTCTCTCCTTTTCCTCTATCTTCTTTTAAAAAAAACATTATTCTTTCTTTTCTTCTCATTTTTCTGTGTGTGACATGCGTTACGCGTACGTCTATCAATGTCTTAATAATTATGGTAGATTTACATTTTGATGTTTCCCCTTGTAGGTGCACCTTATATTCCAGAAAGTGCCCTATTTTGATGGTAAAGATAAAAGAAAAGAGAAGGAAAAAGAAAAGAAAAGAGAGAGAGTTCAAAAAAGAGGAAAGAAAAAGAAGAGAAGAGCCGGGGAGAAAGAAAGACAACGAAATGGCACTAAAAATTAGTGACAGTAACGACGAATAAGGGAAAGACAAGGGCAAGGGGGGGGGGGGGGTGCGTGAAGGCGGATGGATTGAGGGGAGGGGGGGGGGGGGTGACTGGCCGTATTCTTATTTTTAGGTTATGCGAAACTGAGTCGGAATTATGCTTCTTTTCAAAAAAATCTTAGCATGCTTGTTTATGTTAAGCCGTAATGCATGAAAAGGTTAGTGTAGAAACACTTCTGAAAAGGCCGCGCCCGGCCCCTCCAAAGAACGGCAGAATGGTAATCTATAAATTATGGGGTCATTCTTGATGGCTTGGGAGCCGTTATTGAAGAGGGGGCTGGCCCTACTAAAATGGTAGTGACGGTAACGATGGATAAGGGAATAAGGAGGAAGGGAAGGTACGCAGGGGGGGGGGGGGGGGGGGAGTCGAACCTCCCCTCAAATTTTTGTCAAGTTGTCAAGTTGGTCCTGATGTGTATAATGCGTAGACCAGGGGTTCTCAAACTTTTTCTTTGACGGTCCAGAAGCGATTTCTATGAAAGCTGTAAGGTCCGAAATGACACTTGTATACTGAAGATAATGAGGCTGAATGAATCGCTATGACGTTTTAATATATATTAATTATCGAGTGGGCTTATTTTGCTTTCTAATGGATCCATACAACATGGCAGAGCTTGAGGGGCCTGGCAGAGCCTTTTCAAGAGAGAAATTGTCTTTAGGAGAACAAAAAGAGGTTATTTCTAAAATAAAATGAAAGGGCTATTTGACTTTCAAGAGAGAAAATTGTCTATAAGAGAGGAAGAGAGGTTATTTCTAAAATGAAATGAAAGGGCTCTTGTCAAAAAGCCCTTTCATTTTATTTTTTCTCTCGAAATAAACTCTCTTTCTCTCTTATAGAGTGACAATTTAATGAGATGGAATCTTCAATCTGAAGCCTTTTTGTGCTCTTTGAAAATGGCACACTGAATGGGGGCAGTGCAATTTAAATTTCAAGGGATGGATTAGAGTTTTTATCGCTCTTTAAAGTCAAATAGCCCTTTCATTTCAGAAAAAAGGCTCTCTTTCTCTCTTATATACAATTTTATGAGATGGAATCTTCAATCTGAAGCCTTTTTGTGCTCTTTGAAAATAGCACACTGAATGGGGGCAGTGCAATTTAAATTTCAAGGGATGGATTAGAGTTTTTATCGCTCTTGAAAGTCAAATAGCCCTTTCATTTCATTTTAGAAATAAACTCTAATACATCCCTTGATATTTAAATTGCGCTGCCCCTATTGTGTCCTCTTTTTAAAGAGCACAACAGAGCCCTCAGATTAGGCAGCAAGTAGCAAAACAAACCCGTAACACTGGACACAACATTCAATGGGATGATGCCCACATCATTGAGTTTGAAACGAACTTCTGGTCAAGAATGCTAGAAGAAGCATCTGCATAAAAAGGATGAATCCTTCACTGAATGGGGATTCTTGCTATACACTTTTACCTTTGTGTAAATAATAAAAGGTCCACGGGAGTGGTTGTTAGAAGCTTAAACTACTTAAAACTCTCTCCAATTTTGCAGGTGGAGAGCCTTTGCCGGGAGTCTTTAATAATAAAAGACCCCCCCCCCCCCCCCATGTATTGATCTCGATATAAAAAAAAAAGTAACTTTCTCATTAATTCTATTTCCAATATATCTAATAAATGCACTAATCTCCAATTTTTAAAAAAATCGTCTACTTTCTCTCAAGACAACATTATATAAAGGATTCATTAATGCAAGGCTATCTCGCGAGTAATCTCTCAATTTCTAACTTCCTGCTTTCCTCATCTCCCAGTCCCCCTTGCTTTAATATTCCTCGTTACTTCCTTCCAATTGAACTCCAACTTAGTTGATGTTATACACTGTATCTATTCTTCAACTACAGGTAGATGCAAATGTTACTCAAAATTCATTATTTAAATCACACTCAGGATACAGCCAATTGACGAGAATTGCTTCAATCTATATTTTACATGTATCATTAATATATGGTTTTACAATGGCTATGGTGATGTGTTGTCTAGGTAACATGTTGATGTGTTTGTTAAAATGTATTACCATGGTGCACCTTCTTGGTTACAAAAAAAATATGTGTATGTAAAAGCACTCATGATAAAGCCGCGCCCGGCCCCTACAACATCATTTTGGATTTTCAGATGATGGGGCGGGTGGCAGGGGTAGGGGGCAAAGTTCGCCCCATTTTTCAAGTACCCCCCAAAGGGCCACTTTTACTTTGTAAAGAAGTGCCCCTTCCCCTTTTTAACTCGGAAAAGCGCACATTTCATCAACACATGTGCCCCCTTTCCTATCTGATAAGGGCTATTTAGAAAAATGAGGCCCTTCATAAATAAAAAAGTGTCCCTTTTTATCTCTGGTAAATGACCATTTTCATATATGGGAAGTTAATTCTTTTCACTTCAGTGCGCTCTTCACCTCCGATAATTGCCCCTATTCAAATCTGAGAGATGCTCGTTTTACTTTGAAAAGTACCCCTTCCCCTCCTGATAAGTACTCTTTTCATCTATGATGGGTGCCCATTTTCACCTTTGCTAACTGCCCTTTTATTTTGAATCGTGCCCCTTTTCCTTTCTAATAAGGGACCTATCCCCTTTTTATAAATGCCCCTTTTCACCTCTGATAAATCAATTTCTGATGGATGCCCCTTTTCCGTCGATAAATGCCCATTTCCCATACTCTTAAGTGCCCTATCTCATTTCTGGTGAGTGCCTCCTTTCAGGTGTAAGAAGTGCCCCGTTTGAACCTTTGATAATTACTCTTTGTACCTTGACACATGCTTCTTTTCTTTTCTAATAAGTGTCTTTATCCCTTTCGATAAGTGTCCCCTTAACCTCTCATCCTCAGGCACGTAGCCACGGGGGGGGGGGGGGGGGCACGTGCCCCCTAACCTGCTCATCATTAGTCTTGCACCTAATTTAAAGCGACTAAGAGTAATTTCCCCTAAAGCTCGCTCGCTCGCTCGCATTTATAGATGATACAATTATGTCACTTTAAAACAAAGGTTTTTTCAGTCTTCCGTGATGCTTATAATAACCCCATCATGATTTGGTTTTTTCCTCTTTATAAGATGTAATTTTTCACTCTGCAACCTCACAGATCTTACATTTTTTCTCGCTCGCTTTGCTCGCAAATGAATATTCAGACAATCACACCCAGCCGAAAGTGTGATGCTTAAGCAATATCTTGTATAATATATAAAGAAAAACAAATATTGAAATCGTCCCTGATAATGGAATCACAGTGAAAGGGTATATACCAATGTCTAAAAAAATGTATATTTTCGCTTTGAGATTTCGCTTTGTAGGTGCCCTTTTTTGTTCATGCTTTCCAATTTGGAAATAGCTCCGCCGCCCCTGCTTACGCATTAGCGCCAGCGTTAATTTCGCGCTTGCGCGCACATGGGGTGTCTGTGTGTGTGTGTGGTGGGGGGGGGGGGGGGGGGTTTCCTCTCTAGCTCTGAAGCTGACATTTTTGGGATTTTTGAACTGGATTCGTGCGTTTTGGTTAATACTTTTTTGGGGAGTCTGATTTGATTTCAAAACACCTGCAGTTAATGCGGGATGGGGTTGCAGCCTCTCTTTCCCCCAAAAATTAAAAATTACCAGTATGCATTTGTTATATCTTATCTCGTATATTTTGGTGACAATTAACACTTTCACAACATACATAAGCTCAAATTTCCGCTCATTCGCTTCGCTCGCTCGCCAAATTATTAAACCAGGAAATGATATTGGGGCAAGAGGCTTCAGCCCCCACTGACGGAAATGTCAAAAAAATTGCGCGCGAGCATAACTTGAAAACGGGGAATGCATATTGCTCTGATTGTCTCATTTTCGCTCGCTCGATCACTGCAGCACAAACATAGCTCGCTCGACGTCACTACCTAACTAGTTAATCAGCTGTCAATGACGTCATATTGAATGCGGCGGCACATATATTTTGTGAAATTATCGAGAAATTGACTATTTCTAATTGCAAACTAGTTTTATTTTTGGATGGAAAAGCAGCCATTGTTATCTTGACATTCATTGAAGTCATCAGAATAGGGTAAGTTACTTCTCAGATGATTCAAGAGGTCCATTTTGTAGATATTTTTTTAATTTCTTAGAATGTTCCACTGTGTTGCAGGGTACCGCGCGCTATAAGTACAGGCCACCGCGCCGTCGCGACGCGTCGGGTGTATTCTCGTACTGATGTAGGTGCAAAGCTAGACTGGCTACCACGCCCACTTCCCTCTCTATGCCTTTCTGAACATTCCTTTCCTTCTCAATACAATAACTTTCACCTGCCTAAGTTATTCAAACCATCACTATGAACATGGTGTGTCATGAATATTCATGTTTTTGCTTACCTCGGCTAAATGTTTGCTCTTACTAAATTGAAAAATTACGGTGGGGGTTGGATGAAATGGACATAATGAAAAAGGCAGAAGTGATCTATGATAATTCATGCTTTTTATGTTTCGTGCATGTGCTCGACCTATAATCTTCAAATCGCTTGGCAAACTGAGTCCAAAGTTAGACTTGTTTCACATGTGTATTATAGGCAATGACGAGCTTGCAACCTATTTTGAAAAATTACGGTGGGTGAACTTTCAAAAGTCAATGAGACAAGAGGGCTCCAATGAAAGAGCTCAGTGATAAAGTACGTCGGGGAGGGTGTGCTTTTCGTTTAAACAAAAAATGAATTTTTAACGTTTTTAAAAAAAAACGTCCATAGGCTAACATGTTAGGCTGCTGACTCTGACCATGCTCTGACGATAGGGGGCGTTGTGAAATGAGACTAAACGGAGCAATATGTTGATATCGGACAAGAGATGTGACGTGAGCATGTCCCCTTTCCAAAATAATTGTGCCCGTTTGTAGGTACCAGTACACTAAGTATAGTGCTTCTAATATGACCTTGTCAGTATTGGTAAGTTTAAATAACGGTCTGCGCGAATTTCGAATTTCCGGCCCCCCCTATTGGAAAATCCTGGATCCGCGCCTGAATAAGGGTCGCTATGTCAATAATACGAAAAAAGGGTCGCTATTCAGAATATGCAATGAGGGTCGCCATTCATAAAACGGAATGAGAGTGGCTATTCATAAACATTAAATAAGCAAACAAAATGATAATAAGGAAGGAAAATATTGAACGTGGGACACCCACACGGCTGTGGCGTAGCGATGGGGGGGGGGGGGGGGGACGAATATTTGTCGACAAAAATTTCATACTTATTACCGACGATTTTAAAGAAAATATTTCATCATACATGCACCCGATATATAATCTTGTATGCCTTACACAAAACCTGTATGATATTAATCTATTCCCTCATCGAAAAAGAAATTGAAAATTTGTTAATTTGTGCATACAAAGCAAATGGGAGAGGAGCTCACAAGATACATGTACGTCACAGAGTTGCCAACTGGAAATGAAATTAGCAAACATATGACATAATCATGTACGTGTATGAAGTTTATAACAAAATTGGGTTTCTCCTTGTTGCATTGCTGTAGAAGTTTTCTTTGAATTTGTAATCATGAACAAAATGAGAAAGAAAGTGAAATATGAGGTAAAAGGTATAAGTAAGGGATGAAAATATATTCAGGTCCTATAAACCTAAATAAAAATTACAGTAGAATCTTAATAAAAGTGTTGCTTTGTTTATTAGCACAAAGAAATGGAGAAAGAGAAGGAATAGAATGGGACAGAAAGGGAAAGAGAAGGAAAGAGTGGACAGAAACGGATAGAGGAATTATAAAGAGAAAGAGAGAAAACTAGAGGGATAGAGAGAGAGAGAGAGAGAGTTTGTGAGTCATACAAGGAGTACACTGTATTTCCTTCCATTTCTTAAAAAATGAAAAATCATGGAGCTAAAAGTTGTACATATGCATGCACAAGGCTTATAGTACATTGTACAGTATGAACTGGAATCTCATCATAGAAAGGAGAACTCATTGGGTATTAAATTGAATTGAAATTTATTTCCATCATGATCATGACAATATAATTAATACAAAGATAGTAGATCCCAACGTGTTATGTAATGGTTCAATTTCTACTAAGTTGACCTTCATCTCAGTGGGAGGCATGCTAGCCAGCTCTGATAATGAATGTCAATCATTGTTACCATGACGATCCCTCTCAGAGCTAAGCTCCTCCTATAAGCACAATAAATGCTAATGAGCTCACTTGTTGTACAGACCCTGTGTCAGGAGCAGCTACAGTACATGGTCTATGGTAGTCTTATAATGCAGACTCTCTTTTACGACTGACCAGGGTTCGTGCATGTAAACTAGGTTCGATCCTCTTCTCGTATTATGAATAGCGACTCTGATTTCGTATTAAGAAATTATGCTTCTTTTTTTTTAATACTCGACGGCTTTTTTTTAAATTCTCGACTGCTTTTTGTACTTTCTCGACTGCTTTTTTTAAATTCTCGACTGCTTTTTTTTAATTCTCGACTGCTCTTTTTTCTTTCTCGACAGCTTTTTTTAAATTCTCGACTGCTTTTTTTTAATTCTCGACTGCTTTTTTTATTTTTCTCGACTGCTTTTTTTTTTTTTCTCGACTGCTTTTTTGGAAACTCGATTGCTTTTTTGTAAACTCGACTGCTTTTTTGTAAACTCGTTTGCTTTTTTTTTTTTCTCGACTGCTTTTTTTTTTTTTCTCGACTGCTTTTTTTTTTTTCTCGACTGCTTTTTTTTTTTTCTCGACTGCTTTTTTTTTTTTCTCGACTGCTTTTTTCTTTCTCGACTGCTTTTTTTTTTTTCTCGACTGCTTTTTTGGAAACTCGATTGCTTTTTTTGTTAACTCGACTGCTTTTTTGTAAACTCGACCAATTATGACGGCTGTGGCGTGCCATAGAAGTCCATGGTTTTAGCCACTTACTGGTGTTTGGCCTACTACCAGGGAGCCCAACTCCCTGATCTCTTCACATGCATGCAAACTGTATTCTTGTCTGAATTCAATAAGATTCTGACTTGCAATCACTGCCATTATCTCTCGTTGCATGAATAAATCAGCAGTAAATTTAAGATGGTGGTCTCCTGCATTTGTCAATTAAGTTGAAATGATTTGTAAACCGTTGAATAAAGGTAGAATTATTATATAATTTTTGATTATATTATATGATCATAGGCCTATATATATTTTGACTTTTATTAAAGTACCTCGTTTAACGAAATAATGATACTATCAATTATAATGATATGAAGGTCACTTAATTCAACATAAAAACGCTCAGGCATTTGACACGGCACATAAATATGTCTCTATACAATTCTCTTTCGTTCATGACTCGTACTCGTTGGAATGATGAGCCACAGACAAATTTTATTTATATGTATTTGTTATAGGGGAAAGTGGGGCATAACGGACCCGGGGGGCAAAATGGAACTTTGAAATTAGCATATGTTAAAAAAGGTTGCCCTCTGTGCAAATTCTTTGAAGAAGAGAAGATGCCAAACTAACTTCAGCACTGAATTTTCATCCGGTTACAACGAGGCACATCGGAGTAAGGTCCCATCCAAAAAATTACAGCCTCATAAGGGGATGTTCATATGGCTGAAATTTGGTAATTTTGGTATCGATTCTAATCAAATATTTGTATATATTAATCATAAAGATATCAACGTTAGACTCGCCTGTTTGCATGCCAACTATGCTTCAAGGATTTTCTACGCAAACTTTTATTAAAAAATATGTCATTGGGGCAAAATGGACCATATAGGTACGGGGCAAAATGGAACAGCGTTTTGCCCCAATTGAAAATAACATAACAGGGTTCCGTTTTGCCCCAATTGAAAATAACATATCTTGTTTTCGCTCTTTTTATAGGGGCCTGTTTACCAATGTTTCATGTTCCATTCTGAAATTACAGTTGGTTCATAAAACAATCGATAGTTGTTCTAGTTTCCCAGCCAATTTTAGATGTATAAGTTAGCTGAATTCAAAGTAATTATGTGCCTAGCAGTTGGTTTACTGGTCGAGGTTCATTATTTGCTGGTCATTTGAAATCACCAGATTTCAGCGGGTTTCCGCTTTTCACAACGAAAAACTTCTCCATGACCATGTTTCTGCCCCCCCCCCCACGTACCGTTACTAACGGCACAGCTAGTAGGCCTATAACCACTGCTGACGGCGGCACTGCACTGCGAGCTGAATCGGTAATAATAGGCCTACTCATAGAACGAGAAATCTTGCACGCTAATCTAAGTCCCATTTCATTGGTTTAAGGTTTGTAAATTGAAACTCAATATTGTGTTAAAGTTATAACAGAAAAGATAATCTTTATTTTATAATTCCACGGGGGCGATTTTGAATTTTGCAATCGCCCCCGTGAGCAACCTGACGGGGGCGATTATGCAGCTCACGGGGGCGAATCGCCCACCGCCCCTGTGTATTTTGAGCGCTGATTATAACATTGTAATTCGAATTTACCAAAGTTTGGTATAAACACTCTTTTGATACGCACCGATTTTCATCACCGACCGTCAAAGGGACAACAGTGGTCAGAACTTGGAAGAGATTTTGTCACGCAATTAAACCCACAAATATTTTTAGTTATACAGAATAGCTATACAAAATAGCTAAGTACTTGCGGATTTCCCCAGGAAAATAGAATTTATCTCCATGTTATACCTAACATTAATTCTGTATAAATTATGATTTGTTTTGTAGTAAATGTCGTCTAAATCCACGGGAATAAAAATAAACCTTTTAGATTACGAAAAAAAAACTCATTTCATGCATCATTATGTAAGTGCATTTTATGTATGCCTATTTTCCAGGAATACATAAATTCACAATAGCCCCGGTAGTGCTATTGTGTAAATACATTTAAAGTGACTCTGTAACATTGTTGAATGTTGATGAAAAAACTGTGTAATTTTTGTATGAAATGTTACTTATTATATTCCTTCTACTGTGCTTACCCTCTATCAGGCAAAAACTCCTGAGAAAATTCTCAAACCACAAAGATATTTATGGTTTTCTATGGAGGTGTCACTGTGCAACACCCTCTAACAGTGATTGACAGTAAATTTTCCTAACCGGTTTTGCTTGAAAACAAGTCATAAAACAGGCTATACAAAATCTGTCAACACTTAGGCCTAAATGTTCGGAATGTTATATAGAGCCAATTCATTGCTTTGTGACGATTTACATTCACTTAAAATGTAATTAAATTGTTATAATATAGTTGGGAGAATTAAGGAATAGATCAGGGACCCGTTTCACAAAGCCTTTTTTCAATGACAAATGACAAAAATTAGTGACAAATCTGCTGATAACCAATCAGAAGCAAGGTTTTCAGTAGCTTATAACAAAAACTGTCATTGGTCACTGATGACAAGTTTTGTGAAACGCCCCCCAGACCATTTTTCCATTTTTTATCGTTAATAATGGTCCGTTTTTACTCAAACTTTCAGATTATCTTTAATTGTACATCGCATTGAAGTCACTACCTAATTCGCAGCACTTGCTCTCATCTGAACAATGTTACGAAGTCCCTTTAAGGAGCAATTAATATCCAATATTATATACCTCACTTAAGAAATCCAGCCATCTGATTGGTCGAAATTGGAGTCGTGATTTTAGCCATTCCCGTAAAGAAACGAAAAATGCCTAAACCGGTTAATAGTCCAAAAGTGAGCCGTTTTCACAAGAGCGCGGGTTTTAAGAGGCGGCAGCAAACAAAAAAGTTTAGGGCGTCGAAGCCCCTACAATGATTCCTCTCTAGCCTCTAGGAGAGGTATATTTATTTTGTAATATACTTTTTGTGATACCATTATTTCTTCTTGTGTTAGTGGAATGTCCTTTTGTTTTGTACTGTGTAAAAAACACTTAAATGTAATGTAGCCCTGTTTGCATATCTTTCACCTTTGCCGTTGTCGTAAGAATAATTATGTTGCCTAAATATGGAACGGGCATATTATCAAGATTATAAGTGGCGTAATATATCATATTCAAACTTAGGACTTTCCTGTCATGCTTTGTGTTAATTTACCGACGTTTTACTCGTGAACGCAATAGGGCTACAATAATAATGATTTTAAAAAAATGATGGTTAATCCTACGTTGTCAATGTACAAAGTATTAATTTAATCATTTTGTTGTACCTTTTTTATTAGAGAGCCGGTAATTAAACTATTATCATGGATTTGAATCAGATGACAATTTACCATCTATTGGTGACGGCTTTAGTTGGTCTAGTGGCTGTGTGGATTGTGAAACACCTGATGACTCGACCTAAGAACCTTCCACCAGGGCCGAGGGGAATACCTCTGCTCGGCGTTGCTTTCAAACTCATAAGGTAATGGTTTTTAAGGTAATGGTCTAATGCCCGTTGCACACAAAGCGTCATTAGGGAATTTTAGATTTGCACGAAGAGAACGTTGTGACGTCCTTTTAAAGCCACACTGTCCTACTTGTAGCTACTTGCTCCCTCTATATAGAAAACAATGCTTAATCGGTGACCATTGGTCCCCCATAATCCTCTTTTTCTTATGTTAATTGAGAGCCGAGTTGATGAGATAACCACCTGTCCAGTGACCTTGCAGTGTGGTCTAATCCCTCCTATAAACTAGTACAGATAAGCGTTAAGGAACTGGCAGTGCCCGGCAGTGCCTTAAAAGGACGTCACATTGCCTTAAAAGGATGTCACACGTGGCAGTCCACGTTCTCGTCGTGCAAATCTAAAAGTCCCTATTCATCTGGAGTAGGACTGCGTCACACCAGGAAGGGGGTGGGGGATGGGGGGGGGGGGGGGGGGGGTAATCAGATTTGGTTTGGACGGGGGTGTGCTGCTCAAGCCTCGAAACCCCTACTCATTATTTTTAAGGGCCATTTTCTAGAAATAAAGGCCCATTTTCCAAAATTGTGGAAACTTTGAAAAAAGCGGACCCATGTTTAGTTATATTTTTGTTAAAATTGGGACCCATGTTTAGGAAATGTTTGAGAAAACATGTCTAATATGTGAGAACCCTCGGGGGGGGGGCGTCACCTATTAGTTGACGCCGTCTTTGACACAGCATGTGAAGATGGATGCAAACTGAACAGTGCATGTTCCTACGTATATTACTGACGCAAGGGATAATAATTGCATTGCCTTCGCGCTGGCTTGAGTCTATATAGCTTAGCTCAGGTTAATTGACGCCTTGCGTGTAATGTTCATATTGTATTTTTGAAATCGAATCAGCATTGTCAGTCGCTCGCACTTGAGGAGTCATTTTGATTGATTTATTACACGTCAATCAACTTAGCATAACTATGACTAAGTGCATGAGTGCACGCAGTGGCGGATCCAGGGGGGGGGGGGGCGGCGGGGGCCCGGGCCGCCTCCCCTGGGGAAAAAAACGTGTAAAAACACGTTAATTTTACCTCTGTTTGGAGATGGGCCCCCTCCTCTGGCACTCCAGGGGGGGGGGGGGGGGGGGGGGGGGTGCGATTTTTTTAAATTTTCGAGGGCAAAAAAAAAAAATAGTGCTCACTACCATCATCATTATGATCATCATAATCATCATCATCGATTGCATCATCGTCAGCGTCATCAACATCCATGTCATCATCCCTTTTTTTACAGAAGCCGGTCGGACCTCCTTGCCCTCTTCTCGTCATGGGCAGAAAAGTACGGAGATATAACTTCTTTCCGTGCTGGCCCCAAGTTGGTGGTGCACTTGAACTCCTATGAGGTTATCTCGGAAGCATTCCGCCATCCTGATCTGCAGAGTCGACCACATAGCCAAATGCTGACTGAAATGTCTGGAGTGGGCCAACTTGGTAAGATCTGAGGGGCGTTTCACAAAACTTGTCATCAGTGACAAATGACAGTTTTTTGTTATAAGCTACTGAAATCCTTGCTTCTGATTGGTTATCAGCAGATTTGTCACTGGTTTGTGTCATTTGTCATTGAAAAAAGGCTTTGTGAAACGGGTCCCAGGACTTCGTGCTTATTTGCCCGTATTCCACATAGTTTGGTAGTCTACAATTTGATTTAACCATTTTTAATTGAAGACGAAAGTTTGATTAGCACGATAGCACAGACTTATGAAAAATGTACATGGCAAAATAAGACTGGCCCTGCGTTTCGTTTTTTGAGTTGATTCGGCGTCTGTGCATCTTCGACGTTGTCCATCGTGACTTATTATGAAACAGAAAAACTTAATCAGATATTTGAAGAATATGCAAATAGGGATTAATTCTTATATGGTTACAATGTCATTTATATTCTTGACCAAATTGAAACACAAAGGCGTAAATCGAATTTAAATTGTTTGCATTATTACCCCAGTCATCGGTTTCATTCATACATGAATTTGCAACATCTCCACTCCCTGGGGAGTATTCCTGCTATCAGCCGTTTTCAGGCAATTGCGACACGATTCACATAGTATGATGCTAAAGGTACAGGGAATCTATTTTCTGATCCAATAACGATTGTAGGTCTGATTCTTGGTGTTGGAGATTCGTGGAAGGAACATCGCAAGTTCACCTTCTCTGTCTTTCGCAGCCTCGGGGTTGGCAAGAAGAGCTACGAAGACACCATAGCAGCAGAGATGGCCCAGCTTGGGGGCGCCATCGAGGAAAAGAAAGGAACTGCCTTCAACCCAAATGTCCTCTTCGAGCAAGCCGTTGCCAACGTCATCTGTTCGATTGTCTTCGGAACGCAGTACCAGTACAGCGATACAGATTTTCAGCATGTATGGCCTCTACTTTGAAAGCATTATATTCCCGTCGTTGCACACAAGGCGTTATTTTGATGGTATAAGTGTGCGTCAGAGACTGGCGCGCTCTTTGACGCTCGTTGGAAACGCCATTAATCCCAATAACAACAACAACAACAATAAGCAAGGAAAACATTGCATTGCATTACTCGCACATACACCCAAAAATTGATCTGAGGGTGTTTCATAAAGCTGTTCGTAAAGTTACGCATGACTTTACGAACGACTTGTATATGAAAAGCCAAATGGTATGCTCAATCATTATTAACTCAAGTTGAACTGTGCAGATGTAGATTAACATTCTTATTATAACAAGCATTTTAAAACAAAGTATGTTTGTTGCCATAATTTAATTGAGGTTATTGGTAATATAGTCACACTTTGTGAAAACATCAGGAAAAACTTTGGGCATCCTATCTGGCACTTCATATTCAAGTCGTTCGTAAAGTCATCCGTAACTTTACGAACAGCTTTATGAAACACCCCCCTGGATAAATTGAAATGACACCTAGCTATACACAGGAAAGAGGAAAAGAAAATCAGATAAGGATATTTTGGTATGAGGAAGTCCACCATGATATTAAGTAGGTTTTGTCAAAAACAGAAAAATGTGCGAAATAAATTAGTGGACGTTTGAACAATATCCCATTGAAAATAGGAAGATATATGAATTTTTGAAGTTGGCATCAGAGGTGCACAAATTTGCAAAGCTGTGACGTTTTTTGCGAGGTCCTCTTAAATTAGTTCAATACATCAAATTTCATAAAGTTGCATTTTTTTTAAATTATTGATGACGGAATAGATTTGTTTCATACGGGGGTTGTATAAAACATATTTTCGATAATTATATTAGGGTAAATCCATGATTGAAAATTATTATTATTATTATTATTATTTGTACAGGGCAAATGGGAAAGCATCTGGCTAGAAACGTCACCTAGTTGCCTATTTGTTTTTGATTAATCGCACCTTCATGACTGTATCACTTTCTTATTTTTAGTTGGTTTTTGCTCAAACTTTCGCCTCTTCTCTCATTTTTCTGCTTCTATTAAGACCAAATTATATCAACATGGAATACCCCTGAAATAAACCAACTTGTTATACACTCATTGGTTTGTATAAATCCAGTGATGTGTTCGACGCAGACCTTCGTAATACTGATCAGAAATCTTGTCCTCGCCATTGCATTCCAGCGTCAAGGTGTTGCATCTCTGCCTAAAGCACGCGTTTTAAATAGATGTCGGCGAACTTGTACGTATTAGGACTTTTAGATTTGCACGACGTGAACGTGAACTGGTATGTGTGACATCCTTTTAAGGCACTGCCGGGCACTGCCAGTGCCTTAAAAGGACGTCACATTTCCTTAAAAGGATGTCACACGTGGCAGTCCACCTTCTCGTAGTGCAAATCTAAAATCCTTAGTATGATGGTCTGTTGACTGAGACGCTGCCCAAGGGCCTATTAAACGTGTTTGGTCCTGTTCTGTAAACTAATGCACCTGAATGTCCTTAAAAAGCGCAATGTAAATGACGCCTCGTGTGCACCGAGGACCGAATGCATGACGGGAGAGAACAATTAGGACACAGACAGTGTCAATCTTTCTCCCGCCACCTCTCTCTTTTTGGCAATCGATCATGGGGTGAAGCCTTTCGAAAAGGAAAATATTTTGATTTTAATCACACTTTGCAATTCTTAAAATGAAAGGAAATACTTATCTTTTGTCTTTCGTCTTCTGACAGACAATGTCAATCTTTCTCTCCACCTCTCTCTTTTTGGCAATCGATCATGGGGTGAAGCCTTTCGAAAAGGGAAATACCTTGATGTTAACCACATTTTGCAATTTTTAATTTGAATGAAAATCTTTCGTCTTTTATCGATTCCTCACCTCGCCCCTCCAAAGTTTACCATTGATTATTTGATTAATGTAAAAGTGTGATATATTTCTTTTTCAACGGCACTGTATATATTGATCATACTTCCACAATAAAAATGGGACAATAGAGAACTAAATAATGTTGGAAATCATAGGGGGGGCGGGGGGGGGGGGGAATCTCCTGTTATATAATAGGCTATGTGTGTACCACAGACTAGTCATGTATACAGTATGTTCCATTCCTTTATTCCGTTAAAAAGTGATACATCGTTGATATACTTCTTCTTGGTATCACAACAAAATGATCACAAAACAAGTTTAATATGTAAGTATTGATAGACTCGGTAGGCTAGACATTTTCCCAGCGCCCAGAGTCTGCAATTCGATGGGCGAAATTCGACTCGATCGACCCTTAGAGTACAAACTAACAGGGCTTTATGTCAATTTATTGAGTGACCCGTTGGGAAACACCACCCCCTGCTTACATCCGTTTTCTCATTATACGCACTTGCCTTCTTTCGTTTTCAGGTTCTATACTTGTTGAACAACATCGCGAGACTCGCGGGGACCGGAGGCTGGGCCTTCTTCATTCCCATACCAGGCATTTCGAAGACTCCGTTCGGATTCATTAAGCAATTCGTGAACGCTTTCGATAGGTTATTTGCGTTTAGCCAGGCCCAGATTGATTCCCACATGAAGAACCTAGACCCTGATCACCCAAATGATCTCATCGACCAGTATCTGATTAAGTTGGAAGAGACTCAGGTGAGCTTTATAGAAAAAGAGATCCGAATTATTGAAGGAAATCTACATCAAACCATGGTCTAGATTGATTCTATCATATTTTATTTGGCTTACTTCGTTCCACCGGGACGTCGCGTCGCGTCGCGTCGGGCTGTCGGGTTACACGAACTTTATATGAAATCGTACCCCCTTATTCAAGAAAGGTCGGGTACCTCTCTGTTAGGGTTACACGATATATTCACGGTGGTTGGGTAAAGTGAATGCACTGTATTACATCTTTGTTAAAAAGATGATCGTGGAGATATAAAGCTAAATATTTGTACGTGTACATTTGTGAAAAACATGCCCATACAAACAGTCAATGACGAAGGTTAGTGTCAGTCACTGGCCCTTTAAGAGTTCTTGTGATTATTGATCTCGTATTAATAAGAGTAGGGTCGAGACTTGCGTGTTCGTAGGCCTTCAGAAAATAGGGACTTTTAGATTTGCACGTCAACAGCTTTGACTGCAGCGTGTGACGTCATTTTAAGACACTGCGCATGCGTCACGTCGTGTCAGTCGGCGATCGAGAATGCGTCAACCTTGATTTTCCTAAATCTAGTACGGTACTAGTACATGCCGCGTGCGCATAAAATATACAGTTCCTCAGGTAGACAAAGGAACATCCCTTCCCTGCTATTATGTAAAAATGTGTAGAACAGGTGTCACATGCATATTCACCTGTTCTACACATTTTTACATAATAGCAGTGAAGGGATGTACTACCACAGCATTATTGTTGAGGGTAGAATGAGGAACTGTATATTTTGTCCTCTTTCTTTGTCCGTCATGTTCATAGTGTTACTTCCTGCATGCATGTATATCGTCGAGTGCAATCTAAAAGATTTCTAATTGTAGTCAACATGGGCAGTTGAGTACGTTGACACGCATGATCAGTCGGCGTTCGTCGTGTTCTCGTCCACTCAATCTAAAAGTCCCTAATGTTGGGTAAACCGGACCCAATGCTTTGGCGATAAGAGGAGTGTATTTGGCAAACGTTACACCCGACCCTCCGGGAATTAGGGCTTGATTATTCCCGAAAGTTTGTGTAACCCGAAGACGTGAAAATCCGATGGAACGCTGTAAGCCCATTTTCTCCTGCAACAATAGTTGCTCCGGGCTTTTTTCGTCAAAGGTTTTGGGTGAGGGCAAGGGTCGCATTTGGGTTATACTATATGTATGGTTTCTAGTAAGTTTTATTTCTCTTCAATTCAATGCAATTCAATTTCAATCTTTATTCAACCAATATAAAATAATTTACAATGACAATAAGGGTTAGGACCCCTTAGAAGCAGAATTCTGCTTGTAAGAGTCGGGGCCCTGTAACCAACAAAAGATAAAGAACATTAATGAATAATAACATTTAAATGCACACTGTCCTACTTGTAGCTACTTGGTCCCTCTATATAGACAAATTCCCCGATCGGTGCCTGTTGGTCTCCCATGATCCTCTTTTTCTTATGTTAAAATAATGAGAGCTGAGTTAATGAGATAGCCACCTGTCACAGTGACCTCGCTGGCTCGCTGGGTGGTCTAATCCCTTCTGGCTGAATTAGTAAAGCCTGCCTTTAAAAGACTTGCATAATACAAGCACGCACATAAACACCACACACATTCATAACTTGGACACAATAATGGCTATTTGTAATTAAGCGTTTCTGTAACATATACGTCTTAAATAGTTTTGTTATGTATGAATTACCCCAAATAATAATGCAATCAATTGGGCGTAGTCTTGGGTCTATAGGGTTGGATAGAGAGTTCGCTTACTGTAGCGGAGTGATTGTAGTATAGGAGGAAATGTCGCACAACCAATTTTTTGAAACCCTGGAACAGCTAGCTTGAGTTTAATCCAGGACGTATACCTAATTTGTTTTCAATGTAGGGAGCAGCTTCGTGTTTCGATCAACTGAACCTGAAATACCTCACCAGTGACCTCTTCATCGCGGGAACCGAGACGACCACGACCACGCTCAAGTGGTGTTTCATTTACATGATGGCCTTCCCTGAGGTCCAGTCACGTGTCCAGGCCGAGCTCGATCAGGTGGTCGGAAGAGAACGGTTGCCGGGGTGGCAGGATCGAAAGAATCTTCCTTACACATGCGCTGTGATGATGGAGGTGAGTCGGATCGTTCGTGACATTCTCATTTTCAGTAATAATCAAGCGGACCTTGGCGCGTGCAATGTTTGATATTTGTACGGCTACATCCCGAACAAAAAAAAGTCCACTTCTGGTCTTAGGGACGGTAACTTTTGGTCCAGTAAACCTTCAAACTATAGTTTATTGTCTAATAATGTATGTCGCACACGTAACTTAAGTTCCTGGGGGCAGTGGCGGATCCAGGGGGGCGGGGCGGGGGCGGGGGCGGGGGGGGGGGGGGGGGGGGCCAGCCCCCAACCCTGGGGAAAAAACGTGTAAAAACACGTTAATTTCACCCTTTTTTGGAGATGGGCCCCCTTCCCTGGCGCTCAGGGGGGGGGGGGGGGTGCGATTTTTCGAGGGCTAAAAAAAAAATTAGTGCTTACTGGCGAAGGTATGTCTTTCAATGCTAATTCGGACTAGGAAATAACGCGATGCCAACTGAATGATATGCCCCTCTAATGCCCGTACATAATTATACACAGAAGGAATAAATTTGATTGCGCATCATTAAGCCTGCGTTGATTAATTAAATGGACGTCACATTGCCTTAAAAGAATGTCACACGAGCAATCCACGTTCTCGTCGTGCAAATCTAAAAGTCCCTAAGGATGTATACGATGCCATCTGCCACGGTGCAGTAATGACCGCACTATGGGCTGGTCGAAGCAGTCCTACGACGTCAGACAAATGACCCCAACGGGCATGAAACGCCTTTGATGTTATGTTTATTACATGAATTATTAAGAATTATCAATTAATGTCGTTTTTTCGTTAGGGTGCAGCGCAAGTGTTATGTTTATTACAAAGAATTATCCATTAATGTCGTATTTCCGTTAAGGTCCAGCGTAAGGGGGCTGTGGTTGCAATGGGTGTGCCCCACGTGGCTGCTGCTGATGTCACAATCAAAGGCTACACCATACCAAAGGACACTATCATTTTCTCAAACATCTGGAATGTGTTGAACAACAAGAACTTCTGGAACGATTCTGATGCCTTCACACCTGAGAGGTTTCTTAGCGAAGATGGGACGTTGGTCAAGAGAGATGATCTTATAATTTTCAGTACTGGTAGGCTCACTGTTTTTTTTCTTCTTCATATGGGGACTAATATAATGATATTTTTAAAGCTATGGTCACATCTGCACCGTGCGTCTTTTTGCACGTACTTGTCCTCAGCTCAGTGCAGTCGAGTCGTGGGCCAACTCCTGCGATAATTCACACGTCCTTCGCCGGTCCTTCGTCAATCCTCGTAGGCGCTTTCCACCCTCCTCATAAATTTAGTCCAACACCTTATCGTAGAATTAGCTTGCGCGTTTCTTCGTGCCTACGATAGAAATGCATGCCTGTGCGTCCGACGCTAGAATTTTCTGCGAAATCCATCATAAAACATTACTAGATGCAGAGAGGAACAAGGGCAGTTGTGACCATGTCTAGGCTTGTATTCGTCTCATATGCAATATTTGTAGGGTACAAGGCGGCGGCGGGGGGGGGGGGGGGCGCTCTCAAATCCCTTACAAAAAAAAAACCATGGTATACCATGGTACTACCATGGTTGTTATGGTATTACCATGGTATTACCATCATAACCATGGTACTACCATGGTAAGCATAATTCTACCATGGTACTACCATGGTACTACCATGGTACTACCATACTACCATGGTACTACCATGGTACTACCGTACTTCCATGGTATAACCATGGTATTACCATAATAACCATGGTACTACCATGGTAACAATGATTCTACCATGGTACTACCATGGTACTACCATGGTGCTACCATACTACCATGGTACTACCATGGTACTACCGTACTTCCATGGTATTACCATAATAACCGTGGTACTACCATGGTAAGCATGATTCTACCATGGAACTACCATGGTACTACCATGGTACTACCGTACTTCCATGGTACTACCATGGTACTACCATGGTACTACCATAATAACCATGTACTACCATGGTTAACATGATTCTGTGTTTGGCACTAGTTTTAATTTGTTTGTCATTTGTTTTTGCTCTTTTTCAGTTTCCTTATAACTTATTGATATACCGAATCGTTTGCTCAAGGTAACTTTGGGCATGGTTTAAACACACGAAGAATAACCGAGTGTGTTATAGACCTACTCAAACTACTCAAAGTTACCGCGTGCACACAATTCCACCGACCCACAAAATCTGTTTCAAAGAATGGAATTTAAATTTTAAAATCAATAACAACAACAAATTAGCAGACATGAAACCAAATAAAAAAAAAACATAAGAATTAATAACAAAATAATAATTAAAATATTTCAGAATCATTAAGAAAAAACAAAACAATTATAATAATTGTTGTTCAAAAACATTTGAAAAGAATGGGGAAAAAAAAAAAAAAAAAAACTCAAGTATCATTAAAAACACAATTGTTATGAATTACAAAAAATATTCAAACAAAAATATAAGAAATGTATAAAGAAAAAAATATATTTAAAAAAATGATATCGCGTGTATCCTTTACAATTATATAATTTCATAGTCCTTAAGTTTTTGAAGATTTTAGTTGAAATGAAAAACTGACAATTAAAAAATACATCTAGCAATCTGGCTTAAGTTTATTATTTTAACAAATTAATTAATGTAGTTAAAACGTGTGCAATTATTATTAGGGGAAAACTCTTAACTTTCATTTGGCCATTTATCAATGGTGTGTAAATTAGAAATTGTGCAACAGCTTGAAATATCATAAAGAAGGTCTGCACTAGTCAAGACTATATACCTACAGGCCCCATATCAGTGGCGGATCCAGGGGGGGGGCCCGGGGGGCCCGGGCCCCCCCCCCCCTTGAGAAAAAAATCATGTTAAATCACGCGATTTTTACCTTTTTTGGGGGTTGGGCCCCCCCCCCCTGGCGCTCAAGGGGGGGGGGGTGCAAATTTTAAAATTTTCGAGGACCAAAAAAAAAAAATGTGCTCACTACCCCCCCCCCCCCCCCCCCCCCCCCCCACTGAGCGACTTTTCGGCTGGCTGAGTCGTTGCGATTTTTTTTTGGACTCAAAAAAAAAAAAAAAAAGTGTCCGCTTACCCCCCCCCCCCAAACTGAGCGACTTTTCGGCCGGCGCGATTTTCAAATTTTCGGGAGCAAAAAAAAAAAAAAATTGGGCCCCCTCCCCTAAGAAATCCTGGATCCGCGCCTGCCCCATATACATATACACACACACACACACACAACCAATCCTTTGGAACCGTTGTGCAACATAACCCCGCATTTTTTGAATGGCTAGCTATGTACTGTGTACGTGTCAAAGGATCGCTGTACAAAGCTTGCATTGGGAATAGTGCACGCACAAGCTATATAGCTACTGTGTGCATTATAAATTCACAATGTAGCTTTGCCTAGACAGGAGCTAGACTGAATCTTGGTGTTTTCTCTGCAAAATAATGCTGAATACTGAGTTTTCCTGCTAATCTACAACAGTATGGGTAAGTTTAAGAATCATCTACCTTATTTACAATGTACTTAGATCTACTCGATGTCTAGATAGTTATTTATGACAGTGTTAACTGGGACTTAAAACACATTCCGACAGGATAAGACTGAACATGTATGATCCCATATGTACAATGTACGTAAATTGATGTAGGATCTTGATGGGTTATGGGGCAGATATCATTCAAAGCAAAATTTGTCCATTTACATACACATTAACTCTGCTGTGATTATAGTATCATTGTTCACAGGATTTAATGTTTTATTCTTTTTAGAACATAAATAGAATACTGCATAAAAACCCAGCATATTAACGAATTACGCCTAATCGATGTCATATCTGCGTCTGTGATTGTGTGATTTCATGTTGACAGTTGTTGATATTGATATTTGTTTTTGTTATAGACTATAATTCAAAATTGTCTTTTTTAAATTACAGATATGGACGCAACATGACAAATGAGTAGTTTCCATATCGACCTCGTTCTTTATCATCATTTTCACCAATACATCAACGCCACCATCATCATGTCTTTGACGTCGACCTCCGTTTTCGCGTTTGAACTTTGAAGATTGTTGCAAACTCTAATAATGAATTGGATATTGGCATTATTGATGTTTGTTCTATCTTTGAACACTGTCGCATCGAACTTTAATTAAAGGTAAGAACCTCCTTTTTACCTTCTTCGATTTGCGTTTCGTCGTTTGCAGGTCTGATCCTGACTCCGACTAATGATGACCTAACCTATCGTTCTGTCTTCAATCACCCTCGACGTCAAACTCTATACCGCGTTTCACCATCGCCGAACACGGACTCCGCAACCGATTGGCATCGCCGACTCTCAACTTTCGTTCATCATTCATTTTTGAACTGTACTATGATCACCGACATCATCTACGATCTGCCAAGAAGGCCTAGTCACCAATTGTTTCTTCAAATTTCGTCTTTCGACTGAATTCGAGTACGACATCGTCAACGAATCTCGCACCTCCGCTGGAAGGACAGTTTGTATAATGTACTATGTAATTTGAATATGAGCGGCAGTCTTCCGCTATAGAAATAGACTAACCACTTTATAATATTGTTGTGTGCTGAAAATGTTTAGTGTCATGTATAATGATGTAACAAGCGGCAGTCTTCGCTATAGAAATAGACTTCAGTTTTCGACTGTAAATTGTTTTATATATTTTACGCGAGCTAGATTTTAGCTCGTTTGAATAAACGTTTTTTTTAAAGTAAACATATTGTTTCCATTGTTTGATGTTCGATACGTCATATGATCATTCAACAATAATGATCAACATGATTGTGATGTCTTTTGTTTATAACAGATCGTGTTTGCGAGATAAGCGGCTGAATGGATAATTGAGTTGAAAGTGGACATGCCAGCTCCTGTCATTTTTGCGTCTACTTTGCAGACCACTAGCATGCTATTTCAAAATTAAATAAACACGGGCTGGCAAATATTATGAGGAATACTGTGTTGAAAGTGCTTTAATTATGTAGTAGATTTGTAAATGATACCATGGTACTGAACCACAATAATACCGTGGTATACCATGGTACTGTACCACGGTAGTATACCACGGTACTGTACCACGGTAGTATACCACGGTACTGTACCATGGTACTGGACCACAATAATACCATGGTATACCATGGTACTGTACCACGGTAGTATACCACGGTACTGTACCACGGTACTGGACTACAATAATACCATGGTATACCACGGTATTATTGTGGTACAGTACCGTGGTACAGTACCGTGGTATACTACCATGGTACAGTACCATGGTATACCACGGTATAATTGTGGTCCAGTACCATGGTACAGTACCGTGGTATACTACCGTGGTACAGTACCATGGTATACCACGGTATAATGTGGTCCAGTACCATGGTACAGTACCGTGGTAGTATACTCGGCGGAACTATACCGTGGTACTACCGTGGTACTACCGTAATAATTGTCATGGTACTACCATGGTAGTACCATGGTTATGTACCGTGGCCAATATACCGTGTACCATGGTACAGTACCATACCATGGCACTACCATGGTACTACCATGGTACTACCATGGTACTACCATGGTTTTTTTTGTAAGGGATTCTTGGACCTGAAAAAATGTTGACATTCGGATAAGATACGCCAGGACCCTACCGACAGTGCGGCCGTTCACATATATGGCAATTATTAGGCCTATATTTTCTTAAGTTAAAACTCTTGACAAGTTGATCTCATTTTGTTGCTATTATTTCACTGTATACATGGCTCTGCTCCGCAGTACAACATCGGCTTGATTAAGCATTACTTTCCCTCTATAGACAGCTACGTTCTCAAAACTCTGGCTTACTTGTAAGTTGTTACTCCTAGGGTTAAAACCAAACGGGGGGAGCGAAAGATAAGAAATATCTGTTTAATTTAGCTTATAATTGATTACCATTACCTTTCATGTCCGTATAGTACCTTTCCTATTGTAGGCCTACTTTGTATTATCATGTATTTCATCTCTTGTACAAGCTGCGCCTTGAGCATTTGGTGGATTTGGCGCCTTATAAAGCTTATTATTATTATTATTATTATTATTCACCTTGTTTGATAACCCTGACAGCATTTCAAGATCAAGGCGTTCGCCTCCCTCGTTTTTTTCCCCTCAATTTTTCAACATTTGTTTTGTTTATCAGGACGCCGTGTTTGTATCGGAGAGCAGATTGCCCGGATGGAGACGTTCCTTGGTTTCACCAGTCTTCTTCACAGATTCACCTTCAAGAAACCAGACAACTCGCCACCATTGTCTCTAGATGGGGTCCTAGGCGGCACAAGGAGTTGTCTACCGTACACCACCTGCGCCTTGAAGAGAGAATAACATTTAAATATTGCCTGGATGATTGGTATATTTTTACCTAAAAACACAATGTAATCCATAGGCGGTGTCTGGAAAATAGTTATCCACATAATTGGCTCTCTGTCATCAATTATCCCTTTAAAAATCCCTTTAAAAATCCTCTATAACGAAACAAGAAACTTCTCCCTTGAAAGGATTTTTCACGGGATTTTGGGCGGGATTTTTCTGTCCGACACCGCCTTGTATATTGTGATCTATGCGTTATGTCTTTAGGATATTTAACTTTGCAAGCTTCTAGCTTTCTCTTTCTCTCTCTTTCTTAATTTTAGAAATGTTTTTTGAGTTTTTACTCTGGATCGTTTTTCTTCGTACTGATTGTTCAACTTGATAATTAATCGTCTGCATCCAACGGGCGTAATGGGAATTAATGGAGAGGCAATGGAGGAGTGCCATACTTTACTGCGTAGTGCAGCTTTAAACCTTCTTGACTGGGTGGCATTGTCCTCAGCATAGCTGTGGTCAATTTGTTTATCTTAAGTTTGTGATTAGTCACCGTGAATGATTTATTTACATCTTTTTGAGTGCCTTGCTGGCCTTGTTTCTGGCCAAAGATATTCTCTCTCTCTCTCTCTCTCTCTCTCTCTTTTTCCCTCTCTCTCTTTCTCTCTCTTTCTCTTTCTTAGAACTCTTCCATTTTTCTCTTCTTCAAGTTTGGTGCAAGCTGTTATGTAATTATGGTCTTTTAAATGTATAGGTCTTTTTTTCTTTTCATTCTAGCTTAGATATTTTTGTTGTAATATTCGTGTTAGCTTTTCTTCTGTAAAGTAATTAAGGAGTGGGTTCTGCAGTCAGTTGTTGTTTTTACATGTATCTATATGTGTTTTTATTACCTTTTAATGTTTGTAGTATATTTCTTATATTTACTCATAATCATGTATTGTGTGTGTGTGTGTGTTTGTGTGTGAATGTCTGTTTGTGTTTTGTTATGTATGCAAGTATGTATGCCATCCTGGGTAGTCATTTCCAAGACTTAGTGTTTAGAGTTTATTGTGCCATTAATTTTCTTAATTGTAAATAATGGAAACCATTGTTGAAGAAGATGTAAACATAATGCTTAGAGATTGTGCATATGCTGATTGTGGTGCATTTGACCAGAATCTACAAGGAAATTTCGATCTTTTGCATGTAAATGCCAGGAGTTTATGTAAGAATTATGATGAGATGTTACAATTGTTGTCTTGCTTACAGCATGATTTTTCTGTGATAGGTGTCTCTGAAACTTGGTTTAAAACTTCAACTGATGTCAATATGTTTCAGATACCTGGCTATTCTTTTGTTCACATATGTAGGGCAGACAAAAATGGCGGTGGGGCATGTCTGTACATTAAAGATGATTTGGAATTTAAATTCCGTTTTGATTTATCTGGATCCAATTCAGGGTATGAAATTGTTTTTGTTGAAATAACAAACCTCAGTAAAAAGATTATTGTTGGATGTGTATATAGGGCTCCAAGCTATGATAGTATATCCTTTGTGGAAAACTTAGAACATCAGCTACAGATATTGAGTAGAGAAAACAAGGAAGTATATTTAATGGGTGACTTCAACATCAATTTAATGAATTATGATACTGATCGTAGTGTTAAAGATTTTGTAGATTTCATGTACTCATTTGGATTATTTTCTCTCATCACTAAACCTACCCGTATTACTGAAATTAGTGCAACATTGATTGACACTATTTTCACAAACTGCATTCAAAATGAGTTTAGCTCGGGTATAATATGTTCAGATATTTCAGATCATATGCCTATATTTTGTGTTAAAAATGGCTCTGTGGTAACTTCTGTCAAGAGAGATGGACAAGTTATGAGGCGGTCAATAAACGATGAAAGAATCTCAAGGTTCAAGCAACACTTAGCTGAAATTAATTGGCAGGCTCTGCCTTCACTGGAAGGCGTCAATGAGTCATATGAACATTTTCTACAAATATTTCTGGAATTATATAATTTATGTTTCCCATTAATTGAAGTATCGATAAAAAGTAAATGTAAAAAGCCATGGGTAACTCGTGGTTTATTGAAAACAATAAATCATAAACATAAGCTTTATGGTAGTTATGTCAAGAGACCAACAGCTGTGAATAAAAAGAAATATATCGATTATAAGAATGTCTTGGTTAATACTCTTCGTATAGCCAAGCAAAAATATTACAATGATTTGTTCCACAGTGTTAAAGGTGATATTAGGAAAACTTGGTCTCATATCAATGAATTGTTAGGTCGGTCAACTAGGCATTCACTCCCTCAAGAGATGGATTTTAATGGAGTACTTCTTTCTTCTGCCAAGGATAAGGCTGAAAGTTTTAATAAATATTTCATTGGATTACCCATGAAAATCAGTGCAGACATTCCTCAAGTACCGCAATCTTTTCAAGATTATATGAAACAGTGTGATGATAATGCGTCAATGTTTCTAAAACCAACTTCAAAATCTGAGATCATCGATATTGTGTTGTCTTTGAAACCATCTAAATCTAGTGGTTCTGATGATATTTCACCTAGAATTATAAAGGAGTGCATTCACCTTTTTATTGATCCCTTGTGTAAAATCATGAATATGTCTTTATCTCAGGGAGTTGTTCCTGGTAAACTCAAGGTAGCTAAAGTAGTACCAGTGTATAAAAAATCTGACCGTAAAAACGTCATTAATTACAGGCCAATAGCATTGTTACCAATCTTTTCTAAAATTCTTGAGAAAATAATTTATAAACGCTTAAATGAGTTTCTATCTAAAAAGAATATCTTGATTCCTCAGCAGTGTGGTTTCCGTAAGCACTTCTCCACACAAATGGGTGTGTTTAATTTATTAAGTAATATCATAAAAGCTATTGATGGAGACAAGTATTGTTTGGGGATATTCTTAGATCTATCTAAGGCGTTTGATACTATTGACCATAGCATCCTCCTTAGGAAACTTGAGCATTATGGAATACGTGGTGTAGCATTGTCTTGGTTCCAAAGCTATTTGTTTGACAGGACACAATTTGTTGTGGTGAATGGTACTAATTCTCAACTTGCTTCTATTAAATATGGTGTACCTCAGGGTTCTGTTCTTGGTCCCCTGTTGTTTCTGATCTATATAAATGATATAATACACTCATCAACATTATTCTCATACTCACTTTTTGCTGATGATACCAGCTTGCTGTTGGCTGATAAGAAGGCTGAAGATTTATTACTAATTGCGAATCAAGAGATTCAGAAACTGTATGCATGGTATTGTTGTAATAAGTTATTGTTGAATGTTCAAAAGACCAAATGTGTTATTTTTCGCTCCAAGGGTAAAAAGCTTCCAGATGGCATTACTTTTCTTAATGTTGGAGGCCATGATGTTGCGCTTAGTGAAAATGTTCAGTTCTTAGGGCTAACCATGGATGAGCATTTATCTTGGAGAAATCATTTAGATGCTGTATGCACAAAGTTGTCCCGTAGTGTAGGTGTCATTTTTAGATTAAAATTTATTTTACCTGAAAGAGTGCTGATAACATTATATAATAGTATTATTCTTCCTTATTTGACATATTGTAATGTTGCTTGGGGAAACACCTCTAAGTCATATCTTGATAAGTTGAGAGTATGGCAGAAGAAAGCAATACGGCTTATTACTAATTCTTATTATAGACATCCAAGTTCTCCATTGTTCCTTCGACTAAGAACGTTACCACTATAAGTGGACTTGTGTCGTTCAATTGCATATTGTTTATGTTTAATCTTAAGTCTATGCCTCATGAATGTACGTTAAAAGATTTATTCCGTCAGAACTCGCAAATTCATAATTATAATACACGTCAAAGGTGTCTTATTCGACAGCCTTTTGCAAGAACAAATGTCACTCTGACCTCTTTCCATATCTCTTGCATTAAAGAATGGAACAGTCTGCCTGATGATATAAAAAATAGTACAACTCTTTCTAGGTTTAGAAGTTTATCTAAAACGTACCTGCTTGAAAGACTGACATAGTTTTTATTCGCATCTTAGTAATTTCTCATTCTGAAATGCTTTGTGACCACTAAGGACCTACTCGTCAGTGTGTTTGCTGTGTATGGTGATGTGCGTGTGTGGTGTCTGTGTGTGTGTGTGTGAGAGTATTTGTATGTTCTATATTCTGTAGCTTAGTATTTTCATCCATTGTATAATCATACGTAACATTCTTTTTACTGTAAATGTATGTATTTTGTTATAGGGCCCCGCTCACAAGCTTAGCTTCTAAAGGGGTCCTAAAACCATTCAGTTTATGATGTAATCAAGTTAGAATATGTTGATTGATGTACTATTACCAGTCTCTTTTTTATGTATCAGATTATATCATGCTTTGTATGGTTTTGAATAAAATGAACTGAACTGAACTGAACTGAATTTAAGTTCTTTTGCCGTGTAACCTGATACAGGTGAAAATGAGGTAATTCTGTTGCTGACGACGATGCCTCTTGCCCGTGAAACTGTGCTAATGACGAGAGTATCCGGACTACTATCCCCGGACAACTACCCCCTAGGACAATTACCCTCTAGGACAATTACCCCTAGGACAACTACCCCCTAGGGCAACCAACCTCTAGGACAACTACCCCCCGGACAACTACCCCCTAGGACAACTACCCAAGAACAACTACCCCCGGACAACTACTCCCAGGATAACTACCCCCTAGGAAAGTTGTCCGGGGGTAGTTATCCTAGAGGATGGTTGTCGTAGGGGGTAGTTGTCTGGAAGGTAGCTAGTTGTCCGGATGGTAGTTGTTCTAGGGGGTATATTGTCCGAGGGTAGCTACAATAGGGGGTAGTTGTCCTAAGGGGTAGTTGTCTGGGGGTTAGTTGTCAAAAGGGTAGTTGCTTTAGGGGGTAGTTGTCTAGGGTGGTTATCCGGGGAGTTATTTAACAAGGTCTTTACATTAACATAAGTATTAACACGGAGTCAGCCCAACAACTAATTGGTGTTAATCCCTATATCTAAATCTCATTTTTGATTAAATCGCACAAAATATGTCTGGTCTTAAAAAGTACAATGCTATTTTAATTTGATCACAATATCATTATCTTTTAATCTCTGTATAAATCTGTCTGTATCATGTTTTACATTAAATATTTTTGCTCAACTTATTCATTCAACTTTAATTAGTGTTTGTACTTTGTATGGCTTAAAGGGATAGTTGAGTTCTGTTTTCAGACCACAAATGCCTTCAAAGTGCGTTGTTGTTGCTCTTATTCTTATCAATGACATTTCTAGTGCCCTTCTTAGGACCTAAAATTGCTATGAAGGTAATTTTAATTCATTTTAGTTCTTTCAAATTTGACACTCAGTTTTTCATTATCTCACAAAAAATATTTTGTGTAGCGCCCTCTGCAACAGAACTCAAATATCCCTTTTAAAGAGAAGGCTGAATTAGCTTCCTCATTCTTTTTATTTTTCTGCGAAAGAATATAACTGTATCATGCATGGTAGAAATATCCCCTGAATTTGATTCTCTTTCAAAATTATTCAAAATAGGAAAAACTTTGAAGTTTGGAGGAAATATCAAAGGATGTGCTGCTTGTAATGTCATAACTAGCTGGGCAAAGTGTAGGACCTGGCTTAGGGGGAATCCTCAATAGGTCACAATGTCGTAACCTTGGTGTCATGTTAAACTCGTCTATGTCTTTTTCAACTCATGTTTCTAGTATTTGTAAGTCAGTCAGATATCAACTGAGAAATCTAGGTTTTATTAGGAAATACTTAAGTCGTTCAACCACAGAGAAACTTGTACATGCTCTTATTTCATCACGCTTAGATTTCTGTAATTCTATTCTATATCTGCTCCCTAACACACAACTTTCTCGACTCCAGAAACTGCAAAATACTGCTGCACGTATTGTCACACTTTCTTCTCGTAGAACCCACATCACCCCCATTCTCAAAACTCTTCACTGGCTCCCGGTATGTGACCGAATTATTTTTAAGTTGTTGTTGCTAGTTTTCCATTCCTTGTATGACTCTGCTCCTTCCTACAATATCAAGTTGATTGTTAAGTATAAGCCTACAAGACATCTTCGTTCATCTCAATCCTCCTTATTAGTTGTCCCTAAGACGCGCAGTTCCTGGGGGGATAGAGCATTTTCTCATTCTGGTCCGTCCCTTTGGAATAAGCTGCCACTTAGTATTCGTAATTTAACTACCCTTCATGCCTTCAAAGTTGCTCTAAAAACCCATCTCTTTCTAAACAGTGCTATCTAATCATGTCAATGTAGCGTAATAATTTGTGTTGTTTTAGTTTACTTTATTTTAGTTAAGAAGTTATATTTTTGTGATAGTAATACATGTATGTACAGCGCCATGAGCGTCAGAGCCTGGCGGATACCGGCGCTATATAAATATCCATATTATTATTATTATAATAGCAAAACTCAGACTTAAAATGGATAACTTTATATTTTGATAACTGGAAAAAACTGCAAGAAAAAATTAAAATAACAACAACACAACAACGCCATGCTAATATTTGATATATAAGGCCTACAGTTATATAGGCTTACAAATGTAGGCTTGTTCCTAAATTCGTAAGAGTGGGGGGGGGGGGGTATTTTTATATTGCCCCCCCCCCCCCCCCACACACACACCTTTAGATCGTGGGGGACATGAACCCATGTCACCTGGATTTGTGTCCATGATCCACAGTACAGAAATAAGAATTCTTTGGTACGAGCGACTGCCCCCCCCCCCCCCCCCTCACGGGAAAAATTGAGAAAACTACAACGTAGTTACTGGGCTAGTGGGTCGATCAGTGGACCTTTTCTTTTATTTAAGAAAAACAATCTTCTATAATGATAATGTTTTTATTTTTTTACCCACACCAAACAGTCCATTACTTTTGCCAATTTCACTTATCCCATCATGATTTATAAAACGTAATCTACTTGTGTTATTTTGAATACATGACGCATATCAAAAATTCAAAGATATTATGGCATATTTACAAAGTTTTATTCGGATATCTCAACTGAATTTTCACAGCTTTCTGTGATTAACTGTAGCAGAACGGTAATTACTCTGGATATTTGAACAAATATTGAATATAATGTAAATTTAGAGAAAATATCTACAGTATATAATAATTATGAATGTCAAAGTGCTATAAAATTATGTTTATTCTCTCTATACTCATTTCATGTCCCTTATAAAAAAGTACCATGGTAACCATGGTAAAACCATGGTAAAACCATGGTACCACCATGGTACCTGTGGTACTCGTCTCTAACCATGGTACTACCATCAAAGAACCATGGTTTTACCATGGTTAAATGACAAGTACCATCGTATACCATGGTACTTCCAAATTTGTACCATGGTACTCTATGGTACCTGTGGTACTCGTCTCTAACCATGGTACTACCGTGCAAGAACCATGGTTTTACCACGGTTATATGACAAGTACCATGGTATACCATGGTACTTCCGAATTTGTACATGGTACATTGTGGTACTTAATTGGCAGTTGTATGTTTCTAACCATGGTTCAGTAGCATATGTTGTGTTTGTTTTGTTTGTTTGATTGATTTAATTCTGCGCTCAAATAACAAATAGGAGGTTGTTTACATAAGTATTACATAGATAATAATGCCTAATAATAATAGTATACAATAACCTTTGTTAGTATACAATTAATGTGCAGGTATGAGTCGTTCGGTAGGAATCGTTTGCAATTTTTTAAAACAAAAACAACAACAAATTACCGAACGCATGAAATCATTTTACCGGACGCATGAAATCAAATAACAAAACATATAAGAACTATAAAAAAAAAAATAAGAATCATTAAGAACAAGATAGAACCGATTATGATTCAAAAATACATATAAAAACAATTGTTAAACAAATAATCAGAAGAATCGTAAAAAACATGATTATTATGATTTTGTTATTTTATTATTAGAATTGTAGGGAAAAACTATATCGCGTGTATCCAGTAAAATTATGTAATTTCATAGGCCTTTAGTTTTCTAAGATTTTAGTTTAAATGAAAAACTGACAATTAAAAAAGTAGGCCTGGCTATACATCTAGGAATCTGACTAAAATTTAATATTTGCATTAATGCAGTTTAAGACTTGTGCAATTTTTATTACGGGAAAACAGGAGTGGAAAAGTCAACTTTCATTTGGCCATTTATCAATAGTGTGTAAATGTAGAAATTGTGCAACAGCTTGAAATATCATAAAGAAGGTCTGCACAAGTCAAGACTATTACCTACAAGCCCCAACCCAACACAACCAGCTATATGCAGCTACAGCTACACAACCAAGGAGCAGCCATTTTGTGTGCCGAGGATCGCTGTACAACTAGTGCAGTGTACGTGTGTGCTTTGTACATGCAGCAATATAGCTAGTACGTGCACTGTTCACAGTTCAGCTTCATGCCTCGTGTACATCTCGGTGTTTTGGATCTGTAAAATCATGCTGAATTCTGTTTTTCCCGGCTAATCTACAACAGTATGGGTAAGTTTAAGAATCATCTACTTTATTTACAATCTGTACATAGATCTAGTCGATGTCTAGATAGTTATTTATGACATTGTCAACTGGGACTTAAAATACCTTCGACAGGATAACAGTTAAGACTGAATATGTATGATCCCATGTACGTAATTTGTTGTAGTATCTTGACGGGTTTATGGGGCATATCATTCAAACTTTCAAAGCAAAGTTTATCCATTTACATACACATTGTCATTAACTCTACTGTTAGTATAAAGTGTCATATTGTTCGAAGGATTGAATGTTTGATTCTTTTTAGAAAATGAATAGAATACTGCATAAAAATCTAGCAAATTAACGAATTAAGCTAATCGATGTCATGTCTGCCTGTGCTCTGTGACTGCATGTGTGATTTTATGTTGACAGTTGCTGATATTCATATTTGTTTTTTGTATTTAATTCAAAATTGTCTTTTTTAAATTACAGATATATACGCAACATGACAAATGAGTAGTTTCCATATCGACGTCGTTCTTTATCATCATCTTGACCAAAACATCAACGCCACCATCACCATTTCTTCGTCGTTAACCTCCGTTTTGGCGTTTGAACTTGAAGTTTGTTGCGAACTCTAATAATGAATTTGGACATTGGCATTATTGACTTTTGTTCTATCTTTGAACACCATCGACGTCGAACTTTGATTGAAGGTAAGAACCTCCTCTTTACCTTCTTCGTCTCTACGATTTGCGTTTCGTCGTTTGCAAGTCTGCATGATCCTGACTCCGGCTAATGATGAATTTATCGACTTTCGATCTGTCTTCGATCACCGTCGACGTCGGAACTCTACACCAAGTTTCACCGTCGCCATACATGGACTTCGCATCCGATCGACATTGCAGACTCTTGGCTTTTATTCATCATTCATTTTTGAACTGTATTATGATCTACCATAGCAAGTAGGCCTAGCTACCAATTGTTTCTTCAACCAAAATCGAGTACGACATCGTCGAAGAATCTCGCACCTCCGCTGGAAGGACAGTTTGTAAATTGTACTATTGAATATGAGCGGCAGTCTTTCGCTATAGAAATAGACTAACCAATTTACTTATAATATTGCTGTGTGCTGAAAGTGTTTAGTGTCATATGCAATGTAACAAGCGGCAGTCTTTCGCTATAGAAATAGACTTCAGTTTTCGACTGTAAATTGTTTTATATATTTTACGCGAGCTAGATTTTAGCTCGTTTGAATAAACGCCCTTTAAAAAATTAAACATATTGTTTCCATTGTTTGATGTTTGATACGTCATATGATCATTTGACAATAATGATCAACATTATTGTGATGTCTTTTGTTAAAAGATCATGTTTGCGATAGTAGTGGCTGAACCTTGAGAAATGGATAATTGTGCTGAAAGTGGACTTCATGCCAGCTCCTGTCATTTTTGTGTACTTTGCAGACCAGCATGTTCTTTCAAAGTAAAATGATCAAGGGCTGGCAGATATTATAAGGAATACTGTGCTGAAAGTGCTTAATTTAGGTAGTAGATTTGTAAATGATAACACAAAATCAATCATGCAATGTAATCAATGCTTTCTTTTTATTAAGCTACATGCAGAATGGAAAGGCGACTGGGAAAGTGCAGTAACATTAAAGTACAAGTACCATGGTAACCTAGGTACAGGAAAACAATGGTAACGAAAGGTATGGGAGAACAATGGTAACCATGGTACCGAGAACCATGGTCATGGTACCAAGAACCATGGTAACCATGGTACCGAGAACGAAGGTAACCATGGTACCGAGAACCATGGTCATGGTACCAAGAACCATGGTAACCATGGTACCGAGAACGAAGGTAACCATGGTACCGAGAACCATGGTCATGGTACCGAGAACCATGGTCATGGTACCAAGAACCATGGTAACCATGGTACCGAACACCATGCTAACACTGAACCATGGTTATCATACTTCGGTGCTACCATGGTTTTCAGTACCATGGTTACCATGGTTCTATGTCCAAATTACCATCCACCATGAGAACCATGGTAACCATGGTACTGAAACCATGGTTTTTACATGGTACATTTTTGTAAGGGGTTATACTTGTATAATGTCGTATGTACATTTTTTTCCTGTGAATAATTATAAACGCATCAAATTTCTTTTTCGACCCCCCCCCCAAAAAAAAAAAATATATAATAATAATTCATTTGAATGTAAAGATTGAAATAATATGGACTTCATTAAAAAAATAAGGATCTAAATATTGGAGAGTTGATAACATGTATTTCTTTTTTGTTTGTTGTTGTTGTTGTTATTGCTGTTGTTTTTTTGTTTGTTTTTTTTTGGGGGGGGGGGCAACTTTTGCAGTTTGTACTTTAATCTTGTTAATTGATAAGTCATGTAATTATTTTGTAATAAAGACAAACACAAACCAGTCTATTCTCAAAACGAATCAAAACAATAATTTCTTCGGAGAGGGGGCTTAATTAATTTCCTAGCTCCTCGAACTTCCCTTTAAAACCAAGCCTGCTTTATACCTGAAAAATGTATTATATCCCAGCCATGATCATGATCATTTCCATTTCATCCCCCAACCTCTATTATATAGTTAACAACTAAATTAATCATACCCCTTGCAAATTTTGAGTTTGTGTGTGTGTTTTTCCTAACTCAGGAGTGAAAGGTGAACTGGATGAATTAGAGCCTTTTTTTAATGCTTTTAGTTATATGCATTAATCATTGAGTTGAGAGAAGTTGAAAAACTATGATTGAGAGATATGAAAATAGTGTGAGTGAGAGAGAAAGAGAGAGAGAGAGAGAGAGAGAGAGAGAGAAAGAGAGAGAGAGAGAGAGAGAGAGAGAGAGGCTCTCGATCGAAACTTAGCTCTATATCGTCCACCCCTTCTTTCTAACTTCTCTTTCTCATGCCTACTCCCTTTACAATCGTTCTTATTCTTCTCTCACTCTTTTTCTTAATCTCTTTCGTCTCATCAGGCCAGCCAGGAGGGTCTTGCATGGGACTTTGAAAAAAATACTACATTCAGATTCTCTATGCATGTACATCTACCAGGGCAACATTTTCAGATTCACTGGATTTCTAAATGAATTAAATAAAGGGGAACAGATGTGTCTTTTTGATGCATGAAATGAAATGCACTGCAAATCTTAAGAATATGTAACCGTTTGGTATGAAATTTGCTTTAATCACGCCGAGAAAAAAAAGAAAAAAAAATTAGATTTGACTTAATGTTTTGGAGATATGACCAAAAAAAATTGATGTACACGAAATAGAGCCTCTATGACGTCATGATCACCTGACGTACCTAATTTCAAAGTTTAATAATATTGACCGTTTCGATTTCGAGTAATCTTTGCCACAAAACTGTCCCATTTTGCGAAATATATACATTGTATACATGTACCGGTATGTACTATACTTCATTCTTAATTTCATGATAACACATAGAAAACCAACAAACACTAACAAAGGATACTCAGATGTATTTTCCATATCTTTAATTTTCTACTATTTTTAGATTTATTTTTGGAATATTTGAAATATTTCTTGTATGTTGTTATCACGCCTCATGTATGTAAAACTTGGAAAAAACACTTTAGTCAGGTCTAGTTAATTTAAAATAAGGTTCCCAGCATTTCTTGAGAAATGAATTGAAATAATATTTCCCTCAGACTTTCAAAAGCATTCCAGATTCATTTCTTCAATCAAGTTTTCATCATCTAGTGGGTACGTTAGTTAAACGTGTGACAAAATAGACCATTAATAGAGTGATAAAATGTTTGTATTTTTGTTTATGGCACGCAATTCACTGATCTGATCATCTGAGCTGTTATTCCTAAAGTCCCCGACTGGAAAAGGAATTTTCGTATATGGCACATAATTCAATGATCTGATCATAGGATTTATCATTCCTAAAGTCCCTAACCAGAAAAGGAAGGAAATTTATTTTCACTTTTTTCGCGTTTTCAAGGATAAAGCTGGGAACTCTTCTAAAATACTATCCATAGGGGTACTATTTAACATATATCAAATTGCAAACGAAAGTGACCAAAAGTATTTCAAACTGCTTTTCAAGATAATTGTTTCACACAAAGTGATTAGTTTGGAGTCAACTGTGCATTGAAAGATAAATTGCCTCTTTTATAAAACTTCTGTAAGACACTATAATAGAGACAGCATTTATCTTGATGAGTCCCTGGGATTGTCTAATTTACATCAAAACTCCTAAAAAAGTTGAAAATTAATGTGAAGCTGCCATTCAACACTTTCCTATTATGAACCATATTCAAATGAACTCGCAAAGTCCTTTCATCTTTCCCCAAACAAAGCAAATTACATAACTATGACTTATAAGAGTGGACCAAACTGCAGTATTTACATGTTTTATAAAGAAATCCAAATACAGGCTATGCCACTTACCCAATACATGCATTTATGTTTTAACATTGTTAGGTCATTCTTGCCTAGTTTGTACATGCAATTGTCACATAAACACATCATTGTGGCACAGCTTTGTTTTTGTGATGCACATAAACCAATAAGTAATTCACAATTTAGAAAATGAACATTATCAACGTAACTCTTAGAGAAAATACAACTGTCTTGACGTACATGTATCAGGTAATAATAGTAAAAAATAGTATCATAGACATATATGGTGCTTAATACACAAGCACTTTACAACATACATGTACTAAATAACAAGAGTTTAGCCCTCACCCATGCAGCATTCCCTAGGGAGTATTTCAATCAGCAGCCAATTCACAGGCATGCATCTTTAACCAGGGGCCCGTTTCACAAAACTTGTCATCAGTGACAAATGGCAGGCTATGTTATAAGCTACTGAAATCCTTCCTTTTGATTGGTTATCAGCAGATTTGTCACTGATTTTTGTCATTTGTCATTGAAAAAAGGCTTTGTGAAACGGGTCCCTGGTACCCATTTTAGACAACTGGGAGAGGACGGGAAATAGTAAAGCAGCGTGTGCAAGACTAGTCTGAAAATTAAATGATCAATCATTCAACTTTCCTATTAATTAAGCCATTATACACCAGGGAGGTGTTTCACAAAGCTCCTAAGTAGAACTTAACTCTAAGTTGAACTTAAAAATTATGGACAGCCATTGGAGTCTTAAAATGAAATATATTCAAAAGCAGAAAGTCAAGTATTTTAGACATTTTATAAATTCCATATCCAGAACATGAAATCTCCTTGATGAAAAGAATATATGAATGATTTGAATAAACAATTAATGCCTTTCAAAATAACTTTTACAAAATATTTTCAAAGATGCTTATGGCTTTCCATAATTTTTAAGTCCAACTTAGAGATAAGTTCAACTTAGGATCTTTGTGAAACACCCCCCAGGATGGAGAGAAGCAATATTACAGACACCAAAAGTCAAATCAAGTCATTCAAAGAAATTATCACTCATTCAACTTTCAAAATAATACAGTCATGATTTGTAACATTTAACAGTTAGACTAATTATTACATTATTTTCCTTGGAAATGTAATGATATTTAATCAATGGTAACCAATTCCCTGCTTTTTCCCCCTTCTATCATTGTAATATGCAAGGATAATTTTTTCATACTATAAAGCCAACCCAGTGGACATACTGTTTGGACAAATTATAAGAAAATGAGTGCTCTTTTTATGGGCCAATGAAATTCCCACATTTTGCATATAAAAATTAGATGAAATTAGCATTAAAGGGACCATGGAACGAGAAAGATGCCAAAACTGAAGTTTACAATAATATGTATTTATTGTACATTTAATTGTCTTGTCTCAGTTTGCACACATTTTATGTTTAGACCAACAGCCCACAAGACCATTGGTCTGGTGGCCCCTCAGAAAGTTGCCAGATTACCGAGACTGACATGTCCGTCTCTTGGACAGGTTTTTAATTTTGAAATACACGACTAGCACTTTGCTTTCAGTAGCTATAGATTGTATAATGTCATTCAATTCAGTGGACTACGCAAATTTCTTCTACCTATCTTGGTTCCTCATACTCTGAAGCTAAATCGTTGAGATAATTAAGACAAACAAACGTCAATAACACACACTTCCGACTCAACATCGATGCCCTTGTCGATTTTGATGGACACATGAAAGGGTCCTAAAGCTACGCACCTCTATTACCCAAATTCAAATCTTGATTCTAAAGCTTATAGTTAGGAATTTCACCCAATTGTAACCAAAGATAATTTTACAGCAAAATATAGGAGAATTATTAATTCTTTTTGGCAACCTCACTGAGATTCTTCATATTCCGTCATATCAGAAGTTTGTAGCCTTGGTCGTATTTGCGGGGTGGGTAGCTTAAGGACCCGCTTAGCTTTAGGACCCTTTACTATATAAAAAGAAACAGAACTATATAGCATATATATAACAAGTACAAATGTGAAGTTAAGGCATAAAAGCTATCCTTTTAGGACCAAGCTTCTTTTTATGTATTCCTCATTCATGTTTACAGCATGTATCAATGATCTGGAAAATTGATTATTTTCCTCTATCTTTCTTGCAAAGCCAACTTTGTGGATGTAGAAATAGTCTCTTAGCAATGATTTCAAAAAGTTGGCAAAGCAAAGTTAAGAAACTAGAGTTTGATTGGATCATACCACTTATTTTATTATATCTTTGTATTTTTTTTTTTTAAACATGGAAACCTGTCCATTTCCTTTATTCCATTTGTGTGCACTGAACAAAGTATGATTTTTGAGGGTGATTTTGGAGCATCGCGCTTTCGTATCACTGATTGACCTAAGTGATCTTTGACCTTTGACCAAATTATCCCTAGACTTATCAGTTGATCTCCCTATATACTGGTGCCATGAAGTATAGTCTGTGAAATATTGAAATGAGGCCAAAACAAACAAAATTCATGTACATTGACATTTACGACCTTTGACCTAGCAACCTGAAAATCTTATTAGTTTGCTTCTCCATGGTGATACATAATATCAACAATGTTCAAATTTTTAATTTCTATAATGCTACTTCAGAAAGTGCGATAACTAGGCTAAAAACTTGTCTTTTTTTTAATCATCAAAATCGGCCTCTGTGAGCTTCAAACTGTGACCTACTTATCTCCAAATCTCCTTGGATGACCTTCTTTAAGTTATTCATACTTTCACCAAATTTAATGTTCATACCTCATATGGTTCTTGGGATATCATATTGCAATTACAGGAAAAGCGAGACGAGAGGACAATAAAAGGAGAGATATCAATCAAACTTTAGTTTCCCAACTTTCTTTTTGTTGTTGCTTAGTTTACATTTGACAATTCATGGAAAAAATTAAGATGCTCTAGTCTCTAGATGTTTTTGCTAGCTTTCATCATTCTGTTGGCCAAGATCTGAACGAATCTAATCAATCTACCCCTTGGCCTCGCCCCTTCAGTCAAATTTAACCTGTTGGGGGGGGGGGGGGGCGGGAGGAAGAAAGGGGGATCTCTGTCCTGTCTACAACCACACAAGTTTGTTTTTCCTAGTAAACTTTATTACATTTAAAGGGCTTGGTATAATGTTTCATGATTTTTAATCCCATCTACACTGCATATTTAAAGCCCATGAGACAAGGCCGAAGGGCTTTTGGTCCGAATGAGTTCATCGTTTTGACCCCAAAAGGTCCCAAATGCATGTGAACTGCTGAAACATCTACACTTGATTGTCTATTAGGTGACTCTACAGATGGGCTAAAATTGATCATAAAAACTATGAATATATACAGATATATATATACATAAATGTGTCGAGGAAGTTCATATCAAAGTTCACGGTCGAAAAAAAAAAGTTTTATAGATCTAGCCTGGAAATGTTTCCTTTCACATAAACAGTATATACCATAAGTTTTTATCTGATGATTTATTCTTCCTGCAATATCTCCTAAATGCTGCAAATGTTATATCTCCTTGCTTCATCCACTCCCATTTTCTGACACAGAGACAAAGTTCATTAAATCATTACATAAGGGAAAAAAAAAGTATGAAAGGGGAGAAGCAAATTGGAGTTAAAGATCCTAAATATTCTATGATCAATGTCTCTGATAACCAGACGTCCTTTGACCTTTGATTGCTTCTGGCTTGGATTATGAGGTTGCTGTGCAGTCAGTCAAAGCAGGACAAATCTCTCATCGATATATTGCTTCTGGCACTCCTCTCCTGTGAACAGATGAAGACATTCATTCATTAATTTGAAAATATCCTTATTTCATGAAAAAGAACCTCAATATGTGGTAGACTGTGCATGTCATAAAAAAGGAAACTCAACCACCCAATAAACATTACCGGTACTAGATTGATGGTGATATATCATACAAAAACAATTTTTTAATTTGTAGGCATGGTAGGAAGGAGTGGTCACATGTTGTCATTTGACCAATTAGATTGCCTACACAGAGATGCCAACTGTTCCGTTTTTGACGTATTTGTCCCGTTTTTTCACTATGAATACGGCAGTACGTTTTTTGTATGTTTTGTTACGTTTTTTAAATTGTTAATTTTTTTTTTTTTTTAGTGACGTTTTTCTTAATTCCTGATCATGGGCCTCGTGTCGTAAGTGTATTATGCACCTACGTATTCAAACGATGCACGCAGAATGGTGATACAGGCCCAAAACTGCGCACATTGCGAACAACCCACATGTAATGTATGCACGTCGCGCTTCGATCCGGGTATGTATACATGGTACTGCCGTTTTTTTTAAGCTGCTCGATTGGGCGATATGTTAAGGTGAGAGATTTTTTCAAAAATACTGTTTTTTGTCCCAAAATACTGTTTTTTGCTCTTAAGAATACTTTTTTTTGTCGAAGAAGGTTGGCATCTCTGCCTACATTCTAGAACCCATTTTATATCTATAAATATTCATAGTCATGTACATGTAGGTAAAGTAAGTCTAAATATCAGCAGCTCAAACAAGGCAAATAATACTCACTTCTGTTTGTGCTTTGCTAACACACTTCATATTATACAAATATACACTGCCTTGAGAGGTTCTGGTTAAAACTATGCGCAAGAGGTGACGCCCCGAAGCAAATGGTACTTTTGGAGTCACCGAGGCCCATAGTTTAACCAGTACTTCGAATAGAAGGCATAGTATATTTGTTTTATATCCTGCATCAAAAATTTATTAAAAAAAAAAAAAAAAAAAAAAAAAAACATTTTTGGGAAAAACAAATTTAGAACAAAAAAAATGTCAGTTTTTATCTAAAAAAATGTAAAGGTAAAGACCAGTATTGGAAACGCCCCAATTTCAAAAAATGAAATGGAAGCTCTTATTACCAATCACGTGAAAGAATATGTTTTGAATATTACATGATGATAAAAATGTTGACGGGAAACCGCCTACTAATTGATATATTTGGTAAATTAGTGTATCTCTTGCCTGTTGAGAGATATAGTCCCATATACATCTTTCTGTGTACAGTGCTTCTAACTTTATGAAGACTTGGCCAAATTTCTTATCATTTTGATGATTCCAGAACCTTGCAGTACATCTATGCTAGATGATCAACCTTTTCTGATCGATTTCACGTTTCTTTCACAATGAAATCGCATGACCATAACTGGTCTTTAGCTTTAAAATATTTTGTTTTCATTAAATTAAGATTTGAAAACAAAAATTGATTCAATTAAAAAAAAAAATTACATTTTTTTTCAACTCCCAAATAGTAAACCAAAATAGTACTCTCATATAGTACTTTCTAAAAATAGGTCAAATATTTCTGGTCACGTGACCAGCTGTCAACCAATCAAAAGCCAACAAATTTTGGATGCAGGATATAAATTGGAATATACAATGTATGTAGATAATCATCAATTAGTGGTTAATTACTTCTATTTCCATATTTGTTTGCTACTAAAAAAATTGATTGATTGAGATGAGGAAGACATACATGCGCTTAAAATAATAAATAATAATATTTAATTTTTATATAGCGCTTAATACAAATGTCTCTAAGCGCTTTACAAAATATATTATATACCTCATTTGAAGATTCTTTACTAATCCTGTCTTCTGATTGGTTGAAAATGCAGTCATGTTCTTAACCATGCCCGCTAATTGAAATTCATAGTAATTTTTCCCGGCTCTACCGGTTTATATCCATTTTTCATAGCACTTTTTCCATGGCTGTGAAACGAGACGTCATTTTGCCGCGATCCCCATTTTGGTTTACGTGTTACCGTATAGACCTAAGTTTCTTTTGTGCGATGACCGATGCGCGATACCGTTAACGGTGTTTGAGTGCAATTCGATTTTGGTCGCTGCATTCAGGCGACGAATCTACCAATCCACGCAGCGCAGACGACCGATCGCCATTTTGTGTACTAGTCTCGATCGCAAAATACTGGGGTTTTTTTTTCTCCAATTTTTTGTCAATAAAGAGGCAAAATGGAGGACACAGCTACGCCAAGATTTAAACTTATGGATGAAACTCAGCTGCAAGACTAAATCGATTCTGCTGATAGCAAAAATACGAAGTATGCAGTAAAATACGGCATTAAAATATTTGAAGAGTTCTTGCGAAATGTCAACACGGACCTCGGAGATGTAAACAGACTTCCGAATGCAGACCTGGACAAGATCCTTCAAAAATTCTATGCGGGTTGCAGGCAGAAGAACGGCGATTATTACAGCAAGAAATCAATGCTAACGATCAGATTCGGACTTCAGCGTCACTTTCTCAATACTAAATCTGTGGACATTATCAAGCATGAAGACTTTGCAAATTCGTCAAGAATTTTCAAGTGTTTTTCAGCAAAGCTTATACAGCAAGGGAAAGGATTTGTGAAACACAAATCACCGATCTCACAAGAAGACATGGCGAAAATTCAAGATTCGCTTGATTTGGACGATCCACAAGGCCTTCAAGATAAGGTATTTATAGATGTCATGTTGTATTTTTGCAATCGTGGGAGGGAGAATTTGCGTGAAATGACAGTCGACAGCTTTGACATTTGTGAGGATGGGGGAAAATGCTACATAATCAGCTCTCAAAGATACACTCACTAAGAACAATCGATTCTGCTGATAGCAAAAATACGAAGTAGAGTCTATGCAGTAAAATACAGCATTAAAATATTTCCTTTTTTTCGGTATATAAAATATATATTGACTGCTTTTAATATTCAAGGCATAGTTGTTTCTATAGGGTCTCGGGAAACTCACAACCTGCTATGACCCCGCGGCGCAAGCGCCTTGGGGTCATAGCAGGTTGTGAGTTTACCTTGACCCTATAGAAACCACTATGCCTCTCAAAGCAGTCAATATATCCTTACTATTACCCCGGTCATTGGATTCAGTGCTTGCCCGCACACAGTGTGCACAATCTCCACTCCCTGGGGAGCATTCCAGCCGGGCGTAAACTCTTTGAGAACTTAACAGTCTTTAGTCACCTAATTTATACTTGAGCAAATGTATCGAACTACAAAGATCCACACATTTACATTCTATAAAACAATTAACATACGGCTCAAAATTCTTCTATAACAAAGAATTATCACTTCTGTTCAGAATGGCAAAATCTGCTCCACGGCACGCTACGCTGCAAGTTTCATATAATTCTCTAATGTTACACATGTGATTTGTTTTTTTTAAGGCACTCAGAAATATATGTTTTGTAACATACATGTAGTTCACAGTAAGAGTAGCCATGTTTTATACTTCCAGATTATTTAGTATTTCTTTACAATCAATAGTCTTCTTCTCACCTTAACGTTGAAAAAATGTTGTAAAGTAGTGAGGTCACATGGCATATTTCCGAGTCCATTCCTTTGCATATGACAAGTACTTCTTTTTGTCCTTTTTGTAGGTGTTTGCAATTTCTGGTACGAGGGGGTCATCAGGGTTAGGGTCCGTTAGCAGCGAGCAGATCGATAGGAGTACTAGAAAGAGAAAAGAGAAAAGCAAAGAAAGTCCTCAACTACATGTATTTCTGCATACTGTTGCATGTGAGCTCTGTGATATCATTGCTGCAACTTGATAAATTGATCATGAATTCTATAGACCATGTTTAAACATAACAAGCAGTCTGGAGCAACAGCTACATGCATGAACATGCAATCCGAGAAGCCTGTTCAATGTACCGAACCAGGCTGGCCAAGCGGTCAATGATTTTATGTAGACAGCCTGTCTGGAATCTCAGCAAAATGCGAAAAATTGAACAGCATCAATTTTTTCCCCCTCTCTTTTCTGCTTCCATTTCAAAATGATGCAACTTGAAATCGGCGAAAATAATCATAAATGAATGATACACACCATAAAAACTAAAACAACAACAAAAAAGATAATTACTAAACATTTGTTTTATAAATATACTAACATGACATACTGTAAGACTTAGTGGGAAGGAAAGGGGCTGGTCCTACCTGACCGATAACGGAAATGATGCTAGGAGTAAGAGAGTGCAAAGTTCAAATTTCTAATTCTACAGTCCTTCGCCGTTAATCACATTTTAGAAAGTAAATTGTTTGCTGTTTTATATGTCTGGAGCCACAAAGCCATTTACATCATATTCTTGAAAACAGCTCTTTAGGATAAGTCACTAAAATCATAAAGGCATTACCTTATTCTCTTGATTATCAGTTACAAATCAATCCTGATCAGTTCCAAACCTCACCCATATCCAAATATCAAGAGTATTTGAAGGACTTCGTGGACAAAAAGATACATACGATTCTAAATTGGGAGAGAGCCGCGAATACGTACCTTTTGCAATAGTGAGAGCTGGGGACCACTGTGATCTGAGGATATCTAGACAGATGCTGCCATTGCTGTTTATATTTGGATGGTAGATTTTTGTTGTGAAAGCAACCTATGGGTAAGAAAGAGATTTTATCAAAAATGTAATACTGTGTTTCCTTGTAAAGATGTACTTGCATTCTTCAGTTCATACCTATGAAAACATTTCATGAATACTTATTGCTTAGACTGAGGTAGATGTAACTTTTAAATGTTGACTGCTTCGTAAAGCTGAACTATGATAGAACAAAATATTTTTTGAAGTCAAAACAGCCGGACTTTTTCTTTCAAAGGCTGGTACTCATGAAGACCGAGTACGTTACACCGTAAACCAGCTTTAGATTACATGCAATCACATTTGATTATTTCCCTTTTCAAATTCTTTGAGATTGCAAAAGAAGTAACAATGTTCATTAGATAAAGACGGATTGCACCGATTGCCCATCATCAGGAATAGATCACCTCCTTTTTGCAACTTGTGATCACTCGACCATTACCAATTACCGATTTATAATCAGCTATCAAGGAAATAGAGATGTATAATTTGATTTGATCTCATTTAAACATGTGATTGAGTGCTTTGTTATGAATATTTATGTACTACGATGTTATCCATGATTTTATCTGAATAAAGATTTATTTTAAAAAAAAACTAAAAACAAGGGAAACGCTCTCGGCGGTCTCGCCTGCATAACGCAATTCAATATGATAAACCAGAACGTCAATGACGTACATTGTAGTGCTCATCCGCATCTCGCAACAACAAATATCGTGGTACACTTTTGAACTGGTCAAAAAATAAAAATGTGATGCCCTGGAAGGGACATAATTTCATTTCATTTGCATAAAGTACCATAAATAATCAATGGAGCAAAATCTCAAAATTCTGTGTAGAAGTTTAGTGTTCCAAATTTAGCTCTACCAGATAAGGCAAACCAAATCAAAATCGGTCAAGAAATGAGGGAGAAGAAGCAATTTTTGTTATTTTTGGAATAAATTTGCATAAATTACCATAATTAATTAATGGAGAACAATTTCAAAATTCTGTGTAGACCTTTAGTGTACCAAAGTTAGCTCTACGATATAAAGCAAACCAAATCAAAATCGTTTGAAATATGAAGGAGAAGAAGCATTTTTTGTGATTTTTAAATTATTTTTGGAATAAATTTGCATTATTATCATAATTAATCAATGGGAGTAAAATCTCAAAATTCTGTGTAGAAGTTTAGTGTTCCAAATTTAGCTCTACCAGATAAGGCAAACCAAATCAAAATCGGTCAAGAAATGAGGGAGAAGAAGCAATTTTTGTTATTTTTGGAAAAAATTTGCATAAATTACTATTATTAATTAATGGAGAACAATTTCAAAATTCGGTGTAGAAGTTTAGTGTACCAAAGTTAGCTCTACCAGATAAAGCAAACCAAATCAAAATCGGTCGAGAAATGAAGGAGAAGAAGCATTTTTTGTGATTTCAAATAAATTTGCATAAATTAGCATAGATAATGAATTTCACGATTCTGTGTACAAGTTTTAAATCCCCTTCCTAGCCCTATCATATGAAACAATCAGAATCAAAATCGGTTGAAAAATAACGAAGCATTTTGAAAATCTTGATGATGATGCCACAACATAGTCCAAGTCTGTTGACCTGAAATGACCTTTGACCTTGACTTTGTGATCTGAAATTCTACTCACATGATTGGGGATACTTGATTACCCTATAGTCCAAGTTTCATTGACTCAGAACTTATACTTTAAAAATTATATCAAAAATTCAAAAACTTAACCTTAGGTTAAGTTTTCGATGATGATGCTACAACATAGTCCAAGTCTGTTGACCTGAAATGACCTTTGACCTTGACTTTGTGATCTGAAATTCTACTCACATGATTGGGGATACTTGATTACCCTATAATCCAAGTTTCATTGACTAAGAACCTATACTTTAAAAATTATATCAAAAATTCAAAAACTTAACCTTAGGTTAAGTTTTTGATGTTGACGCCGTCGCCGTCGCCGCCGCCGCCGTCGCCGCCGCCGTCACCGGAAAAGCGGCGCCTATGTCTCGCTTTTTGCTACGCAGGCGAGACAAAAATCACTCGACCATCACACCCTCCATGCACCATTTCATAAAATCACCCCCATAGTATTTTTTTTTTTAAACAGATTTTTTTTTTTTTGACCCTCACAAATTTGAATCCCCCCCCCCCCCCCCCCGTGAGCGCCGGGGGGGGGGGCATCGATACATTTGCGTTAAAAAATTCTTCAAGATGGCCACAAGAAATCATGTCATGTTGTTTGTAACGTAAGGAGCAAAATACATGAAGCTTTAACTTGCCATTTAGAGAACGCAAAGCCTTTGACCTATTAAAAGTCAGTGTGAATATTTCTGATATAATTTTTTTCCTTCAAATTTTGCTTCTTAAAACTGTACTATTTTGGCTAGGAGGGATTAGACCACCAAGGAAGGTCACTGGCAGGTGGCTATCTCATCAACTCAGCTCTCAATTAACATAAGAAAAAGAGGATCATGGGGGACCAATTGTCATCGATCAGGCATTGTTTTCTATATAGAGGGAGGAGCAAGTAGCTAAAAGTAGTACAGTGGGTCTTTAAAATCATATCCAAATCTGGCCTTAAATCAAATATAACTTTTAAAAAAGGTTATGTTGGGGATGTACATTATACCAACTGATATGAAATAGATTACCGTCACACTCTGAAAAATATCTAATAAATGCATTGAATTTGACTTGAAAAGCATCATCTTATAAAGCAACATAATACCTTTACAGTTTAAAACCCATTAAAAGTCTGTTTTAAACGTAAGAAATCAGTGTTGTGCATTCATTTTACCTTGGGAGGTTTGAAGGGGTAATCTGTAGGAAAGTGAATTGAAAGGAAAAACACGCCACTCTGATATGGACTGTCAGGCTGTATGGAGAAACATGCGAGAAAAAAAAAGGAAAAGAGAAATGAAAACAACTATTTTTTGCAAATACATGTATATCTTCATCTGGAATATAAAATATATATTTCAAGACTTTGTAACTGAGGCATAAAAATGAAATAGATTAATTATTTATCAACAGAAAGCTTATTAAGCCATAGCTTACAACAATTTCACCTGTATAGCTATTTCAGTGTCTGTCAGAGGAGTACAGCTCGCTAAAAACTAAAAAATCTAAAGCTTCGACTTGTTGACTTCATCTTATGTGGAGTATGTACAATTGACCCATGTTGACCCTTAATCTGGAGGGGTGCGAAAATGGGCTTTCAATTTGCTCATGTGCAATACTGTAGGGGAAAATATTTTCAGATTCCTTGATATGATTCTATCTTTTTTTTTTTTTTTCTGTTTTTATTGGTATTTTTGAAAAATTAACAGAGTAAAAGCAGCAATATAAAATATAATATCATCTTAAAACTACAAAACAGGCAGATATGATTTTATCTTCATTCAGCTTTCCATTGATATGAAGTTTTATTTTTACAGCATAAGGTCTTTACACACAATAACAAAAGTTGAAATACTTAGTAAGAGTATGAGAAACTTAAATACTGTACATGTATATCACTAATTGTCCAATTCTGTTTAACTTCTGTGTATAAAACTACAAGAACATAACGAGTGAAGCTCATTCTAGCATTATTAAATATAGGTTAAATTGAATTAGGTTTAATATAGTCTTCATAGATTCTTGTGTCTGGGCCAATCTTGGTAATAGCAGTTCTGGTCATGCGATTGCATTGTGGAAGAAACGTTGTGGAATCGATCAGAAAAGGTTGATCATCTAGCACATACGTATTGGTGTGTACTGCAAGGGTCTGGAATCATCAAAATGATAAGAAATTTGGCCCAGTCATGGTAAAGTTACAAGCACTGTACACAGAAAGATGTATATGGGACTAGGAGACACGTGCGCGATGTATATCAGGTCCAGATAGATTATAATAATTTACCAATTATATCAATTAGTAGGCAGTTTCCTGGTAAAATTTGTGTCATCACATATTTAGTCAAAACATATTGTTTCACATGATTGGTAATAAGAGTTTCCATTTCATTTTTTGAGAGGGGGGCGTTTCCAAAACTGGTCTATACCTTTAATGTGTGAGTCAATACCAAGTGAATACCAAATCAAGAGGAGGGAAGGTACAACCCCCCCCCCCCCCCCCCCCCAATGGTTACCTGCATTTTGGGTAACCGATTACCTGTACCTGTCCAAACTTCTACATGTATCTCATTTTTAAAAAAAAGGACAATTGTTTTTGTGAAACACAAGCATACTTACTGGACCCATTATTGTTGCTTGCCAGTGGTACACTGCAAAGACAAAAACAAAAAATGAAAAACAATGACATTTCAATTTACGTACAATAACAATATCTTTCCTTTCTTTTCATAAAGTAACAACATTACCTGAAATTGCAACGACAAAAATAATGCGAAACAGTACTGTTCACATTAGTTTGTACCGATGACCAGGTTCCCAAGCCCCCTTTTTTATTGAATCCAGCGCTCCATGGTTTGGCTTAAAAAAAAAGTGGTTGTAATATTCCCCTCTGCAACCGACCAAAAAAAATCTTAAAATCTACGGTCGGCTTTTTATCAAAGTTTTTTTGTAATACCGGTAATCATTTGTTTGAAGAAAAAAATGTTTAATGAATCCACACAAATGTATAAGAGCAATTGAAACTGAAAAATATCAGAGGGAAAAAAGAAAAAAAAGGGGGCCAGGTTTCTCCTTGTCAATGTATACAGACAATCCCATTGAACTGCGTTGTTATGCGCACTTCGCTGAGAGGATATGGAATTAACTTGATTTTCAATATAAGCAAATAACTACTGTTGGTGAAGGTGATGGGACAAACTATCACTTCCGAGGCGATCTGGATGTACAAATGTAGCTATCTACATTCAGTGTATACATTCAGATAGCTGAGGAAGTGATAGTTTGCCATCGCCTGAAAAAAAAGGTGATTTTTTGCTTTATATTCCACATCGGAAACGTTTCACTTCTTCCGTCATTTTAGAGCAACAAGTTGCAATGAACAGCTAGCAAACGCTGTTCGATACGTACCGTGCATGCAGTACTTACGCAACGTATACAATTATAGTGCGTTGCACTGTGTTGATAGTATCATAGTACTACATGTACTATTTACACAGTGCAACACACTTTCACTGAAGATAGTAGTAGTATATCTACACAGTGTAACAAACTTTTTGCTTCTCCCATCAATAATGGGCGAACTATCTTTCATCACGTGATTTACTTTTGACCAATCGTAGACCAAGATGTATGTGGAATATAATACTTACTATCATCACCAACTGGACCAGCAGAGCAGTTACTTGGGGGTTCCTTTTCAAAGTCCTTATATTCCTAGAAATGGAAGGAACAAAGTGAATTAATGTTGTATAGACTACATGAACAGTGTTAAAGTTATTGATGCTCTTTTCACTAGACAGGCACAATCAAACAAATAGTCTCACTCTCTTAATAACGACTTGTTTACACACGAAAAGTTGTGCAATACACAGGGCTGTCGTTTAAAGCCGGTAACCGGTAAAACTTGCCGCCTATTCACTCGTTTCTTACCGGCTATAATTCCTATAATAAACCTTGCAAAAATCACAGAAAGTAGATCTAAATCAATGCTAATCCAAAATTTCCTTAATTTCGTCCAAGATATAATTAGTGCCGCACATACACGGCCGCAGTCGACGAAATCCCTTACGATCACGAACGCGACGTCGTCCGTACTTACCTAGACCTATCTATCTAACGTTACATCGCAGTTCTCCCCCCACAGCGCGGCGGCCAAGCCCGCCCGTCCCTACCCCATTGCGATCCCGATGTGCACGCGAGAAGACGATGCACACTGATCATAACAAAACTGAAGCTATAACGCTGTAACCAAACTATCCGTTGCCGATTTGATATTTGAAGATCACGGAAACCGGGGCCTATACACGTGCGTGCAATGTCTAGAGACAACGTACTTTAGATTCTGAGATGCGCAAATCGGCAACAGAGTTTTGAACTCGGCTAAGTTTAGGCCGGCCACGGCCGTCCCCGGCGGACCCCCGCAGTTAGCTCGCATGATATATGCAGGCTCGCGCTCCGCGAATATTCAAAACTAACTTCCGATCGCACATAACTTATTTCCTTAAAAAAGTTGAATAAACAAATATACAGTGTCTTCACTTTGTCAGGAAAAACAGTGATATAACATTATAAAATGAACAGGAACTGAAGTAAATTCTTAAATGTATTCAATAATTTCATGTCAAAAAAAAATAATTAAATGAGAATTCATATGGGGAGCCAAATAAAAGTCACAAGTAAAAAAAAAAAAAATCAAAATCTAGCCTCTGCTGCCCATTATTTAAATACTGTACATGTATTCAACAAATCATGATGTAGAAAGATTGAGTATGGTACATCATCTCAGTTTAATTAAAAATTACAAAGTAATGGTACAAAGTGATAAATAATTATCAACTTAATAACTTTTCTTATGAGTTATGATTGTTCATGTAATATTAAACATGAACAATATGTGTGTTTATTACAATATATGTGTAATACAAGGTAGGAAAGATAACTACAAATTTTCTTCTTAGGTATGCACCAGATTGCACGATTTCAAGTGGAAAATCCCAAAAGGTCCCTACCGTGGCAGGGGGGATACCCCCCTCCCACACCCTCCCCCCTCGGTCGCTTCGCTCCCTCGCAGCGATGGTACCTCCTATAAAATTCAAATTACCTCCTTCAAAAATAATTAACAAGGCCCCTGAATACATATATGCCATCCGTTATAGATTTAATCTTTTCTCGCATGAACTTTGAGAGAATAGTTCAATTTCCCTCTGATTGCACATTCGTTGTCATCTGATCCACCGGACGGATATAAATTTTTTAATATTGTTATTTTACAATAATGTCATTTATTTGAGGAAAAATAAATCTACTACTGAAAAGCTTTTAAATACACTCTGGTTGGCAAAAGCTTGTCCAAGAATATAAACACAGTAAAAAAATGTATTTGTCACCAACACACCATTGAGGCCACTTATAACAGTGGCCATATATTTCGCCTCCCTCCAAAGAGGCCACCTGCCTTCAGTGGCCATTGTTTCTGTTTCCAAACTAAATAATAGGTTTAACTGTAAAATAATTACAAGAATAAAGATCAAGACATTGTACGTCCTACGTACATCTATATTTTTCCACATTTTGTTGACACACCAGCGCTAGCTCACAGCCACCGGGGTTTGCATTCAGTGATGCCTTTAGTAGCTTACTCTAAAGTTAAACAGAATCGCTACTTTTATAAAGTGATAACCCAACATTAGCCATCTTCATTTAAGGATACCAACATTTTAAATGATTCTAGACTTTCTATAGTCGGCCAAAAACAGCGAGCTCCAACAAATTTTAGTAGCTTAATTAATTGTAACATTCATGATTGTACCAAAAGGCAATAGCTTCAGTTACTTATAATTAATATATCGATGGTTGTTCTGCTGAGACTACTTCTGGCTCCATTGACCGCCTCTTTACAGAGACTGAAGTATATCATTTAAATGTTGTTAAGGAATAAGGTTAAGTTTTAATTGGTTTGTCATCATACTGCATTGCTAAACTGACTCTACTACAGTCAACTACATGTAGTACATGAAGGTAGTGAGATCTGGGCCAACTCGGACCCGGGGCCAACTCGGCCCTGCTGAAAAAACAAGGAATGCTTCATAAACGCGGACAGACGCGTCCGCAAAAACAAGAATCCTCCGCAGTTTCGCTGACGATTCTGATTTACGATCCACATTGGCGATGCGAAAAACAGGTTCCGCAATTATTTTTTGATACATTTACATTGACTTTGTACAGAGACTTTCACTTTATGAGCGATAAATCATTGGGAAGATGGACAACCCATAAAAGTAGACGGTGAACTGGAGGTATTTTATTACGCAGAATCTGTTTTTTACATCGCCAGCATGCAGATCAGGAACCTAAAAGTGAAACCTGCAAAGCGTGTAAGAACCAAAAAAAAAGATCCTTATTTTTTAGGACGCATTTTGACCGCATACGTTTATGCGGACGATCCTCATTCTCGGACTGGCGCCCCTACTGATAGTGATAAATTAGAGGACAAATATCTTGATGGTAGTCAGGGAAAAAATTACTTAAAAAATTTGGGGGGCTACTTTTCAAGCTTGCTTGCATGAAAATAACACTCTTTAATTTGTTTTGCATTGAATTCTATGCAAAATTTGGGGGCTCTTTTATGATTTTCGGGGGCTCTTTTGGGCATTTCGGGGGCTAATTCGCCCCGAGCCCCCGTGTATTTTTTTCACTGATGGTAGTCCAAGTAGATCTAGACCTAGATCTAAGTCCTATATTTATTTCAATATTTGATGCATAGATCTACTTTTCTATGAATACTAAGGTGGACGCTTAACCAAAATAAACACCATCACTTTTGCCAAAAGTGACAGTGTTTATTTGGGTTAATCGTCCGGAGTCCTCTGGACACACAACCCCCCCCCCCCCCAATCATTATTTATATTACATGGAGCATGAGCATGCGCACATGCGGAGTGAATTCCACCTAATCTACACAGTGTTCCCTAGGCCCTTGTGCATCAGAGCTACCTTGCTAGAGTTAGTTCCTGCACATGCACGTACTCCTGCAGTGAGTCATATTTGGAAGGTCTAAAATTTGTGTTATAGATTTTGATAGTACAAACAACTGACAGTCATGATGGTAACACTCTAACTTGTGGCTTGCCTAACTTGTTATGCAAGAAACTAAGATTTTTTTTAATTTTAGTAACAGTTGAGTTAGCTAGATCTAACAGTTAGATCCAGTATTAACTACATGTTCTAAATCTAAATCTATCTTACCTTGTTGATTCGTTTTAATGCCATACCGACCGTATCAGAAGATTTATGGTGGAACACAAAGTGAGAACCCGATATTTTCTGGACACGAGGAACAAAACCTCCCGATCTATTGAGGAATAAGTAGGTCTGGTTCAGTGGATATTCAGGCTTAGTTTAGCCTTTGGTTTCACTTCTGCGAAGACAAATTCACCGACATGAATCGACGTTCTCGATCTCTCTAGCATATAATTATGTACGTAGAGGGTCTACACAGTAAATGCATATATCACGCATCATGCATCATGCATGCAGTGTACGTCGTATAGCGCGCTAGAGCGTAGCATTGTGCAAAAAACGCGCAGCGCGCGCACATAGCATTTATGTACGTATGAATGAATACTCTTTTGCTGGGTGACGATATCTATAGCGCATGCATCATAGCAAGCTGCACGCCCGTGAGGCTGGTGTGACAGCCATAGTGTCCGGCTCGCGATCTGTGTCTATAGACACAGATTGCCGAAAAATGACTGGCGAGACGCGTCTGGCTTCGGCGATATGATTGTATCTAGGGTCGGACGCATGTCGCCGCGTAAATCACGGCGAGATGTGTCCACCGGTGAAATGCGTCCTGAACCCTACAACTTAAAAACCGACCTCCACTTAGCTCGCTCCAAGTTGTACCATGCATCAATATTGCATTTTCTGTAACTAATAAAGAGAGATGCGACTGTTTACTCCCAAATCGTTGTTGGCTACAATTTATATCAAATATGATAACACCAGGCTGGCTAAACATACGAGTCTGTGGGCTTCCAACATTTAGGTCCGGGCTGATTAATTGGTCGCTATAGTGTGTTGTACGCCCATCCATTTAATTGTATGGTAAAGAAAGTGTTCCATTTGGGGCTAAACTGCTCGTATCAGTTAGCCACTAATTAGCCAACAAACGATTTGGGAGTAAACAGTTACAGAAGGGGAACGGGCTCTTGATAGAAGGGAACAGAGGCACTTAGAAAGGAAAAGGGATCCCTTCAACAGGAACGATATGCACTTATCAGGAAAAAGGGGGCACTACTCAGAGATTAAAAGTGACACAAATCAGATTTTAATAGGGGCATTTATCACAGTTAAAATGGGGCATTTATGAGAAGGGGAAAAGGGCACTTTTCAGAAGGAAACGGGGCAATCATATTATCAACAAGGAAAAATGGCACGTGTCACATTAAAAGGGGTATTTATTTGAAGGGGAAGGGCACTTGATACAAACGAATAGGCACTTCTCAAACTAAAAATGGCAATTATCAAGGTGAAGGGGACATTTATATTACAATAATGTGAAACGGGAACATATTAAAAAGAAAAAGAGGCACTTATCGGAAGTAGAAGGGGGCAGTTTGGGGTACTTGAAAAAATGGGAGTTTTTTGTTTCGATTTTATCTTCAAAATATTGCTTTTTCGTAGAGTCCTCAAGGGTATTTTAAATATGATAACATCAACATTGCAAGCTTTCTTTCTCTCTTCCCCTCTCCCTCTCGATCTATCTCTCTCTCTCTATTTCACCCCTCTCTCTCTCCCTCTCCCTCTCTCTCTCTCTCCCTTGTCCCCTCTCTGTCCACTCCTGACATATAACTTTTAAATATTTGTGTATAGAATAGAATAAAGAACTAAGTATTAAAAAGGAACCATTTCAAAACAAAGCAGTCATTTTTCACACATCACGCGATTACGCTTAAATGCTTCCACTTTAAACACTCAAACTGTTAAAATATACAATAGAAGTTGATTGATGTATTAGATTTATTCTCACACAGTCATGGGATACAATATTTAATGAATACAAATATAATGTAATACAATTTTCAATTAATTTTAACCCCATCACCTGTTACATTTTTGGTTTACTTCAAAAGTTTCTAGGAATAGTAAGTAATGATTTGAGCCTCATCAGCGTGGTTATGACATTATTTTTTAAGTGGTTAGATTTTGATGCAATAAATGCACTTATACATAATCCAATTGGCTTTGAAATATTATATTTTGCCTCAGCAGCATGGTTATGGCGTTATTTTTTAAGTGGTTAGATTATGATGCAATAAATGCACTTGCATGATCCAATTGGCTTTGAAATATTACATTTCGTACTACACTGTAATTTTTGTCTTTCCATTATCACATTTTAAACTAATATTTTATTCCAAATATAAACTTTGCATAACCATGCGATTTTCACAACAAAAATTTTGCGTTGAGTGATCAGAATTGAACATATTATATGTTGAGAAAAAAATGGACTGTGTAAAATTATTATTGTTGTCCTTCAACACACTGTATATTGAGAAGGAAAAAAAATCACTTATCTACATTTTATTTCTTTAACAAAATGTCACTAGTGTTTGTGTTTCCGGCCGGGTTACCTGTCATCTAGAACGCTTTGGACTGATTTTGCACCATATAGCTATAACGTCTTAAAAGACCCATGCAGAATTTAACAATGGGATTTAACGACTTTTAACTTTTCAATATAAGAATTTTACATATACATGCAGTGAACATAATGTAAGGACTCATTATTGTATTAACATTGCCAAAGAGGATTTTGCCTATCACAGGGCTCGACACCAACGAGAGTTCGGTAAAAATATTTTAATTCTGGACCCCAGATTATTGAAATCTCAACAGAGGACCTACGTATATAGAACCTAAATATTTCATTCCAGGGGGGGGGGGTGTTTCACAAAGATTCTTAATGGACTTAAAAATTATGGAGAGCCATTTGTAGCCTTAACATAAAATACATTCAAAAGGAAAAATTCAGGTATTTTAGACTTAACATAAATTCCACATCAAGAACATGAAATCTCCTAGATACTATGAATGATTTGAATCAACTTTTTTATGCCTTTTGAAATAACTTCCATAAAATGTTTTTTAAGATGCTAACGACTTTCCATAATTGTTAAATCCAACTTAGTGATAGGTTCAACTTAGGATCAGTGTGAAACACTCCCCCGACCTACTGTGAAAAATGTGTGTGTGGAACCCTTCATATCACATGAAGATAGATGGCTTTCTGGTAATCCTTCATTACAATATGCATTTCACAGTTCATGCAATGTACATTATTTAGTATATGTATACCCGTAATAATTTTAAGCTAAACAAACATATGTGTTTTCCCTTTTCATTTGACATATCTTATTGTACGCATACATGAAGTAACATCCAACAGAGTCGGTAAAAAAAAGATAATATCAATAATATTATATTAAAACTTATACAACAAAAATATATTACGGGTAGATAGTTTGAATCAAATACATCACAATGTAAAAAAAAAGTCATAATGTTTGTTTTTTTAAACTTCAGAGCAAAAATGTCAGCAAAAGAATAATTATCTGAGGTTTTCAAATAACTTTATTCATATAGATGTGATGTTCAAACATATAAAAAACAATTGGAAGCAAGAATCATTTTACATGTCGTACATGTAATCTGAAATATCATTCTCCCCATTTTTAACACTTATTTGCATTCTATAAATCCTATTCATAATTCACATTGAGTGCCATTACTCGTAAGGACCGCTATTCATAATACGACATCGGGGTCGCTATTCATAAACATGAAGAAGGGGCGCTATTCATAATTTATACTGGGGGTCATTACTCATGTGGACCGCTATTCATAATACAGACCATGACTCTGAGGAACTCTTTGCCAATACATTAAATGAGAATTCAGAAAATTGTAATCTTGAGATTTATGATGACTCCGATCTTTCCATCCCTCTTGGCTCACAGTACTATACTGAAAACATGTTCGTAACAAAAACGCAAAGCAGGTCCATTAATAATTTTTGCATTTTACACATGAATATAAGAAGTATGAACAAGAACTTCGAAAAACTGAAAATCTTTCTTGACAAGGCTCAATGTGAACGTGCTATTATTGGTACCACAGAGACATGGTTCTCTGGTTCGCCTCATTCAATGTATTCTCTTTCCGGTTATAATATGATTACCAACAGTAGACAAAAGAAAAGAGGTGGCGGTGTAGCATTGTATATTCCTACACACTTTTGAGTATGAGGTGAAAAATGATCTTACTGTTATGACCGATTCCTTGGAAACCCTATATATGTGTTATAGGTGATAAGAATATTGTTGTTGGCATAGTATACAGACCACCGCAATCTCACACTGAGGAATTTATTCTTGGAATCCAAAATATCTTGTCTCATCCTATTTTCACATCTAAGTCGTGCTTATTGATGGGCGACTTTAATGCTGATCTTTTAAAATATGACTCAAATGCATTTGTAATGGATTTTGTGAGCACTATGGCTTCATTCTCATTACTACCGCTCATAACAAAACCTACAAGAGCAGCAGACAATTCTAAAACCATCATTGACAATGTATTTTGCAACATGCAGCCTTTTCCAGATGCAGGAATTATTCTCTCAGATATTTCAGACCACTATCCTATATTTGCACTTTGTTCATTGGCACAGAAACAAGAATCCGGTCCACACCATAATAAGAACCAGCGAAAAATTACCCCAAGAAATGTGAATAATTTTAAAGCTAAACTTGGAAATGTTGATTGGACCATGGTCCTAAATGAAGAAGACGTAAATATATCTTATGAAAAAATTTGGAATATCTTTATTCAACTGTACAATGAAGCTTTCCCGATACAGAATCGCAAACTCTCTAGTTATAAAAAGACTCCTCGAATGCCTTGGGTTAACTCTACTCTTTTGAAATCAATTAACAGGAAAAATAGGCTATTCTACAAATACAAATGTATCCCCACAAATAAAAATCGCATGAAGTACACAAATTATAAAAATACTTTGACAAACCTGCTTCGGAATGCTAAAAAAGAGTATTATAGTAAACAGTTTACTTCCTGTAACAGAGACATTAAAGGGACATGGAGAACCATAAAGAATGTACTTAATAGTTCACCAAATTCACGAAATATCTCTAAAATTAAGAACCATGGAACAGCAACTGAAAACAAACAAACTATTGCCGAAATATTTAATGACTTTTTTACCAATATTGGGCCAGATTTGGCTCGATCTATACCAACGTCGGCAAAATCATTTGATTGCTTTTTGAATAATCCCAACCCCACTACACTATTTATGGTACCAACCAATGAACAAGAATTAACTGAAATTGTGAAAAATTTAAAGATTAAAAAGACCCCAGGTTATGATGATATTACCAATAAGTTACTGAAAAGTGTCATTAAAGAAATAATCGTACCTGTAACTCATATTATGAATATGTCATTGTTAAATGGCATAATACCTGGAAAAATGAAGATAGCAAAAGTTGTACCGATTTTTAAAAAGGGTGATCCTCTAGAACGTAGTAATTACAGACCGATCTCTCTACTCACTACTTTATCAAAGATTCTTGAAAAACTAATCTACACTCGAACATTTAATTTTTTCACACGTTGTGGAATTTTGGCGGACTCTCAGTTTGGATTTCGAAAGAAACATTCTACTTCTCATGCTATACTACTTTTTATTAATAAAATTGCGTCTGCTCTTGACGACCGCTGTCATACTGTAGGATTATTTTTGGATTTTTCCAAGGCATTTGACACGATTGATCATAACATTTTGTTTTAAAAACTTCAGCATTATGGTGTCAGGGGTAAGGCGTTGGAGTGGTACAAAAGTTACCTCAGTAGCCGTACACAGTTCGTTTCATTAAATGGGATTGCATCGAGTGTCAAGCCTGTCACGTGCGGTGTTCCTCAGGGATCTCTTTTAGGGCCTCTACTATTCATAACATATATAAATGACTTCAAATTTTCATCCACACTATTGTCATTTATACTATACGCAGTTGACTCAAGCATATTTTATTCTCATCAGAATCCTCAAATTCTTGTTGAAACTGTTAATTCGGAACTTGAGAATATTGCACAATGGATTTTTGCGAATAGACTGTCACTGAACTTGGACAAAACTAATTTCACATTATTTAGCAATTCAATCTCCGATTTACCTGGAGATATCTGTTTCAACAATGTTAAAATTAAGAAAGTAAAATCGACCAAGTTTCTTGGCCTGTTTATCGATGATAAAATGTCCTGGAAAATACATACAAATTATTTGTGTTCATTACTATCAAGAAATGCTGGTGTTATATACAAACTGAAACCTATGTTCCCAACATATGTATTGCAAATGTTGTACTCCACTTTAATGTTGCCCTACTTGAACTATGGTATTCTTGCCTGGGGTAGTTCATTGAAACTTCAACTGGACAAAATCCTGGTTGTTCAAAAAAGAGCAATACGAACAATTTGCAATGTACCTATTCGTACTCACTCGAGCCCTCTTTTCTTTAATACTAAAGTACTGAGAGTTCGGGATATTTTTAATTTACAATTAGGCTGCCTCATGTTTCAGCTGAATAACAACGAACTGCCCCAGGCACTATCTTATTTGTTTAAGAAAAGAAATCAAGTCCACGAATATTCTACCCGACAGGCGTTTTCCTATCACCTTCCTAGAACGAGAACAAGCTTTGCTCAAAATACCTTAATATATACAGGTCCTAAGTTCTGGAATTCTCTCGATTCTGTGATTAAAAGGTCTGTAAGTGTACATGTATTCAGAAGAAAATTGAAAAGTTATTATTTGAATACATATTGTCATTCCTGATTCTTGACTATTCTTGTCTCCAAACTGTATACTTATGTTCATTACAATGAGTAACTATAAACGGTATGACCATACCAACTATGTTTATAATATACTCATATGGAGAACAAACTATATTGTAATATTGTTTCAATAAGCTGCAGATATATTCCCTTCCCTTTTCCTTGTCTTTTGTAGTTAACTGTGAGTATCGGTTCATGTATCCCTGTAATCTCCCTTTCCCTGTTTTAGCGTGTATTTGTATTTTATAAACTTTACTTTAGTTAATTATGTCATGTTTAGTTTAAGGAGCCTATCCACAACAAGCTCTGCTTTTCCATAGGCTCCGCCACTGTATCTCTTAAGTTAAACTTAATGGACAATATTCTGAATAGTGTGTACCGGTATTGTATGTACATGTATAAAATAATCATTTTAAATATGTTGTTACACTCTTTGTAAAATGAGATATTGTGGAAACCAATAAACTATCTATCTATCTATCTATCAATACGAAATGAAGGTCGCTATCCATAATACGAGATGAGGTGAATAGCGACCCTCTTCTCGTATTAAGTATAGGGACCCCTACGAATTATGACCCATATTTTGAATCATGAATAGCGACCCTCTTCTTCGACTATGAATAGCGGACCTTATGAGTAGTGACCCTTAGGAATAATGACCTTTTTCTCAAATTATGAATAGCGGTCCTTACGACCCCGCTAGAATACATTTGCATGTGCCAGGCGCGGATCCAGGATTTCTTAGGGGGGGGGGCCCAAATTTGAAATTATGCGAGCCAAATATTGGTACGTAATGGTGACCAAAAGTGACGTAATGCGGGGGGGGGGGGGGGGTCGGTGCAGTGAGGGTCGATTTTCTCCCTCCCTCCTCCGCGAAACGCGGAAGCTTTGACGTTTCATTAAATTATTAGAGAAAGAAGACGATTCGTTGTACCATTCTCGAAAATAAGTCTTGTCTGAGTTTAGTTTTTCCCCTCCCGCGCGAAGCGCGGAAAATTTTACGATTTATTAAATTATTAGAGAAAGAAGACGATTCGTTGTACCGTTCTCGACTCTTAATCCTCGTCTGAATTTAGCTTCCCCCCCCCCTCCCGCGCGAAGCGCGGAAGCTTTTAAATTTCCTTAAATCATTACAGAAAAAAGACGATTCGTTGTACCGTTTTCGAAAATAATCCTCGTCTGAATTTAGATTCTTCCCCCCCTCCTCCCGCGCAAAGCGCGGAAGCTTTTACGTTTCATTAAATCATTAGAGAAACAAGACGATTCGTTGTACAGTTCTCGACTCTTAATCCTCGTATGAATTCAGTTTCCCCCTCCCCCTCCTGCGCGAAGCGCGGAAGCTTTGACGTTTCATTAAACTATTAAAGAAAGAAGACGATTCGTTGTACAGTTCTCGACTCTTAATCCTCGTCTGGATTCAGGTTCCCCCCTCTCGCGCGAAGCGCGGAAGCTTTTAATTTTCATTAAATCATTAGAGAAAGAAGACGATTCGTTGTAGCGTTCTCGAAAATAATCCTCATCGGAATTTAGTTCCCCCTCCATCCCGCGCGAAGCGCGGAAGCTTTTACGTTTCATTAAATCATTAGAGAAACAAGACGATTCGTTGTACAGTTCTCGACTCTTAATCCTCGTCTGAATTCAGTTTTCCCCCTTCCGCGCGAAGCGTGGAAGCTTTTACGATTCATTAAATCATTAGAGAAAGAAGACGATTCGTTGTACCGTTCTCGACTCTTAATCCTTGTCTAAATTCAGTCTCCCCCCCTCCCCCTCCTGCGCGAAGCGCGGAAGCTTTGACGTTTCATTAAACTATTAAAGAAAGAAGACGATTCGTTGTACAGTTCTCGACTCTTAATCCTCGTCTGGATTCAGGTTCTCCCCTCTCGCGCGAAGCGCGGAAGCTTTTAATTTTCATTAAATCATTAGAGAAAGAAGACGATTCGTTGTAGCGTTCTCGAAAATAATCCTCATCGGAATTTAGTTCCCCCTCCATCCCGCGCGAAGCGCGGAAGCTTTTACGTTTCATTCAATCATTAAAGATTCGTATTACCGTTCTCGCCTCTGAATCCTCGTCTGAATTCTGGTTCCCCCCTCCCGCGCGAAGCGCGGAGGCTTTGGCGTTTCATAAGATTATGAGAGAAAGAAGACGATTCTTTGTACCGTTCTCAATTCTTAATCCTTGTCTGAATTCAGTCCCCCCCCCCCTCCCCTCCCTTTCTGCGCGATGCTTTGACGTTTCATTAAATTATTAGAGAAAGAAGACGATGCGTTGTACCGTTCTCTATACTCTTAATCCTTGTCTGACTTTCAAAGATGTTCTTTGTCTGCTTCTTTTTCTTCCTACGTCCTCTTCCGATTTGGGGGGACCGCCCCCCCCCCCCTGGCTACGCGCCTGCGGTCAGATAAACACATTTTGATACCTTGTCTAACCCCGCAAGGCAATAAAATACGGTCAGATAAGCATTCAGGGGCCCGTCTTTGGGCCCCTGGTGGGGTCGAGGCGGCGGAGCCGGCACCGGAAGCTCAGATGTTTTAGGCGTTTAATTAAAGTCAGATGAGCATTCTTTTGTATACCTTATTATTTTGTGACCCTGGCAGGTCACTATTCAGCGTGGGGTCCAGGGGGCAGAGCCCCCAAAAATCAGAGGTTTTAGGCATTAAATTACCGTCAGATGAGCATCTAAGGGCCCGCCGTAGGGCCCTAGGTGGAATCCAGGGGAGCAAAGCCCCCGGAAGCTTAGGGGTTTTAGGCATTAATCACGGTCAGATGAGCATATTTTGATGCCTCATTATTGTTTAACACTGGCAGTTAACTATTCTTTCTTTCTTGCTCTCATTCTATTTTATTTCTCTTTAATATACTTTTTCAAAAAAGTGGGGGGGGGGGGGAGCTCGGGGCTCCCGATTCCCGCCGTACCTCGGGCCCTGACACGTAGGAATCTCAAGAATCATATTTCTTGCCTGGCTGTAAATTTAGGAAATAGTCATTTTCCAACAAACACATACAAACGTATAATTTACTAAAAAGTGAGGAAAAATCTCGGAAATTATGTCATTTTAGTATTATTTGTAATCCACCGTTGTGGAATTAGAAATAAACCACGTTTGAATTTGATTTCTCCCAAGCCCCCCCCCCCCCCCCCTATCAGTACGCCAGTATCTCCTCTTTTTCTTTTTTCTTTCCGTTTCCTTCCTTCTCTCTTATTTTTTTGATTGGGGGGGGGGGGGTGGTCAGCATGGGAGGCAAGGCCCTTTCGCTCCCCCCCCCGATCTCCTTCTTCCCCCTTTTCTTTTCTCCTCTCTCTTCTTTCTTTCCCTTTCTCTCCTCTTTCCTTTTCCCTTCTTTTCCTTTCTTCTCTCTTTTTTTTTTTTTTTTTTTTTGCGGGGGGGGGGGGCCAAGGCCCGCTCGGCCCCCCCCCCCTGGATCCGCGCCTGGCATGTGCTATCTTACTTATAGTTTCACTGTTTCAGTTATGTTTTCAGCCACTTTCCAGAGATCATTATCATTATTATTATTTATTCGGCATTTCAAAAGAAAAAAAAGTCGTTCAACATATAAAATCAATAACAAAACATTAGATTGATCATGATACAAAACAGGTGAAGAGGTTTTAACAGAGCAGACGGAGCTGCCTGAGACAAGAAAAGGTGAACTGAATTACTATGACCCTCAAGTCTTCTGTCCCACACCCCGTCAACTCTCTATCCAAATATGTACATAACATTAGAAGGGAAAGACAGCGAAACTTTAGTTTCTAAAAGTGAGTCACATTGCAAAGGGTTAGGGCGATATATTGAAAGTTGACATGATATGACTGGAATTGTTAATTAAGATACAAAATTATATACGCATATAAGATGAATTTCTTATAAATGTTATTAGATATGCCAGTTTCATATACCTAAAAGTGGGTATTGATTACTGCCTAGTGAGATATTCAAAAATATTAAAGTTATGAGGAACAGTTTTCAAAATATACATATCACAACAATTAATGAGTTAATATTTATTTCACCTCCTATCATTCAATTTGCTTATATTTATTAATAAGATTACAATTTCACCTTCTCTTTGAGAAGTAAACAATTTTTAGTCACCTTGTTTATAGTTGAGCAGAATTTACCTAGTTACAAAGATCCTTACATTTACATTCTACAAAACAAAAAAGACACAACTCTAAATTCTTCTGTTACAAAATTTTATCACATCTGTTCAGAATGGCAGTACCTGATTATGCTCCACTCTACGTTGCAAGTTACACACAATTTTTTTCTAATGTTACGTTTGTGATATATGTTTTGTAACGTAAATCACAGTAAGAATAGCCATGTTTTATACTTCCAGATTATTTAGATTATTTGGTATTGTTTTCATCTCACCTTAACGTTGAAAAAATGTTGTAAAGTAGTGAGGTCAAATCTCGGCATACCTTAGAGTCCATTTTTTGGCCATTTCGTTGAACTTTTCTTTGTTATTTTTGTATACTTCTGCAATATCTGGTACGAGGGGGTCATCGAAGTTAGGGTCAGTTAGCATCAAGCAGATTGCTTCGAAAACTATAAAGACAAAACCAAAAAAGTCATCAACTATTTTTGCATACAGTTGCACGTTAGCTCTGCAATATCATTGCTGAAACTTGATCAATGCATAATTAATTATATAGACCATGTAAGATAGCAAGCAGACCAGAGTAACAGCTACAGAAGTGTCAAAGAAATAAAGATATATTTATAAATGAAAAACAAAACACATTTACAATACCAATATGACAGACGGTAGACTTGGTTGGAAGGTAAAGGGACTGGTCCTACCTGACCGATAACGGAAATAATCGTCGGAGTATGAGAGTGCAAACTAGTCCACATTTTTAATTTTACAATCCTGTGCCGATAATCAATTTTTAGAAAGTAAATTCTTTGTTGATTTATCTGTCTGGAGCAGGGGCGGCGGTCCCTGGATGGGAGAGAGGGGGGACACGTCCCCCCTTAATTTTTATAGGGGGATTGTCCCCCCCTTAAAATTTGAAAAAGTGCAACAACAAAAATGTATAGCAAATTCTGACTCAACACACTTTAAGGCCCAGGAGGGCCCAAGAGTGCAGCGTTTAGACAAATAAAATGCAAAAATCTTCTCACTCGGTAGCTACGCTCCCTCGCATAATATCCTTCAAAATGTACTACAAGTAAATATCGAAAAAGTGAAGTGTGAAAAAAGTATATTGCTTGTTTTTATACTATAGTTTTGCTAAGAAGTGTAATTTTTTAATACAGCAAAACTTCAAAAACCTGTGAGGGGGTAGTAACTTTCGTCACCTTCATCCCTCTTATTCACTATTGCTCCCTCGCACTTACGTCATTATAGGGGGGGGGGGCTCTGGGGGCATTTCTCCCCCAATGAAATTCAAACGTGCTTTATTTCTAATTCGATACCAGTGATTTACAGAATGTTGCTGAAATGGCATGATTTTCCCGCCAGCTTCCGGGGGCTCTGCCCCTGGACCCCAATAAGGGCCCCAAGGCGGGCCCCTGGTTGCTCATCTGACCGTAATTAAATGCCTGAAACCCCTGAGCTTCATGGGGCTCCGCCCCTTGACACCCGCCCTGGACCCCACGCCAATTTACGCTGCACTTTGCTTTGCTTTACGTGATCTCAAATACTTTAGCCCCCCCCCCCACACTTTGGAAAACGTTACCAGGGCCTGCTTAACATGTAAGAGTGGTGGTGATGCAGATTTGTTTTTCTCCCCCCCCCAAAAAAAAAAAAAAAAAAAAAAAATTATCATTATTATGATTATCAATTTCAAATCAATTCTTATCGGTTCCGAACCTCAACTACAATAAAATATCAAGTGTATTTGAAGGACTTCATGGACAAAATGAAACTTGCAATTCTAATCTGGGAGAGACCCATAAATACATACCTTGTGCAATAGTGACAGTTGGTGACCACTCTGATATGAGGATATCTAGACAGATGCTGCCATTGCTGTTTATATTTGGATGGTAGATTTTTGTTGTGAAAACAACCTATGGGTAGGAAAGAGATTTTACCAAAAATTTGATAGTATGTTGCCTTGTAAATAATGTACTTGCCTTCTTAAGTTCATACCTATAAAGACATTTCATGAATTGCCTTTTTGAAAAATAGGAAGGAGGCGGCCCTTTTTTTTCTTCTTCAAAACGGCCGCTCAAAATGGCCGATCGGTACATTTTCCCTGACGGTCGGGCTATATTTCAAGAGGCAGCCGGCATTTATTTTTAAAAATCAGAAAGGATCCATTTTAGCAGTGTTTTTCATGTTTTTTTTCTTTAAAAAAAAAAAAAATGAAAAAAATGAGGCGGCCCCCAAAAATTAAGCGGGAGGAGACGCTAAACATGTATATATTTTTAAATGTATATTGCCTATATGATAATACAACATATTTTTTGATGAAAAAAAAACAAACTTTTTCTTCCAAAGGTTGGTATTCATGAAGACTGAGTATGTTGCACTCATAAACCAGCTTTAGATTACATTCAGACCACTGATGTATGAATGGAGAAGTGGTGTAGCTGAACTGCCGAACCAAACGAAAACAACATCGGGTCCACAGTCACAAAACGAGATTTCAAAGATCAAATTTTAAAAAGGTGTTTATTTTGGTGAAAATCAACTCACTTCCATTTCAATGGCATTTCAAAGTTCTCCTAGACAGCTCAAAGAAGTAACGATGTTCATTAGATTAAAAAAAGGGTTTCATCATGAAAATCGACTCAAATTTATTATTTCCCTTTTCGAAGTTCTTTGAGATTGCCAAAGAAGTTACAATGTTCATTAGATAAAGACGGATTGCATTGATTGCCTATCATCAGAAATAGAAAACCTCCTTTTTGCAGTGTGATCACTTACTCAACCATGACGCCCTCTATGCGCCATTTTGTAAAATCACATTATTCGGCTCACCATCAATTCATTTTCGATCCAAAATCCTTTAAGACGCCCAGAAGAAGTTGTTTGTTATAGATAAATAAGGGTTTCCTAATAAGAATCGACTCACCTTCGATTCATTTGCGTTCAAAAATTCTTCAAGATGGTCACAAGAAATCATGTCATGTGGTTCGTAACGTAAGGGACAAAAATGGACTTTCCATTTAGTGAATTCTAAAGTCAGTGTGAATAATTCTGATATAATTTTCATTTTCAAATTTCACTTCACTGGAAGATATCACATGTACCATCAAATAAGAAATACATGTTACTGATTCTTTTTAAAATCATATCCAATCTTGGCCTTCAGATAAACATAACCGTTTCATGTTGTGGACGTAGCCTACTTCCCATCAACTGATATAAAACAAATTACCATCTCACTTTCAAAAAATATCTCATGAATGCATTAAATTTTACTTATCTTTTAATGCAGCATATTTTACCTTTACAGTTTAAAACCCATTTAAAATCTGTTAAATGTAAGAAATAATTGTTGTGCATTCATTTTTTACCTTGGGAGGCATGATGGGGTAATCTTCAGGAAATTTAATTGAAAGGAAAAACACGCCACCCACATATGGACTGTCAGGCTGTATGGAAAAACATGGAAAAACATGGAGAAAAAAATGAAGAGAAAATTAAGACAAATATGTTTTGCACATAAATCTTTCATCTGGAATATAAAACATAAAATACCTTATCAGAAGTGAAAAATGAAATAGATGAATTATATATCAACGAAAAGCTTATAAGCCATAGCTTACAAAAATATCACTTACACCTGAGTGTATAGCTATTTCACTGTCTGTCAGAGGGGTAACAGCTCGCTAATAACTCGAAATCTAATGATTTGAAAGTGGAGTACGCATATCCGACCCCTGTTGACCCGTAATCTGGAGGGGAGCGAACAATGAGGTTTTAATTTGCTTTTGTGCAATACTGAAGGGGATAATATTTTCTTTTTGCTTTTATTTGTATTCTATGTTCATTCAGCTTTCCATTGATATAAATTTTTATTTTCATCAGATAGGGTTTTTAAAACAATAACAAAGTTGCAATACTTGGTAAGAGTATGAGTAACTTTAGTTGGCAAGTCCACTCCAAAAATAACTAAGACCCCGTTCTCACTCACTTTGAAAGTGGTCTTAGTTAGACCGCTCCAGAGGAACGGGTCTTGAGGAACGGTTTGTGAGCGTACACACTCCGAGCAGTTTTTTATGGCTCAAACCGCTCCACGAGTCAAAGTGGTCTTGTTGCTATGGCAGCTCAATTTTTTCGCGCGCGGAATACAAACCGTATGTACCGTACTACATGTTTCGCACGGAACGTCACTAGCTCACTTCCGTTCAAAGTACGCTTCCGTTCACATTGCACGTTAGAGCGGTCCAAACCGCTCTTAATAAGACCCGTTCCTCAAGACCACCTCGGAAGGTGGTCTTCTGGAGCGGTCCAGAAGTCCACTTCCTGGACCACTTTGACCGTTCTCACTCACCTAAGAACCGCTCCTGAGGAACGGGTCTTAGTTAGACCGCTCCAACGAAGTGAATGAGAACAGGGTCTTACTTTCAATAGAAGCAGAAAAATCAGACAAACCAATCTAAAAAAGTTTGAGCAAAATCGGATAACTAATAAGAAAGATATGATTTTTTTAATGACATGAACAACCTTGAAAATCACAAGACAAATTGGCAACTCACTCATACGTCTGTGACATCATTGCCTGATTATCCACTAATTGTTTTCTTCATATTTATGATATAAATTTCCAATGTCTCCCCTAAAAAAATTATTTCCTCACACCACTAACCATCGAAGTTATATTGATATTAATATGTTTGTGTGTGGATGCACTAATATAGAGTAATTTTGTTCAGTTAAATCATGAAAAATGTGAATTTTGATGAACTATTTATATAAAAATCAATGATTATGAATGTACAATATTCAGAAAATAGTATAAAATCTTCAAAGTTCATAAAAGATGTTGTGAAATGTCATGCATGCAATATGATACATATCATATAACCTGGGCAAAGGCATGGAAAATCAATTTTTGGGGGGATAAAAAGGGAAATTAATGGGATAAAAAATATATAAAGCAATTGATAAATGGTAAGGCAATGACGTCACAAAGTGATAACCAAATTGGCAATTTGTGTAGTAATTTTCTTAGTTCCATAGTTTTTCATACTTTTTAACAACATTCATAACTTCCTTATTAGTTATCCGATTTTACTCGAATTCTTTTGCTCCCTTTCTTTTCTGCATCTATGAAAAGCAAATTATATTTTGGAGTGGACTTAGCCTTTAATACTGTACATGTATATCATTAATTGCACAATTCTGTTTAACTTCTGTGTAATATTTGATTGTTTCTACAAGAACTACAGGAACATAAGCTAGGACTCCGAGGCTAAGGAGTGAAGCTCTTTCTAGCATAACTTCTTGAAGTTTAAATTATATTAGGTGTATAATCTTCATAAATTAATGTGTCCGGGCCAATCCAGGTAATAGATGACTATTTTTTAATTTGTCCCAGTACTATTATAAACTTAAAGCTTATCAACACTAGTGAGGCTAGGAGGGATTAGACCACACAGCGAGGTCACTGACAGGTGGCTATCTCATCAACTCAGCTCTCAAATAACATAAGAAATAGAGTATCATGGGGGACCAACAGGCACCAATTGGGGAAGTTTTCTATATAGAGGGAGCAAGTAGCTACAAGTAGGACAGTGGGGCTTTAAGGCTTGTACAATTCAAAACAATTCAAGGTATGTATTCACTCATTGAAGCCAAATGCTATATTAAAAATGAATTTACCAAATTGAAAACATTAAAAACATCATACAAATTAAGAAGAATCACACACAATATTCTGCATATACATTGTGATGCAGGAAACGGCAGCAGTTTATGTTTTAATGTTTAAGTGAATTGCAAGTCAAGATGAAAAAATATGTTTTTTGTGAAACATAAGCATACTTACTGGACCCATTATTGTTCCTTGCCAATGGGTCACTGCAAAGAAGAAACAAAACAATTTACTCACAATAACAATATTTTCTTTTCGCTCATAAAGTAATAACATTACTTGAAATTGCCAGAACCAAAATAAACGCGAAATAGTACTGTTGACATTAGTTTGTAACGATGGTTCCCCAGCACCTTTAACAAAAAATTAATCCATGGTCATTGCACGAAACAGAAAGGTTCTAACAAGGGATACTATCGGACCAACAAGAATATCAGGCAATCTTATAATACACGTGTTTTGTTGATGATTTTCCTGACCGTATTACAACATTTGTTTTATATCTTCATCTGCTAACAGTGTATTAATTATTAGGTGGTTTTTCTACTTGAGATTATAATGCCTAACAAGCGTATTGATCCGTAATGCACATCTCATTACCATGTCGGTAATAATTATACTACTGAATATAGTAATTGATATTAATAACAATATTAATAATTTATGGATTTATTATCATTTTAAGATTTACTATGGAATAATCATATCAAATAATTTAGCTTCATATTTTGTAAAATGGAATCTGATATATATCTATAACCACCCTATATACCGTGGCTGACTCATTTATTACCTCATTCATTATGTTTATCATATGTGTATGTTTATCACTGTCTCATGTTTCATGTATATATTTGTATTGTATTACTCTGTAACCAGTGGAAACCAAGTTTCCTGAAAAGGACAATAAATTATTATACTTATACTTATTATACTTATACTTATGAGAGGCGCGGCAAATCACGCCATTCATATCTGAACACTAAAAAAAAAAAAAAAAATGGGGGGTGGGGGGGGGGGGGTTGCCGCTTCATATTTGAACGGGCCTTAAGAGTGGAGATAAAGCATTTGAGGCTGGCTTTCTCTTTGTACATGTATACACACAGACAATCCCACTTTCTTCTGTATTGGTATGCTCACTGCCTCACTTCGCTGTGAGGATATGGAATTAACTTGATTTTCAAAAGTAGGTCTACTTACTATCATCACCAACTGGACCAGCAGAGCAGGAATTTGGGGCTTTAGTTCGACAAGATTTTAGTTCCTAAAAATGGAAGGAAAAAAGTGAGCTTTTGTTGTATAGACTATTTGATCAATGTTATACTTATTGATGCTCCCTCCACTAGAGAAGGCACAATCAAACAAATAGCCCCTCTCTCTTGTTCACACAAGAAAAGTTGCGTGTTTTCTTCCATGAAACTTAGAGGGCATATAGTTCAATTATTTCCTTCTGATTGCGCAATCTTTTTCATCTGTTCCACTGGAAGGGTATAAATATGGATATTTTACAAGAAATTGAAGACTCCCGACTTTGGATCTGGTTGATCTGCTTTTTCGCTGATAACCCAAAATCTGTTTGAACTCACCGTGTTTGGATAGTCTTGTTTGGCCGACTACAGAATCATGTAAAATTTTCAAATCCGAAAAAGCCATGCAGTGTAAAAAGCGCTTAGAGTGTTACTAAATGCATACCCCGCTGTCTAGCCACCGTGTCCTAATTGGAAAGAATATCTACTACGGATAAGCTTTTAAAATACATGGTTGGCAAAAGCATGTCCAAGAATATAATTATACACAGTCTAAACTGTCTTTGTCAGTAGCAGCCTCTCAATTGAGGCCACCCAGTGGCGTAATGAGCAAAACTTCTTTTTTTTTTGGGGGGGGGGGGAGGGGGAGGGGCAGAAAAAGAATCCGCTTTACCACCACTCTTACATGTTACATGCTGGCCCCGCGGAACGTTTTTCAAAGTGTTTGTGGGGGGGGGGGGGGCTTAAGTATTAACGATCAGGTTAGAGCGTAAATTGGCGTGGGTCCACCGTCCATGGGCAAAGCCCTGACGGAGGGTCACGGGGCGTCTGAGTCCCCCGAAGCTTAGGGGTTTTGTGCATTTAAGTAAAGTTAACGACCAGTTATGGTCATGTGATTCCATTGTGAAAGAAACGTTGTTGAATCGATCAGAAAAGGTTGATCATCATTCTAGCATATAAGTATTGGTGTGTACTGCAAGGTTCTGGAATCATCTATTGCTGAATGAGATGGAATGTTCAATCTAAGGGCTTGTTGTGCTCTATGAAAGGAGCACACAATGGGGGCAGTGCAATTTACATTTCAAGGCATGGGCGTCAATCCTTACGTAATACCTATTGTTCAGGGGGGGGGATGAATGAATAGATCATCCCCCCTGAACAATAGGTATCAATTACAGATCTACGCCCATGTTTCAAGGGGTGGATTAGCGTTTGTATCGCTAACGACGGCTATCCAGGGGCCCTAAGGCGGACCCCTGGACCCCATTATTAAAGATAGAAGTGGTTCCCAAGACAACCCGCTGTTGTTTACAATTGTCCTTAGGAGAGATTGTGAGTTTTAGGTAGTTTAAAGGGCCACTCTAACCCAACTAACATAGCCTTTCAAAACATGAATACACCTCTACTTATTAATATTCCAGCCTCTGATTTTTCAGAAAATCTCTAAATTGATCCAAAAAAGATAATAGCCATCCATTTCACACAGTTCTCACGCTTGCTGGGCTACACACTTCGAAAAAAGGGTAATACGTTACGGTCACATGGCTTGATGACGCATTTAACGTCATTGCGGGCACGTCCGATTTGATAATTTCATAATATCATAATTACGAATGACGAAATTGCCAAAAACGTACTGGGATTATCAGGTGCATATTATTTTTTCGGATAAATGTCTTTTTTTTTTTCTTTAATAAATATCATAGTTTGCCTTTTTAAAGACATTTTAATGCCTAAAATCACCCTCCATTTCACCGGAGAGGCATCTGCAGTGACGTAAAATGCGGCATCACCGACACTGGCTTTTTTCTGCGCGTTCTGAGTCGTCTTTTTAAAGCTAAATTCCAGAATTATTGATGTTTTCTAAGAAAAATCGTTGTCATGTTCGGAATCTCCGTCAAAAATTATGCTACATGTCTTTTTTTTTCATTCATTTTAGCCCGTTTTGATTAGAGTGGCCCTTTAAGCTTCTAAAAACCACTCCTGTGGACTTTGTTTTTTATCAGTTTACACAATAATTCTTGCTGTCTGCTGCCTCGAGATCATTTGAGCGACTTAGCGAAGAAAGGTAACAATGTATAGCAAGAGTCCCTATTCGGTGAAGGATAAATCCTATTTATCCAGACGGATAACTCAATAATGTCGGCATCATCCCCATTGAATGTTGTGCCCAGTATTAAAGGAAGTGTATCATGTGAATTACTGGTTGACGCCATCTACGTCTTTTTTTAAACACCTGCACGTAAACGAATGTAGGCCTACTTGATTAACTGGGTCAGCGCGCGCTAAACTGGTTTATGTTCGCGAAACAGACCGAAGTTCTCCTCACGCTTCGGTTTCACGTATGCTGAACGGACGTGAATGCTGCGGTCGCATCGTCCGTAGTCGTATTATACCCGATTGGCCCCGAGTAGGGCCACAGGAAAGACACATAGGGTGTGTTCACACCGCAGTGAGATAGCGCGGTCTATAGTAGCACCCCCTTTTTTGAGAGGTCCTGTTGCCATGACGCGTGACGTCATGAGGTCAGAGCGGTCAACACTCCTAGTTCGTAATAGCGCGCGAAATCTTTGACCGCTCTGACCTCATGACGTCACGCGTCATGGCAACAGGACCTCTCAAAAAAAGGGGGTGCTACGATAGACCGCGCTGTCTCTTGCACTGCGGTGTGAACACGTCATGATATACTCCCTTTAAGGGCGTGTCTGTTTTGCTGAATTAGATGGAATGTTCAATCTAATGTTCAATATAAGGGCTTTTTGTGCTCTTTGAAAGGAGCACACAATGGTGGCAATGCGATTAATTTCAAGGCAAGGATTAGAGTATTTTCTATAGCATCACTATAACATTTTGGATAGGGGCTGATCATGCGAACGTAGTTTGCTGACAAGATATAGGCATTAGGGACTTTTAGATGACTGATACGTGTGACGTCCATTCAAGGCAATAGGGACTTTTAGATTGAGTGGACGAGACACGACGAACGCCGACTGCTGATCCGTGTCAACGTACTTAACTGCCTATGTTGACTACAATTAGAAATCTTTTAGATTGCACTCGACAATATGCATGCAGGAAGTAACACTATGAACATCACGGACAAAGAAACAGGACACAATATACAGTTCCACATTCTACCCTTAACAAAAGAACATCCCTTCACTTCTATTATGTAAAAATGTGTAGAACAGGTGAATATGCATGTGACACCTGTTCTACACATTTTTACATAAATAGCAGGAAATGGATGTTCCTTTGTCTACCTGAGGAACTGTATATTTTATGCACACGCGGCAAACTAGTACCTTGAGCATGTAAGGGCGCTAAATAAATATCAATATGTATGTATGTATGTACTAGACTTAGGAAAATCAAGGTTGACGCATTCTCGATCGCCGACTGAGACGACGTAACGCATGCGCAGTGCCTTAAAATGACGTCACACGTTGCAGTCGAAGCTGTCAACGTACAAATCTAAAAGTCCCTAATGCATTAAAAGGACGTCGATCGTAGCAATCCACGTTGTCGTTGTGCAAATCTAAAAGTCCCTATTATCTTGGCTGTCCAGAACGCCAGCCACAAAAAGGGATGTAGGCACATGGATAGATTCTGTATATCTACCTTGTTTAGGCTTGCTATGATGCACACCATGTTATAACTTTAAGAGCGATTTGAAGGATATTCAGAGAATGAAGGGGATGCTGAGAACATTGGGTTTTTTTTTTTTAATTTATTTTTTATTCAGAAAACCAATTGTTCATTTAAATCAGCCAATGACCCAAATAAAACTTTGAAGAAAATGGAAAGAAGACCCTGCTTACAGGTCTTCCATGATTATGGGAACGATATGGGTTTTTTTTCCAGACGAGTTAATGATGCACAATATTTTTCCTTTTTGAAAAAAACAGTTGGATATATCAAAAATACATGCAGGTTGGGGAAAGAGTCTTTTCCCACATCATATTAAAAAAAAAGTAGTCTGAGATTTAATCACCAAGACACAATTAAAAAAAATAAAAAAAAATTAAAGAATGCATTTATGTAAATTAGAAAATGAAAAAGTTATTCATACGAAAAAATCCATAGAATTTGAATTTCCTGACCAGATTTAAAAATATTCAATACGAAAAAAGGAAAAATCGCTCATTTGAGTTTTGAAGATTTTTTCGTTAAATGCTAGGATAAAATGTTTATCAAACTTTTGAGTTGACGTCGGTGTCAATAAACTGTATTCTAATGGTTGTAAGATAAGAATTTTTTCTTCCAACTTAGCAAATAATTTATTTTAATTTGAAAGAAGAAAGGTACCAGCTATATTAACGCAACTAAACAAATATAAAGGAGGGAAACCATAGAGATCAGTCTTCAGGGGCAAATCTGATATGTAAAGATTATTCATTTCTATATGATTTTTCTTCAATAATGGAAAAGAAAATACATTTTTGGCTCAGACTTGATATCCACATGTATTGAAAAGAATTTACACCACATTAACGCTCCGGCATTCTGCATGGTATTCTGAAAAATTACTTGAGGATTCACAAGACCGGCATGTCAGGTTTATGGGCATTCTAACAATTTGCCTGAGGGTTCAAGAGACCTACATTGCTGGTTTCGTGGGCTGTCCTATATAATCCCAGCTATTAAAATCACAAGCAGGATTTGTTTAGTTATCTTTCTTTGATTATGCTGAAATATGCTAAAAATTTGTCTTTACCATGACAACATTTTACTAAGAGGTCAGATGGAGGGGTTGCCAACGAATAGTGTGTGTGTGTGTGGGGGGGGGGGGAGGCAACTGCCAATGCCCATATTTCCTGAAACATCACATAGTATACAGAAGAAGACTTATGAATTGCATTCAGCATTCCAAATCATTTGAACTTTCTCCACTACTAAATGTCCAATCACTTTTGTCCAGTTAATATACCGAGATACTGGTCAAATTAGAGGGGGAAAATATTTACAAAAATAAGCACCTTTTTGGCTCAAAATTGATATTTCACCCACTACATAACTCAATGAATTTGATATCAACTTGAAGGTATTTTAAGTATCCATCTGACACCATATCCATTGGTGATTAGAGATTTTACTTAAAAGCTATCTTTAAAACTCGATGTAAACACACCAAACACGTCATCAATACAATAATACAAGTAATATAATGTTAATACGCATGGGGGCAATTATTTTTTTTTTCTTTTTCCCCTGGAAATCAAATCAATAAATTTGGGTTGCTATTATTTTTCACTAAAAAGAGATATAAGGATATCCTGTGCACAGAATATTGTCCGTGTACATGGGCAAATTCCTAGAAAGTTACCAAAAAGACACCTTTCCGATTATGACACAATTATGGAAAGTAACGGTTTTTGATAAAATACGATATTTCGAAAACAAATCACAAAAATATGGGTTTTTACTTTAATGTTCGATATCCATTAACCCATTTCTGTTTAAATTGGTATCAAAATATGGATAATTTAATTCTATTTCATGTGTCACCACATTCATGGTGGTTTAAGGATTCCTTAAAATATTATTCACAAAATCCTATTTAGGGGTGTACGCTACAAAACACAACAAAAAAACACCTATGAAATATTGTGTATTACGATAAAAACTTTCGAATGAACAAGGTGTGCTTAGTTTGTGTGGTAGCGGCAGGCATTTAAAAAAAACTAAGCATGATATTTGGCCATTTTCGAGACAGGACGATAATTATTCGGATCTTCAGGATCTAATGAGGATTTGTTTATCAGAGGTCTAACTATGGCATTCTTAAAAATGAATGGAAAGGTACCAACTTCCAAAGACAAATTAATTATATTTGTTATAACTG
>JAVYIG010002563.1:0-240060 GCA_035222895.1 Strongylocentrotus droebachiensis
CAGGTGAAGTGAGGGAAGAGGGAAGGAGAAGGAACACTCAACTAAATTATTCATCAATTAAAAGATCACTATTTTGCATCATTGTGGACAAAGTGAATGGCATTTAAACACTGTCATAAAGACAGTTATTTTCTTTAAATAGATAAAAGCACCTCTTCTCAAATATACAAATTTATTGAGTTGAAGACATTTACTGTAATACAGGTTACATTATTGCACTTAATACTAACATTTCAAATATTAAAATTGATTAAAATAAGCATGGCAAAAGACAACAACTGTTTAAAAATAGTTATCTAAAAGTGACCTTGCTTACATGACAAGACATGCACTAAAGTTGCGATCAGAGCATTACATATCAATTACATGTATGCATGTGTGTGTGCGGGCATGCGTGGAGTCAGGTACATGTATACAGTAGAGATAGAGAAAGGAGATAAATAAGGAAATAAATAAGAAGAAAGAAGAAAAGTGGTAGAATGGAACAGATGCACACCCTGGGGACCTAGTGATGATTCGTTCCATTAACGACGTGTTATTAATGAATGAAGTACAATACCAGTCTGCATAAAATACTTATTGCCATGTCGGGCAATCCTCGGGCAAATCTCAGGTTGTCAAAAACAACTGGAATGAAAGCGGATTGACAATTGTAAGTTTTACTCCTTTGAAATTAATGTTGTTATTCGTTGGTGATTCATCACATATTATTCTGCCATTTCCATCATAAAGTTCTAAAGAAGTTTTCTCTAAATATCACACAAAGTCTGTGCACTTGTGACAAATTGATTCTATGTATATATACCGTGTGAGTCAAAAAAAAGTTTACACCTAGAAAATTGCTAATTATTTTAAAAATCATTTTTGAACAGTAAATTATTATACATCTTATGAAAGAGTGTTTTATCCCAAATCATTTGGTATCATTTTTGTGTGGTATGTGTTCACGCTTGGACAAAACAGGTGGCATTGTTTGCGAGAGTGCAAAAATCGACTTGCGCCAAAGTGATGCCCACAGCATGTATTACGTTGGGATTAGCGGAGTGAGAGAATGAATCGAATGTATCAAATGAAATGCATTGCATATATGCTTTTTTGCAGAAGCAAAGTCACACACACACGCACACACACACGCACAAATGTTCGTTGATATTTGACATGGAAACGTGGTGTCTTTTGACGAGTCTCGAACGCATGCTCGCGCGCATGTATTATAACCAATGGGCACAGGCTTCAAAAACCGTTCTTTTGTCAAAGATATTGGTGTAACTTTGCAATGCGGCAAAATACAAGGCTGGCGCGAACGGTATTCTATTGTCTATATTTTTTCTTGTATTTTCCAGAATATGAGAAAATAATTTTAAGTATTTGCGTCGGAATAGGCCTCGAAGAAAGATTTTCAAGTGAATTTTGACACCAACCCTTCCATAGCAATGCACGTATTTGCACAATTCGAAGCAGGAAACATACTCGATAACCCCGTGTTTGAGACTCTGTATTCCAGCAACGGATTACCCTACGCATACAGCGTTTTCACTTTCCAGTGCGGAATTTATCCCTCTCTGTCATATATCAAAATCAAGCTGAATGGTCTAGAAATGTTGTCGGAATCCTTGAAAAAGTAAGAAGATTAATCTTTTCCATCCAATCACATTTGGCGACACTTCGAGCTCATTAGCATAGACAGTTATGACGTCATATCACGCCATGCCACTATGAATATGACGGACAAAGAAAGAGGACAAAATATACAGTTCCTCAGGTAGACAAAGGAACATCCCTTCACTGCTATTATGTAAAAATGTGTAGAACAGGTGTCACATGCATATTCACCTGTTCTACACATGTTTACATAATAGCAGTGAAGGGATGTCCCTTTGTCTACCTGAGGAACTGTATATTTTGTCCTCTTACTTTGTCCGTCATATTCATAGTGTGACTCGCCTTTGCGTGGCTTTGTGTGTCGGGTCATGAATTATTCACGATACGTACCTGTGCGCGCTAAGCAAAGAAAGACACGCACAGATCCACTTTAGTGGAATTTCGGCCGGAAAATTTTCCATATGATTCGATATTTGATATGTGTGGCATGATTAATTATGTAAGGGATGTTATTTGAATCGGCAAAAACCGATTTAATACCCAAATCCCAATTGTTTTATTTAAACATCAGATAAGCAACTTTGGTGCAAGTCGATTTTTGCACTCTCGCAAACAATGCCTCCTGTTCATTCAAGCATGAACACATACCACACAAAAATGATACCAAATGATTTGGGATAAAACACTCTTTCATAAGATGTATAATAATTTACAGTTCATAGATGATTAAAATAATTAGCAATTTTCTAGGTGTAAACTTTTTTTTGACTCACACTGTATAATTATGTTCCTCCACATTGTACATAAAATATCACTCAAGGTCCTCAAAGTCTATTTTGAAATACCGCCACCTTGGGCCCGACTCATCCTACAGTCAAACAGTGATAAGATGAGACAAATTTGAGGACAGAAATGCCCCAAATTCAGGACATCCTGGAAACCTGGTATTTCATAAATGAAACGAAGAGTGTTCAGGAGGTGAAATGAACGGAACAACTGATGCAAGAATTAATGTTCAACAATGGTCCCGTAGGGACCTTTGTGTATTGTTTTTTTTCTTTAGCTCGAATGCAGTCACAGTGAAAATTGCGGCGAATTCAAAGTCAGAAAAGATCTAGTTTCGATTTCCTATTGAAAACTCTGTCCATTCTGAAGAGTGAAACTCTCTTCACAACGCAGCGTGAAACAGTGGCGCCATGAACAGGTAACTATTCGCTTACTACAGAGAAGACCAGTCTACTCAACCTGAAGAGTAAAATTGCCTCCAGCCGAAGGGTGTACTCTCCATCAGAATCTAGGGTGAAATCCTTCATTGAATAACGTTTTAAAGGTCGACAAGAGTCGTCAAATAAAGATTTATAAAATTAAGAAAGAAAAGGATTTTTTTAATGTTAAAATCGGTACGAAAAATCGTTTATAAAGATAATGCCCTAATTTCATTCCACCTCACTTATTGTAACGTAGTATGGGGAAATTGTGGAAAGTGTCTTCAAATCAATCTCCAAAAAATATAAAATCAGGCAGCAAGCGTAATCAATAATACCCGTAGGGATTTCATCGGGAAGTCACAACCCTGAAAACCTTGGATGGGATACACTTGAACAGAAAAGAAAACAAAATACCATTAGAATGATGTTCAAAAAATGTTTAATTAATACTCAAGCAAAAAAAAAACTCGGCTAAACATACACTGTGAAAAATTTGGGCAATATTATTGCCCAACGTTGTGCCATAGTCAACCTAACCATCTATTGGGCAATATTTTGCCCAGTGGTATTGGTAAACGTAAGTACCCGACTTCACACGTGCATAATTGTTTCGTATTTTTACCGAAATTTGGGCAAAGATATGACCCTTCAACTGCCCGACTACGGTAGCCCACTTGTTGGGAAAATCTTGAACAGCTGTTGGGCAAAATACGAACAAATTATGCAAATATTGCTCCATAGATGGTTGGGTTGACTATGGCACAACGTTGGGCAATAATATTGCCCAAATTTTTCACAGTGTACCATTTTTATATAGAGGCGCTGTTTTGTGGAATTCTCTACCATATGACACGGAGGCTGCACAGAATTGTTTTAAACGATTGGAAATTTGTAACTACTGTTGTACATGTATATTAATGAGTACTCGAATTCTTATTATTTTTGAGTTATACATTGTTGTGTTATTGTTTAAAAGAAATCTTCTTCATTAACAAGGTTTGATGTTTCCGTTTGGGTATTTTGAATAATTGTATCCTTCTGGTAGTTATTAGAGATGGAAAGCCTTATTCGTATCTGTGCTTTCTAATGTTGACTATGCAATCTCTTATTATATTTCGTTGCTATACAAGTTTTACAGGTTAGTGTATTTTCCCTCTCTTTACATTTGTTTTAATCTTTATACATTATTTCATACTTATTTTGAACTTTTGCACTTTTTAAACCTTTAAACTTTTCGATCTGTTGAGTATTAATGTTTTTTTTAACCATCACTTGTTTTAATTTCTTTATTCTAACTACATGCATTAATATATCATTATTTATTATTACAAGTTTTTCATTTTATCTATTTCTTTATGTTTGACACGGCCCCATCAGAATCCAGTTTTGTCACCTTTTGGGTTTTTACCTTGTATAAATATATAAATTCAATTCAATTCAATTTAACAAACATACAGACAGACAAAAGACAGCAATACAAATTAGAATTGTTAAAAACCTAAGAAAACAAAGGCAAAAAGTATTTTAAAAGAAAACAGAACATATCGTATTACACTCGACAAAAAATAGTACAGTACTATAACTCAAGACAGGATATCGGTCGTCGAAAGGCATTGATTATATCAAAACTTGAAATAAAAAATGGATCAAAGCCAAGAATATCAGCCACAAGCTGTAAAGTAACCGTTAAACATCGTTTCTTTAACTAATGAAATACCTAAGCATCAAATCTATTTGATTAAATCAATGCGTGTTTTTTCTCCCCGGGATTTTCCTTTAAAGCATCCTTCCTCTTGAAAACTAAGTATCACAGTTCCTTGTTTGCTCAATATTAAGCACCGTCATTTCCTGTCGTATATGTCAAGAGTCAAGTCAAGAGCACAGTTGTAGGAACTACTGACTTTTCATACCAGCGGATATCTCTCTGATGTAGTCCAGAAATTGGCCTATCGACCTTCTTGGGAGGAAAAGCAAGACCATCCAGTTAACTCTTGGATCAGCTTGGTTGGCTAAAGGTAGAGATGATACTTAAATAACTCCAACTTTAATACATCAAGTGGTGAAATTCTAGGTATGTGATGCAAATATACTTTCTTAGCAGTCAACTAAAACAAACAAACACATTTTGAGAAGGCATCCAACACAGTTTCTACAGCAGCCTCAAAGACTTCACCGTTCTACCGCGGATATTTCTCTTTACGATAGACCTGGGCTTCATTTTAAGAACAAAAAGGCTGACTCATCGTAATCATCTTTATACCAGGTTCAATTTTGTCTATTTTTCTCTGAGTGATGATGATAGGTTCCTGTAAAGCTGTAAACCAACTATAGCTTTTTAAATTCAACTCAGAATCATTACATTTTTCAAGACAAAAATATTATTTTTTCTGCAGTATCCACGCGGACACGTATACCTTTTAGAGTCTTTAAATATTTCACGACGATAAATTGCTAATTGCTAGAAATGACGACCTTCACTTGGGAACAATTATTATATCTATATAATTATATGAAATAGAGCGATGGGGAAGAAAATGTGACAAATGAGATTTTAGTTAATATTTTGAGAGATAGTATTGTGTATGTGAAAGAGAGAGAGAGAGAGAGAGAGTGATAGGGATGAAGAAATGCCCGAATTTTAGATATCGAAAACGATAATAAGGGTTGAGTGTATTACAAACAAAGAGGAGACGACAGTTTCTCTTCAGTTCACTATCGCTGAAATCCATTGCGTGATAATTACCACATTCATTACCCATGGCCGAAAAACCATTAAGGATTCGGGAAAACGCTCGTTTTGAAGCAAGAAGCGAAAAAAAGAAAAAAAAGAAGAAAAAAGGATGTCGTAATGAAATTGAAAAAGGGGACGACGTAAATGGCGACGGTATTCTAGAAAGATGTGTGCTAAATAGAGGTTGTTTCAGGTGGAAGAGAAACATCGTTGAATAGAGTGATGGGGAAGAAGATGTGACAAACAAGAGTTTAGTCTAGATTCCGAGAGACATACTTGTGTGTAAGAGCGAGAGAGAGAGAGAGAGACAGACAGACAGAGACAGAGAGAGAGAGAGAGACATAGAGAGACAGAGAGAAAGAGAGACAGACAGACAGAGAGATATAGATAGCGAGAAAGATAAGGGTTGAGTGCTTTACAAATAAAGAAAAGACGTCATTTCTGGCATTTGTCATTTTCATTCAGTTTGCTATCGCTGAAATCCTTCGCGTGATAACTATCAATGTTCATACCCATGGCCAACAATCCATTTAGGATTCGGGAAAACACTCGTTTTGAAGCAAGAAGCGAAAATAAACAAAAATGAATAAAGAACATCGTAATGAAATGCGAGAAAGGAGACGACATAAACGGCGACGGTATTCAAGAAAGCTATGCGCTAAATTGAGGTTGTTTCAGGTGGGAGAGAAACATGGTCGATCAATGATTGACCCAATTTCGTGAGCAAGGATATTGATGCATGCTTTTCAATTAGATCTCTCAAAGAAAATGAATTTGAACTTATACTGCGTCCATTTGCTGATATCTTTTAGCGGTCTTGAGTCTAAATTGATTAAATAAAAAAAAAAGAGTTATTGTGTGATACACCATCTTACAGTGACGAGTGATATTAACCCACGAGTTACTCATGCGCTTAGAAAGTCAATCATGTGTCCATCGGCACACTCCTCAATCACCCACCTACCCACCCACTCACTCATTTCATTCCATTAATCAATCAATCAGTATGTTTTCTTAATTACTTTCTTCACATTATCTTAGTCAAACTCTTGTAGGAATTCATACCTGTTCCACCAAAAACAAATTCAGTGCAAAACTTGTGATAATATACTTCAGCTATAGCCAAACTGATTTCTTGATTAGTGCATAGTGTTATGTAATAATTCACGCACTTCAACAGTATATATGCTGGTGTTGAAATAACACTTCAAAGCTAATACACTCCAGAATAGGTGGAGGCAAAATTTGTACCTATATATGGATAACTGACCCTACCAGCACGACCAATATCAAAGTGTCCAGCTTTATTCTGCAAGAGTTGATTGAAATAAAGGAAACGCTTTCTCTGCTGAAAATATTTCTTCAATATTAATAATATTGTAATGAAATGACTTTGTAGCTTTTGTTTGATGTCTGCCTGACTTGCATACCTAGTTGACTGACATAGCACCCAGGCATGCAGTCAAGTGGTAGATTTCTTTACCTATTATTTATGCGATGCAAATGTTTTGTACATTCAGTTTAAGTACACCAGGCCAATAAGATAGAAAGAAAAATAATAAACTAGCGATAATCTTTTAACAATTCATTAAAAAAATGCATGTCTATTACATCGTTCGACCCGACTCTTCGCATACTGTATATCGTCGTGAGAAAACGAAAGAGAAGGAAATACTTTGAAAGGAAAATATATTATCACCATTTCTTGCCTTTCCCTCTTAACAAACAGGAAATTAGTGTACACATAATATATCACGATTTCATCTAAAGAAACATCGTCAATTTTGGGTGGTTTTAAAAATCACTTTAGATTTGTATGTATTTCAAGATATGATTTGAAATGCCAGCGACAGGAAATTGTCTCTAAACACTCAAATACAATTTTCGAGTTGCGCTTGTATGCATCATGTACATACTTCACTCCATTAAAGTTGTCCTTGAATTTGTTTGGTTGAGAAGAGTACTGGGTTTTATCTGATGGACCTACTACAATACATGCATACAAATCGGAAGAGATGATTCGCGAAAAAAGGTAATGGAAGATTGGGCGATTGGGGGAGGGGATATTTGGTGGGAAGTAAATGCACAAAACTGCTGAGGGCGCGCGAATTGGACATGTGAAAGTTAATATAAATCACGCGAAAGGGCAATCTTCTTGAGGAACTTAAAATTGTACAAGATCGTGAGAAAGCTAAATTCTTTCTTTCTTTCAGTACCCTTGTAGATAATTATTTTGCATTACTGGGTTTCATAGAGCAACAAATAATTTTTCAAGTGATAAATTATATCAGACTTAATTTCATCACGATTGAATAATTGTGTAATTTATACATGTAATTTCTCTTTGGCAGTATCCTGGCATAGTAGCAACCCTATGGTTTGTCAAATGACCGATTCAAAGGGAAACCTGAAGATGATGTAAAACACAAAAGGAGAAGGGGGTTAAAATTATAATAGTCTAGCGAAAGGGATATTGGTAAAGTAAATGAATAAATGTGTTTTTGGAAAGGGAGATGTAGGCTATGTGTTTTGTCTAAGCGTGCCTGCATGTATTTAAAAAAATAGTATACACAGAATAAAAGCAAATTAATCTACTATATACATGTTGTTTAATATGATTAAAAGGTGATCGTAACTGGGCACATAGCACTTTTCAAAAGCAGAACGGATACAAAATAATCACCTTAGATGAGTATATAACATCCTAACAAATTATTGGACACATAATTTGTTTCATGTTGTTTGAAACGGATACAAAATAATCCCCACGTTGTGCAATGTTTACCCAACATTTGTACAGTATATTAAAATGATATTATTAGATCAATTGAAGATTATACAAAATATAGATATTTCATTCCCCTTACAATATGACGTCAAGAGAGATTTACCGACATGCCAATAATATTTTGACAACTTGATTCATTTTATTATTTAGGAAATGTTTATGATGTAATTGTATCAATTTACATATTAGTCTCTGTTCAAACATACAACTTTGCTTATAACATATTGTAATAGTGTATGGGCAAATTGTGGTTCGACAAAAATTAATTCTATTTTCAAACTGCAAAAGAAAGCCATACGTATTTGTACATGTTCGCATTTCTTAGCTCACACTGATCCTTTATTCTATAAACTTAAAACACTAAAATTTTTCGATCTGAACACTACTCAAGTAGCAGTTATTATGTTTAAGTACATTAATAATCTGCTTCCACCATCCTTTGATAACATGTTTAGGTTTAATAATTCCGTTCATTCATACTCTACTCGCATATCTGGGAACTTCCATCTTACAAACCCCAAATTATCAATAACACACAAATCTGTTAGACATTCTGGCCCGGACATTTGGAATGATTTACCCGACAACATAAAGTCTTGTTCAACCATCTACTCCTTAAAAGCTACACTTAAACGACAAATAATACAATCATATGCTCCCCTCTCTTTAAATTAGTATAACAAAACCGTGACTTAATTATTCTTTATCATGCAACTGCTCACTGCACCTGCACTTGCACCGCACCCTCTTGGTCACTCAGTTTTTTCGAAGAGAGTTATGTCGCCAATTCTTTTACGAGGCCGCCATCCATTTCCAGCCTAACCGCTCACGATGGTGGTCTCCTGCGTTCCAAATTACCTCTCTAATTTATTGAAAATATTTCATATTTCTTATGTTATTGTATGCTTCGTACATGTTTATCGAATGATATAATTGTACATGATTTTTCATTTAATTACTTTTGTAAACATTGTATTCATTGTATTTGTTATTGTTCGAAATTGTGTACTTTGACTTTGAATTTGTATATTTTTGAACGCAGAAATAAAATCAATCAAACAAACAAATGTACAAGCAGGATATTACAAAAGGGGTGAAAATGGCGAGGTTCAGAAGAGCTAATGGACACAAAATACGTCATTGAAATACAGCTTGGAGGGAAAGATATGTTTTAGATGTTGATAGGTGTCCAATCTCAAAAGCGCTGGGTGAAATTGTCCAACATGAAACAAATTATGTGTCCAATAATTTGTTAGGATGTTATATACTCATCTAAGGTGATGTTGCTTAATATGATTAAAAGGTGATCGTAACTGGGCACATAGCACTTTTCAAAAGCAGAACGGATACAAAATAATCCCCACGTTGTGCAATGTTTACCCAACATTTTTACAGTATATTAAAATGATATTATTAGATCAAATGAAGATTATACAAAATATAGATATTTCATTCCCCTTACAATATGTCGTCAAGAGAGATTTACCGACATGCCAATAATATTTTGACAACTTGATTCATTCAATCTCATACAAAATAGATTTTCTGAACGTAACGGTACGTGAATTTTTTTTTTAAAATCCATTTCTCTCTAATCTCCGTTTACGTTTACATCGTCGCTGGAAAGAGTGGGAAATAATATGATAACAAATGTGTCCTCGAAACTTGAAGCATTTAGTTATCTCACTCATCATGTTGATATGAAAAATAAATGAAATTGAAAGCACTTTGACCTAAAATAGTGAAATACAAGGAGGAGACAAATAAAAGTTTTTTTTTAAATACTGTTAATGGTTTACTGCAGCTTGAGCATGATACATATTGAAATAAGCAATGGTCACGGAGTGAAATATGAACGCACCTTGTGTGTTTTCTTTCTTCCGATAATTGAATTTATATTGGTCCAAACACCTTGTAGAGATATTTGTTCAGTGTATGTGAAAATAAAATGTTTGGTTCTTGTACATGGAGCCCTTTTTGATGATCGTTGTCGTGTTAAGCGCAACCCGCCTCAAATTTTATCGAAAGAATTAGCACTTGAGCACGTATCGCTTCGATTCTTGCCATGCCTCTGTCGTCATTGATCCGTCTTTATTTAAAACTGTTGTTTACAATATTGTACTGAAAGTTTTTTGCAATGTCACTCATAGAGTGGGGATTCAATGAGTCTCTTTCTCTCCTTGTCGCCTTCATTACCCCCCTCATCATCATCTCTATTTCCATCTCTCTCTCTCTCTTTCTCCCCCCTTTTCAATCAATCTCTTTCTTTCTTTCGCTATCATATACTCTCGCTCTCTATCTCTACTCAAATGGAAACGTTGTATCATCCGCTCAATCTAACTTGCGTGAACAAAATAAGCATTTTTCCATGAAAAAGTGAAGTTTTCTAAAATGTGCGTTTCTTTCCAGCATTGGGCTGCTCGGAATTCAATCGGGTAACAATTCATAAAGTATAATATAAAAAGACCATATGCAAATTTTCTGTACTTTTGTCAGAAAAGATATATTTATCCAGCACAATGTCGACTCTTTTTGCGTTGGAGAAGAGCAAATAGCGAGTTTCAATCACACTTTGGCCGCTCTCGTAAGCTCTCACTCGTTTCACTGTGGGCAAGCGACTTTGGGGCAAGCGGTTAATGACTAATCGTTAGCTTTCTTCTGGTATTAAACTTGTTTTGATTGAATGTATAATTTCGTCTGAATAAAGGAAACAAAAAGGCTTGACCAATAACTTATCAGCGTCTGAATTGACCTTTTGACCTTGAATTCCCTGATGCAAGCGCACATAAACAGGTTCTAATGACGTCATCTTCGCTAAATCGGTGTCTTTTATCGTAAAATGCTACACTTTCACAATGTTTATACATCTTTTTTAATTATTATAAAGATATAACATATTTTGTCTGATATCACAAAAGTTTTGGGTTTTATTTAATGAGTAATTTTAAAATGAGAGCCATTTTACTGTTTTAATTTACTGGATCGTACCATTAAAGTCGCAGGGTAGAAAGGTGCATTTTCCAACCGCGCCAAATTTAATTTACGTTCCGACATTCAGTTAAATGGGTTCGTGTTGTTAAAGGCCCGGTCACACAGAGGGGACGCATGGGGGACGCACGGCCGGCGCATGAAAAATTTGCAATTTTGGCCAGTGCGTTGTCGTTCGCTAGGCGTGCGTCATCACTCGTTACTCGTTCGTCGAGCGCGCTGGACCCACGCTATGCATTCGTCGTCATTCGCTGTGTGCGTCGGGATTTTTTGAGCATGCTCAAAAGTGTGCGCGGAGCTCGACGCATGAATGTACACGCCAAAGGCACGCCAGACGTGCGTTGAGCGCACTAGACCAGCGCCAGACTTACGCGGAGCACACGCCCTGTATACGCACAGCGCGCTAGCTACACGCTGTGCATTTTGTGTCAGCTCGCTAGCTTTTCCAAAATCATGACAAAAGTTAGGCACACGGCCTTTTCCGATTTCCAATGCGCTGGCTGTGCGTCGTAGAACGCGGTGCATGCGTGGACCATTCGTCCAGCGCGCTAGCAACACGCTGTGCATTCGCGCTAGCAACACACTATGCATTTGGTGTCAGCTCGCTGTAGCTACGACAAAAGTTGGGCGCACGACAACGCACTGGCCCAAATTGCAAATTTCAAATGCGCTGGCCGTGCGTTCCCCATGCGTCCCCTCTGTGTGACCGGGCCTTAAGAATCCATTTCTTTCTGCTCCACCAAACGTCCACATGCGGAGTCGTTTATCAACTAAATTATTCAAATGTATGGATGCTTCCTTCCCAGATGTTTGTGTTGTTGAAGCATTTCATTCACCTGCTATCATTCTGTACTCCAATTGCCAGAACCTAAATTACATTTTGGTTTTATAGTTTCATTCAATAAGTAAGTCAATAAAAGAGTATGTTCTGCACAATAAAAACAATGTGTGTCCCTATTGTACAATATAATGTGTCCCCTCATTTTATAATAGTTAATTTACCCATTCACATAATGAAACTACCTGCCCGATGAAGCCAGTGGTTTGTGGTCAACTTCTTTTATGAGACATATCGAAGCAAACGTTTCCATATGGGGGTCAAAAAGACTGTTGAATAATTTAGATTATTCTGCCATTTCCCCATCTATAGTCTATGAGGCCTAACAAAAATGTTGTATTGCCGTTTAGGTACCAGCACCTGGGTCGGTCGGTCGATTTTCTTTTTTTTTCTTCCTTTTTTTTTTGTTTTGCTTTTTCCCCTCTTTAGGGTGATATTTTTCAGTTTTGAATGTCCCATTTGGTTAAATTCCAACGTCATTTAAAAGATAATACTAATTTAAAACTTCCCTCAATACGAAAGGGCTTGAAAATGGCTTTTAGTGGGAAAATAACGACCATTAGTTGTCGAATCGACTTAAGTGTTTGCAATCACTTAGTAATAGTCTGATTTTCAGACCCTTTACCGAATGGTCGTACGTTTTGTGCTGCACAAAGATACAATCAGTTTAATTTTGGCCATTAAAGAAGTAGTGGGTTATTGATGTAGACAAATGCTCATGTACCTGTTACAGCTCACTTTATGTATATTACCAAAGGAAAAAAGATGTCAGTCAGTCACTCAATCTAAATAATACCTGACTGACAGTGAAGTCTAGGACTTAGAAGGTAAACGGGTTTCCTTGCATTATTTGAATACGAGTACACTGCTAATGTTTGAATTTCACAGAAAGTACATACGTGACATATTTATAACTCCTGCATAGTTCTACAAAATGTTATGTTGACTGCAAAAGGGACATAGCATCTTTGATACATATTTTTGTATTCATTAAACATTTTTTTTCTCAAAAAAACGGTAGGAAACAAACAACAAATAATAATAAGCCGACAGATTTAAAATTTTTTTGTGCCGGTCGCAAAGGGCAATGCAACAATTATTTGTTAAGGCCTTAGACTATTCCAATTCAAAATCGCTTAGAGGTATTATGCAATTGCTGTATTATCCTGTATATAAATATCTTATTATAATCGTTATTATTATTAAAATAAAGAATTGTCACATTATTGTCTACGTTTCTGGTATTCAGTCAATACCACTATTTCAAGCCGTTTCCAAGACTAAATAAACCAAGCCCCCCCCCTCCCCCCATAAAAAACGCCACCATTTCCCCAAAATAATCTCGGTTTTCTTTCGAAGTAATCCACTTTCATGATAAAAGTAAAGATTGTATAGTTTGAGAGTTTTTTTCTTCTTCTCTGAACCAAATTTATGCTTGGGGATTTCAGCATGTGATATCGAGTGCAACGGTTCGGTAAAGTTTCATTATATAAAACTTTTGGGGCTGTCTCTGCACGTACCAATTTTTACATTCTTGTCTCCTTCAGCTCAAGACGTGCCAGTTTACACTTCTATCTGTTTGCCTATCTGCAATGTGGTGTTCCGCCGCACGCGAGTTTAGAAGCCGAAGGTCCATTTAATACAGGGGAAATTTAATTTTCTCAAACAGTTAAATTTAAGCCTTTGCTTCATTTTCATAGGTCTTGTAGGGTATGATATTTACAAGAGCAAAACATAGAGGGGGTATTTTTCAGAGCCTTCAAACGTCTACAAAAAAAATCCGTGTGGATGAATTGGTATGTTTGGGTGAAAAAGGCAGTCATATTTCTCTATTCTCTCTTCCTCTCCTTATCTCTTTCTCTCTACATATTTTGTCTTTAACTGACGTTCTTACTTCCATTCCTCTCTCTGAAACACACACACACACACGCACGCACATACGCACACACACGCACACACGCACACGCACACACAACACACACGGTCACAATTGTTTCATAATTTCCCCTTTTCTAATTAAGCATTGATTTTTATCAAGATCGCCGAGTGTTTAAGTGGCATTACCCTGACAATCTTTCCCTTTAATACACCATCATGTCATCATAATCATCATTGCTTGAATCACGTATTGACATGAACGGACGTGTTTTTTAAAGCGCTCCGTCAAACCGATAGACCGATAGACCGTGTATTATCCCTCGATATAACGTGTATGTCAGTGTAATTTGCCTCATGAGTACTTTTAACTACCAGTTCTAAGTGTTCACCTCCGTATGCTGATGTTCTTGGAATTGATTTTTATCTAATCTTTGGATTTTTGGAGACCTGTATAATACATCTTTTCATGATGACTACAACTCGCAGCTTGAAACTGCAAGCTGAAGAGCTTGCGAATAGCATAAGGGATGAACTGAACAGAGCCCTGGAGAGTGACACTTTGATAAATAAGCTGGTGAGTGTACTTAAGAAAACTTTGATAGAAGAAATTACACCAATGATTACGAAGAAAGTTTCAGAAAACTTACGCGAATATATTGACTTTGAATTGCAGGCGAGAGACACTCAAATAACTGTTTTAGAAACAAAGATGCAATCGTTATTAGATCAACAGGATCTTCACAAATCTCTACATTTTGAGAAACTAACGTATGAAACCTTAGATGATTTAGAAGCAATTGTAATAAAGGTGTATCTTAAGCTTGCAAAACCCCTTGTCATATCAACTTGGTATAGACCGCCCTCTTCAGACGTTGGAATCTTTAATTTATATGAGCTGTTTCTTAGCTTTATTGACATAACGAACTGTGACACCATTTTAGTAGGAGATGTAAACTGTGACCTACTGGCCAAACCTTTATCGAGTATGAGTAAGAAATATATGGATATCAATGATATGTATTCTCTAGTTCAAGTTAACACAAATGAAGCAACCAGAATTACAAATGCTTCTGCTACATTGATTGATCATCTCTTAACTAATAACTCCCCAAACGTAAAGAGTTATGGAGTACTTCATAATGGAATGAGTGACCATTCTATCAGTTTTTTAATTTGGAATGCCAATGTTTCATCACACCCCAGATTTATTAACTTTAGAAGTTGCAGCAAACTTAATGGTAATGAGTTTAGAAATGATATTCGCAACCAGAAATGGGAGTATATAAACCAGTGCAATTCAATTGATGAAGCTGTTGAATTATGGCAAAATCTGTTGTTACAAGTTGTTGACAAACATATGCCATACCGTTCAAAAAGAATAAGTACTAGGGGCTCTCCGTGGATGAATGCAGGTATTTATAAACTCATGAAAAAGCGTGACAAACTGAAACGGAGAGCGTGTAAACTTAAAGATGAAAAACTCATGGGTGAATATAGAGTACTACGTAATAAAGTTACTACTGATGTAAGAAAAGCAAAGAGAAAATACTACTCTGATAAATTCTCACTTTCTAGTGCAAATCCAAAACAGACTTGGAAGACATTAAAATCTATCATTCCAAATAAGAAACGTGACACGCCAATAGTTGCGCTTAATTCAGAAAGTAATGTTGATACTGCTAATCTTTTTAATACCTTCTTTGCTGAAGTAGGAAGTAATTTAGCAAAAGAAATTCCTGATACGCCTCTCCCTATAGAAAACAATATACCATTAATTAAGAGTTTTGAGTTTACCCCTGTAACCGAAAATGATGTGTTGGGAGTTATAAACAAATTGAAAAATACTAAATCTGTAGGTGTAGATAAAATATCAGTTTTTGTTTTAAAAGCATGTGCTACCGAGATATCACAGAGTATTGCCAACCTGATCAACCGCTCTTTGTTGAGCGGTAAATTTCCTCAACAATGGAAAAGGTCCAAGATCATCCCAATTCACAAAAGTGGCGATAAGAGCTCTCCTTCAAATTATCGGCCCATCTCAATTTTGCCCTGTGTATCTAAAATACTGGAACGGGTTGTCCAAAGACAAGTTTTGGAGTTTCTACATGAGAACAATATCTTGTCAGCCGCCCAATCAGGTTTCAGGCCACGTCACTCAACTAGTACCACTCTCCTAAAAGTAACTGATGACTGGCTTCACGCCACTAATAAGAAAGAGTATACGGGGGTTGTATTTGTGGACTTAAGAAAGGCCTTCGATACTGTGAATTGTGATATTCTTATCAAGAAACTCAATAACATAGGAATTTCTGGCACTCCATGTTCATGGTTTAAAAGCTACATGTCAGACAGAGTCAGTAGGACACTTATTAATGCAGAGCTTTCTTTCGAATCAGTTATTGAGTGTGGTGTGCCCCAAGGTTCCCTTCTAGGGCCACTGCTCTTCATCGTATATATAAATGATTTAGTAAAATGTATAAAAACCTGTCAAGTTCAGTTGTATGCTGATGATACTGTTTTATACTTTTCACATCCTTCTATAGATAGAATTGAATTAGCTTTGAACTCAGACCTAGACAATATGTATTACTGGATGTGCCAAAACAAATTAAGTGTCAACTGTCAAAAAACAGTTTGTATGCTCATTGGAAGCAACCACATGATATCTAAAAAGAATGTCCTCCGAGTTTCATTGAATGACATCTCCATAGATCAAGTTCATCATGTCAAGTACCTTGGCGTCTTAGTTGATGAAAAGTTAAACTGGAATTTACATATAGACAATATGTTGAAGAAAATTGGTCAAATGGTAGGCTTTCTAGGAAGACTAAGGCGATTCCTAAGTGAATCGGTACTGAAATTAATATATAGCTCACTGATCCTTCCGTATTTTGATTATGGTGATGTTATTTACAGTGCAGCTTTCAGGAAATATACAGATCGCCTTCAAAAATTGCAAAATAGGGCAGGCCGGATTATACTTAAAATAAAACCTGAATCTCATATCTCTGTTTTGGAAATGCATAACGCTCTTAATTGGCAACTGTTGGACAAAAGAAGAAATCATCATTCCCTTGTTCTTATGTATAAAATAATGAATAATCTAACCCCCGAGTATTTAAGAAATGAATTTGAGTTGAGAACCCATTCCTACCCTTCCCGAATTGGAGCTCAAATAAAATTACCCAAACCGAGAACAAATTACCTCAAAAGATCATTCAAGTATAGAAACGCAAAGGCCTACAACACACTTCCTCCTCATATCAAATCGTCCCCTAGTGTTAATACATTCAAATCTAAGATTGCAGAACTGTTACAGTAGCACATGGTCCCCCCCCCCTCATTATCTTGTTATGATTACTTGTTTTTTATGAAATGTTTTTTTTTTTTTTTTATCCCTTTATTTTATATTACTTCTTTTTGTTTTTCTTTCTTCAAAATGTATTTACTGTTGTTCATATATGTATTTATGTTTCTGTTTTGTTTATGTAATTGTTTCGGACCCCACGGAAGACCAGCTTTCCCATGTCGGGTTAGCTGAATGTGGGCTATCCACCGTATTTTATGCATTTTTACTATGTTTTTATACGGAAATAAATACTACTACTACTATTGCCATCATTTTAATCTTCTGCCAATACGCACCAAGAGGACAGCGGCCACTCAACTTTTCGTACGAGAAGAAGAATTCCCGACAAAAAGTTACAGTTTGGGTGGGCCTTGTCGGGAATGGAACGCTCATTTGTGTGCGTGTGCATGTGCATGTGTGTGTTTCTGCGTATGGGTGTGTGTGTGTGCGTGTGCGTGTGTGTGTGTGTGCGTGTGTTTGTGTGTGTGTCGGACTGTTTTTGTTTAATTCACTGTTTTATTCCTCAGGTTCTAGGACAATTACCCCCTGGGCAATCAACCCCCGGAAATTTACCCCCCGGAAAACTACCCCCGAAGGACAATTACCCCCCGGAAAATGTTTTCAAGTTATTCACTTCGATGTGGGGGGGGGGGGGGGGGGGTGGGAGATGCCCAATTCCCCCGAAGTTTTGCTACCGAGTAAATAACAGAAATTACATTTTTTAAAGAAATTCAATAATACATTGCGCGCAGAAACAAAGAAATTAGGATGTAATATTTCATTTATGCATCCTCTGTCACTTTTTAAGCTGATCGTGTATTTGTCTTTGTATAATGGGCCCTCGACCATGATCCGAAATTAAAGTTTTCTTCAGAATGATTACCCATACTTCAAACAATACACCTTTTAAAAAGTGGGACATTTTTTCTGACTCACTCTGTATATCAATATGTATATATATTCAAATTAGTTATTCTTGTCAAAATCTACTTTCAGTAAGTAAGAGAGAGGGGAGCGAAAGAGCGAGGAAGAGAGAATTAAAGAGAAAGAGAGAGAGAGTGAAAGAGAATGAGAATGAGAAAGACAGACAGACAGAGAGAGTCCGAGTAAGAGAGAGAGAGAGAGAGAGAGAACAACCGATAAAGAGAGGGAGTGTGTTATGCTTCTCAGTGCCCATAACATTGAAAATCTTAAGGGCTGAAGGTTTATAGGCTGTATATACATATATATCTTATTCTTTGTTTGTTTAATATTTTGTTTGATCTCATGTCTGACCTTATGTTTGATCTCGTTTTTATTTTTGTTATTATATATGCATGATTTATTGAATAAAGAACATATTTTTATTTTGTGTGTTTATTTGGTAATTTTAAGTCCGACAATGGTGCGCTTAGAAACACCTGTATTAAGCGCCTAATAAATTTTATATTATTATTATTATTATTATATATATATATATATCCATATACACTTCAATAAGTCGTCATTCGGTGTAGGTTTGTGAGGAATTGTATTTGAAGATACCCCCACCCCCAACCTTAAACAATAAAGCACAAGCGAAAGAAAAATAGTCAAACCTGCATTAATCAAAGGTTCTTTACATATTGATCAGAAACTGGTCAGAAACAGTTTCATTATTGGGATTCTAATTGGATACAGCATTTTATTACTGATAATATAAACATCAATTGTAGACTCTTATTTTACTTTATATACCTCTTTTTAGGAATCTAGCCATCTGATTGGTTAAAATTGGAGTCGTGATTTTATCCATTCCCGTAGAGAAACGAACAATGCCCATAACGGTTAATAGTCATGAGTGAGATTCCCGAAAGATTCCGGGTACCAGGAAAATAGTAACATTTGATGAGATTCCCATTGGTTTACGTGTTAAAACTTACTTTGTGCAAGCGCGGATACACAATGCTTTTTTTCTGCGATTCCCAAATGATTGCAACATTCAGTCATCTTTCCAGCGAAGATTACATACAGTGTCTCATATTTTATGTGATGTTTTAACCAGTCTTTACTCAAGAAAGGGATAAGGTGAGAATTCTTTGTAGATTTTTGTGTGAATTCAGTATTCAAAATATATAAAGACTGCTTTAATATTTGAAGCATAGCTGTTTCTTTACTGGCTTTCGGACGTGTCCCCTGGAGCCTATATCCCTCTCATATCACTCATGATATCTATATTATCAACCACATTTTCTTTTTCTGTCTTTCTTTCCTTTTTCCACTATATTCCCTTTGTTTTCTCCTTTTTCTTTTTTCTTCTTCTTTCTTGTCTATTTTTTTTATTTTTTTTACCATATCAATTGAGTTATACTGAATGTATTATTTTTGCCATTTTTACATTGAACTATTTGCATATATATTATATGTTGCAGTTTCATTTGTAAATTGAAGATGCAGGGGCGGATCTAGCTTTTTGCTAAGGGGGGGGGTTTGACCAAAATAATGACGATGCGGAGCATCGTCCACGAGCCGCGAAGCGGCGAGCCGATTTTTTTGGGGGTGTTTATTTGAACCCCGTAAGTGATGTTTTCCTGGCATCTATTAACACAATGGAGACCATAAAAAGCAGTGCATGATAACGTCTTTTTAAATCAAGTAACAGTTTAATACACAGTTATATCCAGAGTTATCATGTGTTTGGTTAAGTTACCAGATGAGTTGAATATCTTCTCACAATATTTGCACTTGAAAGGGTTTCTCTTCAGCGTGCGTTCTTTTTTCTTTCTTTTTTTCTTTTTTTTTCCTTTTTTTTTTTTTGGGGGGGGGGGGGCCGCCCAAGGGGGGGGGGTTTAAACCCCCTAACCCCCCCCCCGTAGATCCGCGCCTGAGATGTGTCAGCTTTTAGCTGTGAATTTGAATCTTTATCACTTAAAGATAAAGACCAGTTCTGGTCATGCGATTGCATTGTAAAAGAAACGTTGTGGAATCGATCAGAAAAGGTTGATCATCTAGCATATAAGTATTGGTGTGTACTGCAAGGTTCTGGAATCATCAAAATAATAAGAAATGTGGCCCAGTCTTCGTAAAATTACAAGCACTGTACACAGAAAGATGTATATGGGACTAGTACGCACACGTGCGCGACACGTGCGTTTATCTCTCACATAACAATAGATAAACTCATTTACCAAATATATCAATTAGTAGGCGGTTTCATGTATTAGTTAAAACATATTCTTTCACATGATTGGTAATAGGAGCTTCCATTTCATTTTTTGAAATTGGGGCGTTTCCAATACTGGTCTTTACCTTTAACCTTATCAAGCAATCAATTAATCAATTACAATTAGTGACCACCTCGTTATGTAAGCCACCCGTTTAAAGTAGTCATGTAATTTGTCTCCCTTGAGAAAGAAATGTGTGTGTTGTAGAACCTGCTTATTGACGTCATCTGTCTATACATTGTTTTCCTTGTGTGGTCTTTATAGACAGGTTTGACAGTGCTGTGTGTAACGTATCTTCGTCGTTGTATGTGGGTTGGTGGTGTGGTGGGTGCACATGGTAAAAGTGTGTGTGCGTGCTTGGAGAGGGGGCGGATTGTATATGATACAGAAGGGGACTAGTCTTTCGGGAGAACAGAAAGAATCCCAAGAAGTTCAACATCCAGCAACTTTTTACGAATTTCATATTTAAATTTTCTTATCACAGTGTAAATCCAAATTATGTATAGAGCTAGCCTAATGCTGAATCAAGATTAGTGGTAATAGTGGTAATAACAAACGATAAAAAAATTTCATTCAATTAACCTTTTCATTAAACTTTAAGATAATTATTTAAAAAATAATAAACATTGAAAACTCCCCGACGTATTTCATGTTATTTTCTTTGTTGGCACCGTTGGGTGGTAGAGGCCCTATTTTTACAAATTTGCACCCCTCCCCCTCCCCCCTCCCCCTCCCCCTCCCCCCACAAAAGAAATCTTATCATTTTCCTCAGCTCTCATACAAATGTAACCATCCTGGTGCCGTCACAGGTTTTTACGGGGTCATGCTATAGTAGACCGAAAGCCAACGAGACCGAACTGTTCACAAAAGGTTTCCTACGCCGACAGCACATGAAACGGAAAGCCCACTTGACCGCCAGTCTACAGCACTGACATTTACTGTAGTAAACCAGACAGACAGCTTACGAGGCCGAAAGGCTGACGGCAAACTAGACCCCCATATCTGCATAAGGGAATATTTTTTGAAAAGTCAAACTCGTGAGCTGAGCTGCCGGTCTCGAGGGCTGTCGCCGATCTCTACACCCTCATTATTACAGGAATACTCAATATGCAATCCCAATATTTCTGAATATTTAATAATTGTAGTTTTGTATGCATTTACGTGTACAGAATTTGAAATAGTTATGTGAATCTACAATATCAAAACACGACTGACCTCATCCGTATCATTCTCTCCTTTTTCTGTAGAACAGCAACAGTCAGGTACCTGTTCCCCTTCTTCCGCGGGCTCCGCTCCTTTAGAGCATATGTTCCCTTCCATACTCATTGAATGATATTAATTCACAAACAGGCGGTTAAGCGACTTTGTTTGTTGTTCAAAAACACTTGCAATACAACGAACATTCGATTTCGAACTGTGCGGAACGGAATGGAATGAACGTTCGGAGCTGGCACGCCTCGAATATATCCTTTGTGAACATTAATACATTTCGAGCAATATGGTGAATAAAAGTTCGGAAGGGGGCGCTATTCTGATTCAAATGGGGTGTGCCACTGATCTTTTGAGGTTAGTTTACACAGGGAGATGATAAAGAAGGAGTGGAAACTTTTTTAATTTATTCAAACGCATGCGTGAGTTCTAGGACGCAACAAAGGGATGTGTAACATTCCACTTGGCTTTGAATTTTCATGCTCCGAGTCGCTCTAATTCCGCTGCGGGGACTTTTGGAGGCCAGGCACCAGTTTCACATTTATTACAAAATATTAAATTACCGGCAAAATGTCAGTTTAAATTATCAACTTTATATGGGGATTGTATTGGGAATAGTGCATCAAACAAATTTTCAAAATTAGTACTCCGCCCTTCCTATAATTTGTGAGTCAAAGTTAGTAAAAGAAAAAATAGATCCTGACAAAAAGTCAATATTTTAGGATAATGCGATTATTTTCACATGTTTTAATATCCCTTCGGTTAATCCATGATTTACAATCTTCGAAAACTTTAGGTTTGCTAATGCGTGTTTTCGCGTGTTTTTTGTATTTTTGCAGATGTAAAGAAGGATGAAATTACACAAGCTTGTGTTCGCTTGTTTTAATCACTACACATTCAGCAATTAATGAGAAACCATTGAAAGGGACAGCGAACATTTGCTGGATACCATTTTCTGATGTAAGAATTCTAAATCCTGATATTTCATGCGCTCTTTTATCTCCCCACCTGGTCAACAGTTGCAGATTAGCGCATAACTTTTCGGCGACTTGGAGCATGGGGTCAAAGGAGAGCGGATTGATTCGACTCCTTCTCTATCACCTCCATGGTTCACATCAGTGCTATACTCTACTTGGTCGCTCAAATCCCGACCCATGGTAAAGGGAAGATTTCTTCAATTCAAATTGATCTAGGTTGATTTCTTGAAAATCTTTGCGATCATGTTTCTTGAATATCAGGATACTCTAATTATAATTGAAACTATTTTGTTAGTGCTTTGTAGGGGATTCAAACAAATTTAACCGAACAGATCATTTTAAGGCCTTTGTCCAGAATACGTGTTCACTCAGTTAGTCGACACCCCTTGTTCCCTTCCCTTTGAAACCCCCACGCCGCACTAGTGGAAACAATGACGACGTGTTTGTGACATATTCGTCATGTGCCCACTTTGAATGATCTCAAATAACGTACGGGTACAGTCACAGGGTAACCTAAAGTCTTTCATACTATTGCTATATAAAACGGCGTTCTAGAGTGAGGCGACTGCCAAAACCGACTCGATTCTGGTAATGTACATGGTAGACAACATTGCAAACGCTCAGATCGTCAGAATGATATCATCATGTCGCAGTTCACTCCGTCGACGGACGTGACAATCGAAAGGCCCTTATTGACTCGACAAGTCAAACAACATTGAGCTCCATCCCCCCCCCCCCCCCACTTCCCCGATCTTGGCCTGACGTGATTGGCTATTTGCCATTTGCGGTAATTTGAGTACAGTCTGTAGTGGTTCTGTAGTCGGTCTACAGTCGGTCTGTAGTCGGTTTAAATTGTGTTTGCGTGACCAAGGTATTAATAATAATCTGTTGAAATACAGTATAACTGTGTATAAACGGCGTATTTTGTGATAAATACCCTATAGTTACACGTCTAAACCGTTTTAGCCCGACCAAATATTCTAGAATATCTTGGCCGTTTCGGAGTAATGTTTTTTTCTTTATTCGATGACTGGCCCGCTGTCTGCCCCATCGGTATATATGAATAGGGTCTAAGATGAAGTTGTACAAGTCATTCAATCACTCAATTGCTGTACTAGTTGAGATTTAATTCTTAGATCCTTCGTATGTGTGTTTTTTTCTTCATTTTATTAAATAACTTCATATTCCCTCATGTGGTTCTCTAAGTGGGTCTTGGTAACATCGGTATTCATTTTGCACAATCATCTAGAAAATTGAGGTCAGGATATTGTTTTTGGAAAAAAAATGTTTTCTCATATTAGAGTCCGAGTCTTGCCTGAATTTTTCTTTACATTCTTTGAAATGCTACGACTACTGCGAAAGTTCGTGAAAGAAAAAAAAACAAAGTTACGATGAAACTTCAAATTACTACATTGAGGAACTCTTAGTTCAACGTTATAAGGATCAGACAAACACACACACACACACACACACACATTAAGTATCATGGATATAATTAAGGCCATTAAATATTGAGAATCATCCTTCAGTCGCTATCGAAATACAATAATAAGATAGCAAAAACTAAGCTTATTTAAAAAAACTTTAGAAAATAAAATGAGAACCCGTTATAAAGAGTATTCGTATTATATTTCTACGTTGAATTTTTTCAAAGCCTCAAAGACGCTGCCGTTGTTGATGTTATTAATATAATCATCATTATTATCATAACTACTACTACTTAATATATGTCGTAATCCTGGTTTGTTTCTCGACTCAAATATGACAAGACTACACAAATCCAATATGTCTAAAAAACAATACGTTATTAGTTACGCAAGATAGGTTTTATTCATAAATATCTTAACCGTAGTGCCACTAAGAAATATACTCATGCTTTTAATAATCTCACCCCACTTGGATTTTGGTAATGGCCTTTTGTTTGGTTCGCCTCACAACCTACTCGCAAAATTAAAACATCACATAATGCTGCTGCTCGTGTCGTAACCCTCTCCAACAAGTACAGTGACATCACACTAGTCCTCAAATCACTCCCTTGGTTGCCCGTAGAAGAACGTTTTGTTTTCAAGATTATTTTGTTTTTATTTCACTGTATACATATGGCTTTGCTCCGCAGTACAACATTGGCTTGATCAAGCATTACATTCCCTCTAGCCAGCTACGTTCTCAAAATTCTGGCTTACTTGATACTCCGAAGGTTGACACAAAGTGGGGGAGTAAACCTTCGCTCATGCTGGGCCTTCATTAGGGAATACTCTCCCTCAATGGATTAAAAATAGCAGTTCTGGTAAAGTGTTAAAAAATAATCTGTTTAATTTAGCCTACAACTGATTTCCATTACCTTTCATGTCCGTACCTTTCCTATCGTACTTTTGTCTATTTATCATGTATTTCATCTATTTCATCAAGTTGCGCCTTGAGCATTGAGTCAAGTGGAGTTGGCGCCTTACAAATCTTATGTATTATTATTATTACTAGACTACACTTCATTTTTATTACCATAGGTTCTCAAAAAAGTCGGGGGCGGGGTCGGGGGCAATGATTTATCTCCTGTCCACTCAGTGCGAACAACGATCCATCCGCTTTTTAAACATGGACCTATATTTTATTTGTATTCCCTTCATTTCGGGTTTGTATTTATTCTCTCGATTAATTTACCTACTAATGCACATCCTTTGCCAATCTATAGTCCTTGCACACCACACAACTACAGCTGTATCTGCATCAAAGTTTAAAACTCTATTTCTCCACAAACAATTATACTTGATTCAAATACGCCCCAGCCGCCAACTGGTGGACCTACGTTATGACTCTGCTATATCTAAAGGCTAAAGCGACGTTTTCTGAAACTCACAGAAATATTCTTCATTTGTATTAGGGATTTCATTTCACACTGTTTTCTCGATCTGATTTATATGGCATTACATAAATCTCGTTATATTTAGTTGTGGTTTCTGTTAATAAATTTCGCATAATAGTGTAGGCTTATTGTAATCAAAATCCTAATGCCAATAAAGAACAAAAGGGTTCTCATGACTGGCCAAAGTCTTGGTCATATTACACACCTATGTCAGCCTGAAACCGCGAGACCCTATTTGTCCGTTTCGTGGACTTTCGGTCTCATTAAATCTAAGCCTCAGATGACTTTAACAAATCTAAAAATATCTACAAATTCTTCACATAGTAAGTCTATTAAATATTCATGTTAAACATCTTAATCCGATCAACAGCGAATTCTAAGGAATCGTTTAAAGTTATCCCTGAACCGCTTATTCGTGGCAGCGTAAAGGAATGGGTTGATGCAGGAATTGAACCATTGAAGAGATTCAAGGATTCGAAAAACTGTTGTACTCACGCAGTCATCACAGTAAAGGGAGTACAGGAGACTTATTTCGTACGGCATCCAACACATGGCAAAGACAACAATCAACATTGCTAGCTTGACGGCGGCACGTAAGTTCTGTCTAAATCGGATCTGAAGGTCGCGCATCTTATCTTGAGGGCGCTGTTGACTGTCCTTCTTTCCAGATATCATGAAGACCACTCTCTCGTTTGGTGGGGCCATGCAGACATCGCGCACACGTTTTGAGTGAACCAATTTAGTATCTCCCGATGGCCGATTGCAGGGCACTTTGATCTTTTGGAATAACTTTGAGTGATTCCAGAGGTGCACAAAGATAAGAGTGTTCAACGTGATAATGGTGACCAGAGGTATATACCCGGTTAGAGCGCCCAAGATTAAAGTAGCTATCACGGATTGCTGAAAGGCGGGCTCGCAGTATTCATAGTTATCAACCTCATATCCTGGAATTGAATCCCAACTTATTATCATGACGCTGTAAGTCACGAAAATTGAGATCCAGGATGCCGCTATCATTCTCCTGATTCTACCTCGTGTCTGGAATGATTTATACTTAATATTCTTCTTGACTATCCAGTAACGATCGAAACTAATGCAGAGTATCATGGCCATGGATAATACAACAGCAACGTAATCTGCAATCAAATAAAACTTGCATCCATACTCTCCTAAGTCCAGATAGTCGTTATTGAGATGGAGAGCTAGTGGATGCATCAGTGAACAGGTTCCCACCAAGAAGTCCGCGATAGATAGATGAAGGATGATGAGGTTTGAAGCTTGCTCTCGGATCTTCTTGTCCTTGGCATAAGCAATCATAACCAAAAGGTTCCCAACAACAGTTACAGTCATGAAAATCGCCCATCCTCCAATTATCGAATACTTTCTGTAGACATCGCTAACTGTTGGGTCAGATATCGAGGAGTTGCTACAGACGATGGATGATTGAATCATTATGTCAATTTTAAAGCAGTGCTTTTTCTTTAAAATAGAGTGGTATTGGTTTCGTGCGATACCACTTGAAATAAGATGAAGAAAGTGATTTTAACAAATTAATATTAAAGCACTCCCAGAATAGAGCGCGATCCCTGGCTGTACAGTCATCCGACGCATTATGGTTATGATTGAAACATTGTATAACTTCCGACGATTCGGTGCACAGAAATGAACATTGGCGTTCATCTACTGGGCCCTGTTTCATAAAACATATTATCAATACCAACTTACGATAATTGTTATAAGCTACCGGAATTCTTGCATTTTGATTGGCTGTGAGCAGTATCGTCTTAGATCTGTAGCAGTTCTTATTGATAACAAGTTTTATGAAACAGGGCCCTGGTATCTATCGACAAAAAATCTTGTCGGGAGGTTGTGCGTAGAGTGATCCTTTAAGTGGGAGTCCATTTCCCATATATATTCTTGCCGCTTCTCTCTGTCAATAGGCATAATAGATCCTTATGCTAATCCCGATTCCATTGCGTGTTGTTGCTATGTAACGGTGTATTTGTCGATAAAAGAAGTTATTTTCATTCATTTCATTTCATTTCATTTCTTTATTGTGTCCATATAGGATAATTGTTTATATGCACATGAACAATCTTGCTTCAACATATGAACATAGGAACAACATATAATTGACATTCATATGGCCCTGTTTTAGTATACATTTGATATAATATACATGGTCATGATGAATATACATTTAAATACTCTTTCTTCTTCTTCTTCTTCTTCTTCTTCTTCTTCTCTCTTTCTTCTTACATACATACCCTCCATTTTTTTTTAAATTCTTATATGCTCTAATCTGAAGTAGGTATTTTGTGTTAAAAATTATTTCTTGATATGGTATAACAGTAGGGGTACAACAGTGAAGTAAGTATACTAAAACAATATATATATATTCGTGTAATATGTCAATGAGGGTATTTTGCATGGTTTTCACATTCTCTATTCTTTACTGGGTTTTATTAACTACTCTTATGGAAAGTGGAATGAATGAATTAATGCGGCGACTAGTTCTTGCTTTAACAGGTCTCAATCTTCGTCCGCTTCTCAGGTGTATGTACTGGTCATTAAGGGGGTGGGTAAGATCAGACATAATGGATAGGGCCTTAGATACTACTCTTTCCTTACAGACTTCATCTAGGTCAACGGTATGGTTCATTATTTTGCTGGCTTGTTTTACAACCCTTCTCAGCTTTTCTTTGTCACTTTGCTTTGCATTGTTAAACCAGATAATGGAATCAAATGTAATCTGAATTATCGACTGGTAAAAGAGAAACAGAATTCTATCGTTCACATGAAAGTACTTTAACTTTCTAAGAAAATATAAGCGCTGGTTGCATTTTGTTAGTGTGCGCTTTGACTTGTCTTCCCAAGACAGCTTATTTTCGATTTCTGTACCTAGGTATCTATAACTGTCAACATTCTCAATGGTATCATCATTAAAGTATACAGGTCTATCAATGGGTTCAAAAGCTTTCTTTTGCCTAAAGTAAAAAACGATTTATTTTGTTTTCTTTGAGTTCAGCAGTAAATAGTTTTCCCTACACCAATTTTCGAACATGGAAATGGTAGCTCTGTAATCAAGTTCATTTTCAGTTTCAATCAATCCTACTCTTACTGTATCATCTGCATATTTAAGTATGTGAACAGATGGAGAATTAGATATACAGTCATTGGTGTACAGGGTAAATAGGGTCGCAGAGAGGGCACACCCTTGTGGGGTACCAATTGTTGTGATAAGTTCGTCAGAGAGAACACCGTTGACCTTGACTTTCTGTGTCCTCTCATGTAGGAAGTCTTGCAGCCACAATATAAGAGATGGCTGAACTTGTAGATGTTGAAGTTTCTGTCGTAGGATGAGGGGTTCTATAGTGTTAAATGCCGACGACAAGTCTATGAAAGTTGCTCTGGCATAACACCTTGCCTTATCTAAGTGTTCGTACAGCGTGTTTTTCAAGGTAAGAACTGCATCGGTAACGGAACGCTTCGCTTTATATGCAAACTGGTTTGGATCTAGTAGCGGAAGAACTGAGCTTGTCAGCTTTTCAAGTACTAGTCTTTCCAGGCTTTTCATAACAACCGATGTCAGTGCGATAGGGCGAAAATCCCCATTCGCGCTGGGGCGATTGTTCTTGGGTACTGGCGTAACTACGGACGCTTTCCAACAGGCAGGTACTACTCTTTCGGAGATCGACGTCTGGAATATCATAGCGTATGGGACGGCGAGTTGGGACGAGCATGTCTTCAGAACTCGTCCATTCACACCGTCAGGCCCCGTTGCCTTTCGAGGGTTAATGAGCTTGAACCGTTTGCGAACATCTGATTCATGGATCACAAAAGGCTCGCGGTCGTTATTTGTTCGTTGAGCTCTTCTTGACGATCTTGGTTTTCGAAGCGGCAGAAGAATGAGTTAAGTTCATTTGCCTTTTCTTTTGCATTCTCTTCGTGCTCGAAAGTGTTTCCATGCTTTTTGTTGGAATAGTCCGTCATTGCTTCTAATCATTTCCATGCATTCCTTGGATTATTTGTCTTGAAGCACCTTTCCAGTTTTTCTCCATATTTTCGCTTTGCTTCACTTATACCCCATTCACAGTGGTTTTGAAATTTGTAGCGGCGTTGTAGCGGAGCGGCGACACCGCCATAACACCGCTACAAATGCATTCACAGTAGAAAAGTTATCCCGCTGCAGCAGCGGGATAAATATCATGTACCCATTCACGCTGCAGCGGGTGATTTTTATTACCTCCGTAACAAACACGTGTATGCATGGCTCATGACCCGCGAGTGACCCCGATATGACCGGAAATACTTCAGCGCGGGGTTTTCGATTGCTTGAAATTGCGCGCGCTAGCTGTACTTTACACACTCTTCCTCATGTAGCTAGCTCGATTTAGCTATGGATCTATCTATACTTTTACGTATTGCTGTCGCTTTCATTCTACTGGAATTGCAGAGAACGAATCGCAATATTTTAGTTCACTATGCTCGATCATATTACTTTTTAAAAAACTAGCATTTTTATTGCTTCCAGTCAGAATATTTTAATTTTTTGAAGTGTGAAATATTTTTATTTGGATAATTATAATATCTACATAATTATAAAATCAATTTGAATCCACTGGTTACTTTATTTCTATTTCACTTTATGTTCCCCATTGCTGGAGAAAAGAGGTCAGTGATAGGTAAGTAAACAAATCACACGTGTTTGTCGCGGTGTTATAGCGGAGAGCCTTCACACTGAGTAAACACCGCGACAGCAGCGGGACTGTCCCGCTGCTGTAGCTAGGCGAACCTAGCGATAGTTTGTCGCGGCGTTATCGCGAGGCGGTGTTATCCCGCGATAGTTTATAACGGGTCCGAGCCTTCACACTGAAGACAACACCGCGACAGCAGCGGGACAGTCCCGCTGCTGTCGCGGTGTTTGAGGCCACTGTGAATGGGGTATGACTTGTCTTTTTATTTCTCTAGTCAGTTCTTTCACCCGATCATGATTTCCATTCTTAAACTCGTTCTTCTTTTCCTTTATGGTTGCTTTTATCTTTCCATTAAACCAGGGCTTGCCATTAGGGTAGATTTTGATTTCTTTAGATTGAATGTGTAAGTCTTCACAAAAAGTGACATAACTATTTATTGTATCCGTTAGTTCATGTATGTCATCACATTCGTCACGTAATACGTCCCAATCAGTGATATCAAATGCGGCTTGTAGCATTTCACTCGATTCATTGTCCCACACTTTTATCAAGTCCCTTTTCCTTGGCTTTTCACGTTTAATCTTTTGTCTGTACCTTGGCATAAGATGGACAGTGTGATGATCTGAAGCACCAATCCCAGGTCGAATAAGAGACTTGTAGGCATCCTTAACTGAGCAGTAACATTTATCTAAAATGTTTTCTACCCTTGTTGCTATATCAACGTATTGGTAATAATGGGGCATTACAGTTTCCAGGTCACAATGGTTGAAATCGCCTAATATGATAACGGGGGCATCGGCGGACTGTATTCCGAGTTCGTTCACTTGTTCCTGTATAATTTGTTTGGCATTTTCTTTATCTGAGCTCGGAGGTATATAAACTAAGAGTACAATGACTTGGGGGAATTCTCTTGGCAGATAAAAGGGGCGAAATGAGACACACATCAGTTCGATATCTTTGGACGAAATACTCGATCTATTCGTAATGTTGCTACACCATTGTTTGTTAACATATATGCAGAGCCCACCTCCTTTCTTTTTGCCTGTCTCTTCCAAACAACGATCCAATCTCATGGAGTAGAAACCATTTATCTCAATGTTGTTAGATTTAATGTCTGAACAAAGCCAAATTTCCGTAATACATATTAAACTCGAGTTTCTGTATTCATGATCATAACCCACGTTTGCTCGCAGTTCGACGATTTTGTTCGTAATTGATTTTACGTTGCTAAAGGCCCTTTTACACTTTCACCGATCGCATCACGGATCATCCCGGATCTTAATCCGGGGTGTTCCGGCGTGCGACACCACGATTTCTTCTCGATGCCGGTGTGGATACGTTCCGAACTGGGTGTATACACGGGCAAGTACGGTGTCTCCACGGACAGACAAGGTAGCAACGCGGACCACGCCGGAAACGCATACGGAGCTAACACGGATTTCAAGGAAGAGCACGGAGGCTACTGGGTACTTTTACGGTCCTTACACGGAGGTGTACGTTGTCTATTGGGATATCTCCGGAATGTTGACGGGTGACTTGAGCTTGTAGGCTCTCATTTGATATACGGAATTTCAAACCCGGATGAAACCGGTGTTAATACGGACCTCCCGGTGTCTACACGGACTGCCCCGGATGTATTCGGCGGCTACACGGAGGTACACGGTGCCTACAGGGAAGAGGACGGATTGTTTCATCCGTGAACTCCGGGATGAAAAATTAAGCAAGCTTAATTTTTTCCCCGGATATGCCGGTACGCCAAGGATCATGCCGGATGCCTCCCCGGTGTATACACGGTAATGCCGGAGATAACACGGATGATCCCGGAGCGACGATCCGGGATGATCCGTGATGCGATCCGTGAAAGTGTAAAAGGGCCTTTAAGGGTCATTGTTGGTAGCGGAGTGCGATTACCCCTTCTCCGAACCCGCTGCCTGATCCCTGATATATGAAATCAAGTGTATTGACATATTGCGTCCTGTTTATTGAATATTTTCATTTCCACTCATCAATCATTCAAACCTCGAGTCCTAACATATACACATTAATTGCCATTAAAGATACTATGTCCCTTTTGCAACCAACATCAAATTTTGTAGAACTTTGCAGGAATTATGAATATGCCATGTATGTCTTATCTGTGAAATTTAAACGCAGTGTCCTAATATTCAAATTATGCAAGGAAACCCGTCTACTTGCTAGACTTCACTGTCAGGCACTATTGAGTGACTGACTGGCTTTTTTTCTTCTTTGGTAATAACATACATAAAATGAGCTGTAAAGGGTACATGAGCATTTGTCTACATTAATAACCCACTTCTTGTGGCCAAAATTAAACTGATTGAATCTCTGCGCAGCATAAAACGTACGACCATTCGGTACAATGGTTTGAAAAATCAGACTATTACTTACTGGCTCTATAGCTCTTAACTCGATTCGACAACTAATAATCGTTATTTTCCCACTTAAAGACATTTTCAAGCCCCCCCCCCCTTTTTAGGGAAGTTCTAAATTAGTATTATCTTTCAAATGCCGTTGGAATTTAACCTTTTCATTTTTTGGGCCTGCATATGAGACATACATGCAAGATACGTCAAGAGCTGCCTTTGCATCGGTTCTTTCAATTGGAACACGGAGTTTAAATTTCAAACATCTACAATTCTACCTCAGATTAAACAGACCCATCGGCGACAGTAGTTTGAAATATATAGCTTTTATTATATCCCTTGCATTATAGAATCGAAAGGTTGATTGAATCGTATCAGGACAACTACCCCCTGGGCAATCATCCCCCCCCGGAAAATCACCACCCGGAAAACTACCCCCAAGGAGAATCACCCCCCGGAAAATTACCCCCCGGAGAATTACCCCCAAGGACAATTACCACCCCCCAAGGACAATTACCCCCCGGAAAATTACCCCCCTGACAATTACCCCCCGAGGACAACTACCCCCTGAGGACAACTACCCCCGAGGACAATTACCCCCAAGGACAACTACCCCCCCTCCATGGACAATCATGATTCAATAGCAAAATACGATCTGACACATTGAGAGATGGCTACGAGCCCATAAGATCCAATGCATGAACCCATATTCGTTCAAATACTATAGCACGTTATTTTCCTCATTACTACACATTTCCCTAATTTTATTATAATGTATGCTATGCCAGTTTGGTTGCTGATTTCCACGAAGGATATAAGTTTTAGGTAATTGACCAGCGCTTCTCAAAATGCATAGAAATACCTTTCTATGGAGCAGCGTTATTTCAACTTTTTGTTAGTCACGGTTTCTCCCAAATCGCAAAGTCTTCACAGATTATTATTTTGCATTATTCTGGCACTCGTCAAGTGCTATGTACACACGTGCGGGCACATTTAAGAATAAAAAAGGAGAAGAAATGTTCAAACACACTAGAAACGATTTAAAGTACTATATGCGGGCACTTTAACCTAAATGTTGGATCATGGATGAGGGCCTATTCTACATACAAAGACAAACACACGATCAGCTGATTAAAAAAGTTGCAGAGGATGCATAAATGAAATCTTACATTTCTAAGAAATTTAAGAAATATAATTTATGTTCTTTACTCGATGGCAAAACAACGGGGGGATTGGGCAACCTCCACCCCCCCCCCACCTCGAATTGAACAATTTGATAAGACTAAAATGAACTTCATAAATAACTAAGAAAATGAAAGTTGATGAAATGTTCTGTAAATAGCAATTTGGAGAGAAGCTCGCATTATGCGTCAAATTGTTGAAAATTCCTTAGAGGGTGATTGTCGGGGGGGGGGGGGGGTAGTTGTCCTCGGGGGTAGTTGTCCTCAGGGGGTAGTTGTCCATGGGGGGTAATTGTCCTCGGGGGGTAATTGTCCTTAAAGGGTAATTGTCCTTCGGGGGTAATTCTCCGGGGTGTAATTTTCCGGGGGTGATTGTCCGGGGGTGATTGCCCAGGGGAAAGTTGTCCTGATACGATATATATATATATGTACATACAGAGTGAGTCAGAAAAAAATGTCCCACTTTTTAAAAGTTGTATTGTTTGAAGTATGAATATTTAATCATGGGTTTGATGATATGTCTTGATAAAGTTATCCTCCCAGGGGGGTGTTTCACAAAGATCCTAAGTAGAACTTAACTCTAAGTTGGACTTAAAAAATTATGGCGAGCCATTTGAAGCCTTAAAATAAAATATATTCAATAGTGAAACTTCAAATATTTTTGACTTTTTATAAATTCCACATCAAGAACATGAAATCTCCTTGATATTAGAAAATATGAATGATTTGAATCAACATTTTATGCCTTTTAAAATAACTTTCACAAAATGTTTCAAAGATGCTAATGGCTTTCCATAATTGTTAAGTCCAACTTAAAGATAAGTTCAACTTAGGATCTTTGTGAAACACCCCCCCCCAGTACATTTAGGTACCATTTTCATTTGAATCTCTGCATGCATGGCTGAACATCAGACAATCTTTACAAGACTGCCAGATCTCACTTGCGCCAAGTTGCTCGGTGAGGAATAAAACAGTGCATTAAACAAAAACAGTCAGACACAAACACACACACACACACACACACTCACACGCACACACACAAACATATATAGTTTTTGATAAATTGTCTCATTCTCCCTCTCTTTCTCTTTCTCTCCCTCCCTCTCTTTGTCCCTCCCGTCCCCATGTAGCTTCTCCCCTTCCTTTATCTTTTGGCTGAAAAGGTGTCACGTGACACTTTACAATTCTTCATAATGTTCACAAGCGTGCAATGTAACAACCTTTTTTTATTAAACAGTGAGACACGTATAAAGTGAATTGAGTGCGCATCTATTTTCCTTGTTCAAATCCTGCCTGTGTTTCTGCTCCTTAAATACCCTTTATTTGCACTGTCTTAGCTGCGAGCATCTGACTTAAAGGCGACCTAAATGTAATCGAGATCGAGAGCCTGATTCCAAAGGAGCAAGGGCGTCCTCACGAGAATTATGCAAATCGTTGTTCAAGATAAACATAAGATAAGCATAAATTCACCTCTAAATTCAGAATTCCCCGCGTGCCATTAAATTTCAACATCGGCCTGCCGCCTCGGTAAAGGATCACTCGAGAACTCCTGAATTTATCGGTTCATATATTTAGTTATAATGGACGCCCGAGCATACAATATTTGTGTAATAATGTATGGTGTGGTGTGCACGTATTGTGTGGGCTTATATTAAACTCTCGGGTCGCGGCGCGCTGGAAAACACTCGGCGCGGCGCGCTGGAAAACACTCGGGTCACGGCTAGCTGGGCATATTTTTGGTAATGGTGTCTTAAAATCGGCCCTACACGCTTGGGAAATCTTATCTTAAATTAGCGACTGTTTAAAACCATTTTTCAATGGGGGTGTGTGGGAATTTACTTAAGAAACAAGATGGAAGTTGCGATTGTTTTGTTTTTGAATGATAGAAAAATAAGAAGACAAGAATTAAGGCTGACATTATGAAAGACAAAATACTAGGTGGATAAAGTGGATTTTAGAGAAAGTGTAATACTACATTGGAATATGATAGACCTATTAATAGGATGGAAACAAAGGAAAATATCAAGGAATTGAAATAATTTATTGGCCAGATTTAACAGTGATAAATTAGAAAGAGAAGAGTGGAGAAAATCAAGATTTACATGATAGACAAAATAGAAGGGAAGAAAAGGGATAGAGGAATATTAAAAAAGAGAGATTGTTCTTAAAAGGCTGACATATGAAAATAAAGTGAGGAATAAAACGTATTAGGATGGAAATTACAAGGAATGTGGAAAACAAGTTTATTATAGAAGAAAAGGGGAAAAATAGGAATACAAAAACAGTGTATATTATAGGCCTAATAGAAAATTGTGGTAGAATGCACCAGAAGAATTAACAATTTGCATAAAGATGGGGAAGATGAATTGCAGAAAATAAAGAATTACATTGTAGGCCTAGAAAAAAGAGGAATGAACGGGGGGAAATGAAGGGAGATAAAGAATTTAAGATGTAGAAGAGCGGTTGAATAAGATGCCATAATAAATCAATAGATGATAAGGGAAACCAACAAAGAATATCGTAATGATTACATGATGGAATAAAAAAAAAAAAAAAAAATCCCCCCTTATAAAGCCGATTTGAAGACACCATTAAAAATTTAAAAAAATGGCCCAGCTAGGTTTTTCCCTCTGCGCTTCTCGTTCTCATTCCCTCTCTCTCCCTTTCATAATCTCTCTCTCGCTATGCTACTTCCCACTTGTGCCTCATTTACTCTCTATGTAATTAATTCCCTGAGTTTAGCGAAGAGTTTGTTAATCCACCCCCACCAACTATAATCATAATTTATCAACATTTATCAACAAATCAACCTAGGGCAATTTCAACGCTTTGTCCGTCACCTGTTGACATATTACGTAATCTGTATATGGTATTTAAAGGCTATAGTAATCGCCCTTGAGTTGATTTCTTGAAAGTCTTTGCGATTGTACACAAAGGAAGAGACGATACAAAAAAACGTCCAATGCAGAAAGACTTTAATCCCAAAGAAAACAAAGAATACTTTCAATTTGGATCCAGATAGAAGCCCCTACCACTAATGATTATCAAATTGAAGGGAAGCGTGAAAAAGTTTGATGGTCCAACAGTCCTACACGAAACATTTTTATACCGCCGAATAACCCCCAGATTTAACGAATAAAAAATAACCTTATTCCACATTATATTTTGATTATCTATCAACATCATACTTGAAAAGTACGATTTGAAATACATGGTGATCAATATCGAAATTTCCGCCCCCACTATAATAATTGAATATCTAGTAAATGTAGGAAAAATGTTAGAATTAATTTACTTTTAATTTGAATTAATTAATTTAAATGTCATCATATAATTCGACGTTCTGTATATTATAATACACAATGACACTTGAACGATATTGATCATCTTTGAAAATGTGACTTTCATTATGACTGATTAATACAATTGATTATATAAATGCATACCATATGTTATTTCGATATCATTGTGATAAGACGTATTTTGTTCTCATTGTCAATCACAGTCAGTAGAAAAGATCATGTAGTTCTTGGTATTTATTCAGTTAATGGAATCATCTACTATCTGTTTGGCTTTTTATAACTTACACCGTTATAAGCTACCTTCTATGAAAAAAGACTATTCAATTATTATAAAAAGCAAGAGCAACCGGTAAAAAATGAGACAGCTTTGCACTACACAAAGCCAACTTTAGCATCTTTATAACGGGTCCCTACCATTAAAGACGAACGCTATACCTAAATGTGTTTTACAATACCAGCTTAACACATGCAATCGATATAGATAACAGTTAAATCCTTGATCATCGTGACATAAATAAGAGTATAGATGGAAGAGAGTGGCAAACAACTTTTAATCGGGTCACTGTAACACTCGAGGTGTACACGTTCTCTCAGCATCGTCTGAAAATTAAAAATAATAAAAATGAAATAGAAGCTACTATGATTTTCAAGTGTTAATGATTATAAAAACATCCACATAACTCATTTATCATTTTAATAGTTAAAATGCATGATAAAAATTACATATGATGAGAAATATTTTTGGTTTTAGCGATATATACTTCAAGATGGCGTCCTAACAAAACTGTTTTCATCATTCACACACCATGACGTCATGGATGAAAAGAACTACAAGAGAATGGGAAGAATGGATTAAGCTGATTTATCATAGAGAAGTAGAAGGGGCGGCACAAGTATTTCCGAAAGTTCTATGAAAAGGCCCTAAAATGAAACCAGGTTACAGGTTTGCCGTTTGGGTTGAAGAATTCCCTGACAACAACAACTTAAAATAGTAACAATAATAGGTCTAAATTATGAATTTAATATCTACATATACCCTAACATTTGGATGACTTGGAATGTACCCTTTGTTATTCCCCTTCCCCCTCTCCCCTAGTTTCATTAAACTTACCGTCAATAACAAGTGTCAAAGTTCAATGACAAATTCGCTGACAGCCAATCAGGCCCCATTTCACAAACTTGTCATCAGTGACAAATGACAGTTTTTGTTATAAGCTACTGAAATCCTAGCTTCTATTGGTTATAAGCAGATTTGTCACTAATTTTTGTCATTTGTCATTGAAAAAAGGCTTTGTGAAACGGGTCCCTGATATAGTTCGTTATGTAGCTTGTAACAGTTATCTAAACTTGGTATTGATGATAGGTTTTATGAATCGTGCCCGGTCATGCTTAGTATTTACCTTCACTCAGTGCATCTGACACCGGCATCTTCGGCGTGCGAGCAGTTATTATCGAAGGGAGCATTGCTCGGACAATACTCCAGAGCGGTATCTCCAGCGGAACACTCGACATCGTCGAATATGATAGGCCCTGAACCTTGTCCGAATTCAGCGCTTCCTACCGCAGTTCCCGAGCTGTATCCAAGACTTCTGCAGACAACTCCAGCATCGGTGTCATCCCAGAAGTCATCACAAATCGTTCCCCAGACTCCGTCGTAGAAAATCTCAACTCTGCCTTCTCTGTTGCAGGCTCCATTAACCAGTCGTAATTCTACAGATATAACGCGAAAGAGAGATAATATTAATAATATGAAAAAATAATAACATTGTTGATACGATGACGACGATAGTGATAACAATAATAATAATAACGATAATAATGATAATAATAGTAGTAGTAGCAATAATAATATTATAATTGACAATAATGATCATCATCATAATAATAACAAATAATGATAATAACAATAATATTAATAATATTTAATATTATCAATAGTGCTGATATTAAATATAACAGTGATGACAGTGATAATGATGATGATGATGATCAATTATCAACTGGGGTAATAATACAACGCCTTTGGCATCGCATAGGCGTTATATCATAATGCGATATACGGCATTTAAAGGGAAATCCAACATAAAGAGCAAACAACTATAGAAGAAAGCAGACTAAAATATGAAAAGCAGACTGGTGAGAGTTTGAACGAAATCGAATATCAACAAAAGGAAGATTAGACATTTCTGAAAGTTTTAAGACTAAACTTCAAATAGTATGAATCGATAATGTCACTGCATGTGATATAGCGCCGAACAACTTTCCCGTTTGTTCCATCACTCAAAAAATGAAAGACTAAAATTACATCCTTTTCAAAATGCATGACTCGGGATGGTCTTTTCTCTTCAGAGGACCTACAATTAGCTATCAATAATACATTTTGAGTAGTGCCCCCCCCCCCCAGGAAGAATTTACTTTTTAAAGGAGGAATTTACTTGGAAGAAAAACAGAAATGAGTGATATTTTTATACACGATAAACGAGAGAGCTGTCCACGACAACGTCAATTATTTACCGACAAAATTGCCAATATGAGATTCGCATAGCTTTAGTGATCTCATATTCCAAATATTCATAATTCTCTTATTACAGATTTATTTCAAACTTTCACTATCCCGTTTCTCTTATCTTTCTGCTTTCAAACAAATAAACTTATTACGAGGCTGGATTGCCCTTTAAGATGTCAAGACTTAATCCACAGTCGTACCATTAATGTCTCCTTTTAGTGACGTTTTACGATATCCTTAAATTTTGAATGCTAAGATCTACACATTATACACGAGCAAAGAAAATAAAACATCACAGACATTTTATAGTCCATTTTCAATACAATACGATGTGCGGTCCTCGAATAAGAGCGATTGTAATGTAACTAATCATTCAAGTCGCTAAAGTTTGTATCAAAGTTTTGTCGTGTTCAAATTTGCAGCTTTGGGGTTAAATTTTTCAATCTCCTTTCAAACTATGGTTCATTTAATAAACATATTATTTTTCTAATAATGAAGGAGTTGAACATAACGTTGAGAGTTGCTAACTAGAGGGGGAAAACTGATACATTTACAATACAAATTAACAACACTCTGAGATGCTATGGATTAAACTTACGCGTAGTCACAACTGCCTCTCTCAGTGTGCTATATTCCTCTCGCGTGCGTAATCTGCTGTGCATGTGTGATCGGTCGCGCAAGTCGCTATGACGAATGAAACTGTCTAAGCAGTGCACGTTGGGAGTGGATATGATGTCCACAGTGGTTGTTTCCGAGACTAGCAGGGAAAAGGGGCTTAACCAAATACTCTGTGAATAATAGATTGGAAAGTATTAGATCAACAACATACCTGCTGATCCTGTCTGAGCGAAACAGAAGACTCCGGCATCTTCAGAGTGCCTACAATTATGGACGCCGAAACCAGCATTAGAACAATAACCAAGATTGGTTTCGGTTCCAGTACATGATACATCATCCAGGAGAATATCCCCTGAACCTTCTCCGAATGCAAGGCTTCCTACACCAGTTCCCGAAGCGAATCCAAGACTTCGGCAGACAACTCCAGCATCGGTGTCATCCCACGAGTCATCACAGACAGTTCCCCAGGCTTCATTGTTATAAACCTCAACTCTGCCTTCGCTTTCATCGCTTCCATTAACCAGTCGTACTAATAAAACTATCATGCGAAAGAGAGATAATAGTAATGATATGAACAAAAATGTTAACTAAAAATATAATGATGATGATGATGATGACAACAATAATAATAATGGGGGTTATAATAATAGTAATAATTATAATAATAAAATACTCATAATGATAATTACAATGACGAAGGTGATCATTATGATGATGATGATGATGATTATAAGCTTAAAGCCCAAGTCCACTCCAACACTAACTTACTTTCAATAGAGGCAGAAAAAAACAGACTAACCAATCAAAAAAAGTTTGAGCAAAATCGGATAGCTAATAAGAAAGTTATGAATTTTTAGTGACATGAAAAACTTTGAAAATTACTAGACATATTGGCAACTCACTCATGAGTGTGTGACGTCATGTCCTCACTATCCACTATTTTGTTTTATATTGATGATATAAATTTCCTATTTTCTCCTTAAGAACCTTATTTCTTCACATCAGCATCCAAGTTAGATTGATAGTAATATGTTTTTGTGCAGATGCACTAATATAGAGTAATTTTTTCCAGTTTAATAATGAAAAATTTAATTTTGATAAACTATTTATATAAAAATCAATAATTATGAATATAGAATATTCAGAAAATAGTATAAATTCTTTAAAGTTCATGAAAGATTTTGTGAAATGTCATGCAAGCAATGTGATACAAATCATATAACCTGGGCAAAGGCATGGGAGAGGAATCAAATTTGGGGGAATAAAAAGGGAAATTAATGGGATTAAACTACATGTATATAAAGCAATTAATAAATAGTGAGGGCATGACGTCACAAACTGATAACCCTCTTGGCAATTTGTGTTGTGATTCTCATTGTTCCATAGTTTTACATACTTGTTCAAAAACTCATAACTTTCTTATTAAATATCCGATTTTGCTCAAACTTTTTTTAATTGGTTAGTCTGATTTTTATGCTTTTATTGAAAGTAATTTATTTTTCGAGTGAACTTGTCCTTTAAGCTGGGGGTAATTAACCAACTCCTTTGGAATCGCATAGTGACGTGATATCATAATGTAATATGCGACATATGGCATTCAAAGGGAAATCCAACATTAATAGCAAACAACTATATAAGAAAGCAGACTAAAATCGAAGAAGCAGACTGGTGAAAGTTTGAACGGAATCCGAATATAAATAAGGAGAGTCTGACTTTTTGGAAACTTCAAATATGACGAATCTTCATGTCAGGGCCTGCAGAACGGCGGGGCTCGGGGGGGGGGGGGGGGGCTCGAGACCCCCTCACTTAAAAAAAGTACGTTAAAGAGAAAAAGAAAGAAAGAGAGGAAGAAAGGAAAAAAAGTGACCTGCCAGTAGCATAATACGGGGGCTCCTCCCCCTAGACCCCACCAAGGGCCCTAAGGCGGGCCCCTGGATGCTCATCTGACCGTATTTAACTAGCCTACCTCAAACCACTGAGCCTTATGGGGCCCCCTTATCACAAATAAGGTTTTTAAATACGCTTATCTGACCATAATTAAATGCTTTAAACATCCGAGCTTCCGGGGGCTCAGCCCCTTGACCCCCCGACGGGGCAAAGCCTCTGGATACCACGCCAATTCACGCTCTACCTGATCGTTAATACTTCACTTTGAAAAACGTTCTGCGGGGCCTGCATGTCACTAATAAGAGTGGTGGTGATGCAGACTTTTCTTCTGCCCCCCAACGGTTTTGCTGCTACTATACTGCCTCTGAACATTGTGCCCCTTGTTTCCCCCTCCCCCATTGCCCCCAAGACCAGCAAGTAAAGGGCGTTATACCAAATAATCTGTGAATTTGGGTGGATAGTTTTAAGAATAAATGGGATATTTAGAATAACATTCTACCTTCCAAATTTGTCTCAGAACAGCGGACTCCGGCATCTTCAGAGTGCCCACAGTTATGGACGCCGAAACCAGCATTAGAACAATCACCAAGATTAGTTTCGGTTCCAGTACATGATACATCATCCAGGAGGATATCTTTTGATCCTTCTCCGAATGCAGCGTTTCCTACCCCAGTTCCAGAATCGAATCCAAGACTTCGGCAGACAACTCCAGCATCGGTGTCATCCCACGAGTCATCACAAACAGTTCCCCAGGCTCCATTGTTATAAACCTCAACTCTGCCTTCGCTTTCATCGCTTCCATCAACCAGTCGTACTACTAAAACTATCATGCGAAAGAGAGATAATAGTAATGATATGAACATAAATGTTAACTAAAAATGTAATAATAATGATGATGAGAACAATTTAATAATAAATATAATAATAGAATAGTCATAATAATAATAATAATAATGACGGTGTTGATGAATATGATGGTAATAATAATAATAATCATACTCAGTTTTTTACATAGCGCTTATTAGAATCACTAAGCGCTTCCAAACTTGGAGATTATTATCCCTCCTTTAGCTGTGCTGCCATTGAGGCGCTCTAGCATTTCAAAGAATTAATTCATGCTAGGTACCCATTCACCTCACCTGGATTGAGTGTGTCAAATGTAGATCAATGTCTTGCCAAAGGACATTAGTGCCGCGACGGGTCTCGAACCGCGGACCTTGTGAGCTTAAGCTGGGGGTAATTATCCAACACCTTTGGAATCGCATAGAGACGTTATATCATAATATAATATGCGATGTATGGCATTCAAAGGAAAATCCAACAATAATAGCAAACAATTATATAAGAAAGCAGGCTAAAATCAAAGAATAAGCAGGCTGGTCAAAGTTTGAACGAAATCAAAAAATAAATGAAGAGAGTCTGAGTTTTGGGAAACTTCAAATATGACGAATCTTCATGTCAGGGCCTGCAGAACGGCGAGGCTCGGGGGGGGGGGGGGGGGCTCGAGCCCCCCTCACTTAAAAAAAAGTACGTTTAAGAGGAAAAATAAGAAAGAGAGGAAGAAAGAAAAAACAGTGACCTGCCAGTAGCATAATACGGGGGCTCCTCCCCCTAGACCCCACCAAGGGCCCTAAGGCGGGCCCCTGGATGCTCATCTGACCGTATTTAACTAGCCTACCTCAAACCCCTGAGCTTCATGGGCCTAGTCCCCCTGGACCCCATGCCAATTAGTGACCTGCTAGTATCACATATAAGGTTTTTTAAATATGTTTTTCTGACCATAATTAAATGCCGAAAACACCTGAGCTTCCAGGGGCTCAGCCCCTTAACCCCCCGGCGGGGCAAAGCCTCTAGACAACACGCCAATTCACGCTCTACCTGATCGTTAATACTTCACTTTGAAAAACGTTCTGCGGGGCCTGCAAGTCACTAATAAGAGTGGTGGTGATGCAGACTTTTCTTCTGCCCCCAACGGTTTTGCTGCTACTATACTGCCTCTGAACATTGTGCCCCTTGTTTCCCCCTCCCCCATTGCCCCCAAGACCAGCAAGTAAAGGGCGTTATACCAAATAATCTGTGAATTGGGGTGGATAGTTTTAAGAATAAATGGGATGTTTGGCAATCATTCTACCTTCCAAATTTGTCTCAGAACAGCGGACTCCGGCATCTTCAGAGTGCCCACAGTTATGGACGCCGAAACCAGCATTAGTACAATCACCAAGATTGGTTTCAGTTCCAGTACAAGATACATCATCGAGGAGGATATCCCCTGAACCTTCTCCGAATGCAGCGCCTCCTACCCCGGTTCCAGAATCGAACCCAAGACTTCGACAGACAACTCCAGCATCGGTGTCATCCCACGAGTCATCACATACAGTTCCCCAGGTTCCATTGTTATAAACCTCAACTCTTCCTTCGCTTTCATCGCTTCCATCAACCAGTCGTACTACTAAAACTATCATGCAAAAGAGAGATAATAGTAATGATATGAACATAAATGTTAAAGGTAAAGACTAGTATTGGAAAAGCCCCAATTTCAAAAAATTAAATGGAAGCTCTCATTACCAATCATGTGAAAGAATATGTTTTGACTAAGACATGATGATAAAAAAATTTGCCGGGAAACCGCCTACTAATTCATATATTTGGTAAATTTGTTTCTCTCATGGACTTTGAGAGATATAGGGTAGTCCCATATACATCTTTCTGTGTATAGTGCTTGTAACTTTACGAAGAATGGGCCAAATTTCTTATCATTTTGATGATTCCAGAACCTTGCAGATGCTAGATGCTAGATGATCAACCTTTTCTGATCGATTCCACAACGTTTCTTTCACAATACAATCGCATGACCATAACTGGTCTTTACCTTTAACTAAAAATCTAATAATGATGATGATGATGACAATAATAATAATAATAATAATAATATAAGTAATACTTATAATAATAAAATAGTCATATTCTAATAATAATGACGATGTTGATGATTATGTTGATAATAATAATAATAATAATCATACTCAGTTTTTATATAGCGCCTATTAAAATCACTAAGCGCTTCCAAACTTGGAGATTATTACCACTCCTTTAGCTGTGCTGCCATTGAGGCGCTCTAGCATTTCAAAGAATTAATTCCTGCCAGGTACCCATTTACCTCACCTGGATTGAGTGTGGCAAATGTAGATCAATGTCTTGCCAAAGGACATTAGTGCCTCGGCGGGTCTCGAACCGCGGACCTTGTTATCTTAAGCTGGGGTTAATTATCCAACTCCTTTAAAATCGCATAGAGACGTTATATCATACTGTAATATGCGATGTATGGCATTCAAAGAGAAATCCAGCATTAATAGCAAACAACTATATAAGAAAGCAGACTAAAATCAAAGATTAATTAGACTGGTGAAAGTTTAAACGAAATCCAAAAAATAAAGAGAGTCTGAGTTTTTGGAAACTTCAATATATGACGAATTTTCATGTCAGGGCCTGCAGAACGGCGGGGCTCTGGGGGCTCGACCACCCCTCACTTTAAAAAAGTTCGTTAAAGAGCAAAAGAAAGAAAGAGAGAAAGTAAGAAAAAAGCAATGACTTGCCAGTGGCATAATACGGGGGCTGCTCCCCCTGGACCCCGCCAAGTGCCCTAAGGCGGGCCCCTGTATGCTCATCTGACCGTATTTAAATACCTCAAACCCCAATTAGTGACCTGCCAGTATCACAAATAAGGTTTTTAAATACGCTTATCTGACCATAATTAAATGCCAAAAAAACCTGAGCTTCCGGGGGCTCAGCCCCTTAACCCCCGACCTCCACGACAATTTACGCTCTACCTGATCGTTAATAATTCACTTTAAAAAACGTTCCGCGGGGCCTGCATGTCACTAATATGAGTTGCAGTGATGCAGATTTTTCTTCTGCCCCCCCCCTAACGATTTTGCTCATTACGACACTGCCTCTCAAAATTGTGCCCCTTTGAATGTTTGCCCCCCCCCCCCCCATTGCCCCCAAGACCAGCAAGTAAAGGGCGCTATACCAAATAATCTGTGAATTGGGGTGGATAGTTTTAAGAATAAATGGGATGTTTAGACAAACATTCTACCTTCCAAATTTGTCCCAGAACAGCGGACTCCGGCATCCTCAGAGTGCCTACAGTTATGGACGCCGAAACCAGCATTAGAACAATCACCAAGATTGATTTCGGTTCCAGTACATGATACGTCATCCAGGAGGATATCCCCTGTACCTTGTCCGAATTCAGCCCTTCCTACCCCAGTTCCAGAATCGAATCCAAGACTTCGGCAGACAACTCCAGCATCGGTGTCATCCCATGAGTCATCACATACAGTTCCCCAGGCTCCATTGTTATAAACCTCAACTCTGCCTTCGCTTGCATCGCTTCCATCAACCAGTCGTACTACATAAACTATCATGCGAAAGAGAGGTAATAGTAATGATATGAACAAAAATGTTAACTAAAAATATATTAATGATGATGGAGGTTATTATCCAACTCCTTTGGAATCGCATAGAGACGTATTATCATATCATAATGTAATATGCGATGTATGGCATTCAAAGGGAAATCCAGCATTCATAGCAAACAACAAATATAAGAAAGCAGACTAAAATCAAAGATTAAGCAGACTGGTGAAAGTTTAACCGAAATCCAAAAAATAAAGAGAGTCGGAGTTTTTGGAAACTTCAAATATGAGGAATCTTCATGTCAGGGCCTGCAGAACGGCGGCGCTCTGGGGGCTCGAGCACCCCTCACTTTAAAAAAAGTTTGTTAAAGAGCAAAATAAAGAAAGAGAGAAAGTAAGAAAAAAGCAGTGACCTGCCAGTGGCATAATACGGGGGCTCCTCCCCTGGACCCCCCCAAGGGAAAGGCGGGCCCCTGGATGCTCATCTGACCGTATTTAAATACCTCAAACCCCTGAGCTTCATAGGGCTTAGTCCCCCTGGACCCCATGCCAATTGGTGACCTGCCAGTATAACAAATAAGGTATCTAAATACGCTTATCTGACCATAATTAAATGCCTAAAACACCTAAACTTCCGAGGGCTCCGCGCCTTGACTCCCAGCGGGGCAAAGCCACTGGACCCCACGCCAATTTACGCTCCACTCGCTTCGCTCTACATGATCGTTAATACTTCACTTTGAAAAACGTTCAGCGGGGCCTGCATGTAACCATGGACCAGGTCCATGATGTAACAAATAATAGTGGTTGTGATCCTGGACCTGTGGTGATGCAGACTTTTGCCCCCCCCCCATAAAAAACGTGTTTGCTCATTACGATACTGATCCTGAAAGTTGTGCCCCTGGAATGTTTGCCCCCCACCCCCTCATAGACCCCAATCCCAAACTGCTTCCGGCGCGCTTGTTTCCACAACAGTTGTTGTTTCTAAGACCAGCACATATTAAAGGGCGCTACACCAAATACTCAGTGAATTGGCGATGATAGTTTTAAGAATAAATGGGATGTTTAGACAAACATTCTACCTTCAAAATTTGTCCCAGAACAGCGGACTCCGGCATCTTCAGAGTGCCCACAGTTATGGACGCCGAAACCAGCATTAGAACAATCACCAAGATTGATTTCGGTTCCAGTACATGATACGTCATCCAGGAGGATATCCCCTGTACCTTGTCCGAAATCAGCGCTTCCTACCCCAGTTCCAGAATCGAATCCAAGACTTCGGCAGACAACTCCAGCATCGGTGTCATCCCACGAGTCATCACAGACAGTTCCCCAGGCTCCATTGTTATAAACCTCAACTCTGCCTTCGCTTGCATCGCTTCCAGCAACCAGTCGTACTATACATTATTCGTGAAAGAGAGAGAGAGAGAGAGAGAAGGAGGGAAATGAGAAGGGAGGGAGCGAGAGACGGAGAGAAAGAGAGAATGTTAGATCTTTTCCTAAACTACACCATAGTTTTATCGACCTGTTGTATAAGTGGTCATTGTGCTACGTTAGTAGTAGCAATGATAACAATAGTAATAACAATAATAATTATGATGGTGATCATTATGATGATGATGATTATAAGCTTAAGATGGGGTAATTATCCAACCCATTTGGAATCGCATAGAGACGTATTATCATATCATAATTTAATATGCGATATACGGCATTTATTGGGAAATCCAACATTAATAGCAAACAGCTATAAAAGAAAGCAGACTAAAATTAAAGAAGAAGAGTGGTCAAAGTTTGAACGAAATCGAACCAAAAAAATGAAAGAGTTGCGAATGTTTGATAGTGGTACTTCTATAAGAATTGGAACTTTAAAATATTATGAATCTGTAATTTCACTGATATAGCGCCGGCAACTTTTCCGTTTGTTCCAACACACAAAATGACTAAATTGTCATCTTTTTTTAGTTAATGGATGACCCGGGATGGTCTCTTCTCTTTAGAGGACCTACAATATTATACTATCTATAATATATTTTGAGGAGAGCAGGCGCGGATCCAGGATTTCTTAGGGGGGGGGGGGGCCCAAATTTGAAATTATGCGAGCCAAATATTGGTACGTAATGGTGACCAACAGTGACGTAATGCGGGGGGGGGGGGGGTCGGTGCAGGGAGGGGCAATTTTCCCCTCCCTCCTCCGCGAAACGTGGAAGCTTTGACGTTTCATTATATTTTTAGAAAAAGAAGACGATTCGTTGTACCATTCTCGAAAATAATTCTCGTCTGAATTTAGTTGTTCCCCTCCCGCGCGAAGCGCGAAAAATTTTACGATTTATTAAATTATTAGAGAAAGAAGACGATTCGTTGTCGAGTTCGCGACTCTTAATCCTCGTCTGAATTTAGGTTCCCCCCCCTCCCGCGCGAAGCGCGGAAGCTTTTAAATTTCCTTATTTCATTATAGAAAGAAGACGATTCGTTGTACCATTCTCGAAAATAATTCTCGTCTGAATTTAGTTTTTCCCCTCCCGCGCGAAGCTCGGAAAATTTTACGATTTTTTAAATTATTAGAGAAAGAAGACGATTCGTTGTCGAGTTCTCGACTCTTATTCCTCGTCTGAATTTAGGTTTCCCCCCCCCCTCCCGCGCGAAGCGCGGAAGCTTTTAAATTTCCTTATATCATTAGAGAAAGAAGACGATTCGTTGTACCATTCTGGAAAATAATTCTCGTCTGAATTTAGTTTTTCCCCTCCCGCGCGAAGCGCGGAAAATTTTACGATTTATTAAATTATTAGAGAAAGAAGACGATTCGTTGTCGAGTTCTCGACTCTAATTCCTCGTCGAATTTAGGTTTCCCCCCCCCCTCCCGCGCGAAGCGCGGAAGCTTTTAAATTTCCTTATATCATTAGAGAAAGAAGACGATTCGTTGTACCATTCTCGAAAATAATTCTCGTCTGAATTTAGTTTTTCCCCTCCCGCGCAAAGCGCGGAAAATTTTACGATTTATTAAATTATTAGAAAAAGAAGACGATTCGTTGTCGAGTTCTCGACCCTTAATCCTCGTCTGAATTTAGATTTCCCCCCCCCCTCCCGCGCGAAGCGCGGAAGCCTTTTCAATTTCCTTAAATCATTAGAGAAAGAAGACGATTCGTTGTACCGTTCTCGACTCTTAATCCTCGTCTGAATTCAGTTTTCCCCCTTCCGCGCGAAGCGTGGAAGCTTTTACAATTCATTAAATCATTAGAGAAAGAAAACAATTCGTTGTACCGTTCTCGACTCTTAATCCTTGTCTAAATTCAGTCTCCCCCCCTCCCTCTCCTGCGCGAAGCCCGGAAGCTTTGACGATTCATTAAACTAATAAAGAAAGAAGACGATTCGTTGTACAGTTCTCGACTCTTAATCCTCGTCTGGATTCAGGTTTCCCCCTCTCGCGCGAAGCGCGGAAGCTTTTAATTTTCATTAAATCATTAGAGAAAGAAGACGATTCGTTGTACCGTTCTCGAAAATAATCTTTTTCAGAATTTAGTTTCCCCTCCATCCCGCGCAAAGCGCGGAAGCTTTTACGTTTCATTAAATCATTAAAGATTCGTATTACCATTCTCGTCTGAATTCAGGTTCCCCCCTCCCGCGAGAAGCGCGGAAGCTTTGGCGTTTCATAAGATTATGAGAGAAAGAAGACGATGCGTTGTACCGTTCTCTATACTCTTAATCCTTGTCTGAATTTTAAAGATGTTCTTTGTCTGCTCCTTTTTCTTCCTACGTCCTCTTCCGATTTGGGGGGACCGCCCCCCCCCCCCATAATCCTTGTCTGAATTCTTTCCCCCCCTCCCCTCCTGCGCGACGCTTTGACGTTTCATTAAATTATTAGAGAAAGAAGACGATGCGTTGTACCGTTCTCTATACTCTTAATCCTTGTCTGCATTTCAAAGATGTTCTTTGTCTGCTCCTTTTTCTTCTTACGTCCTCTTCCGATTTGGGGGGACCGCCCCCCCCCCCCTTGCTACGCGCCTGCGGTCAGATAAACACATTTTGATACCTTGTCTTACCCCGCAAGCTCAGGGGTTTAAGGCAATAAATTACGGTCAGATAAGCATTCAGGGGCCCGTCTTAGGGCCCCTGGTGGGGTCGAGGCGGCGGAGCCGGCACCGGAAGCTCAAAGGTTTTAGGCGATTAATTAAGGTCAGATGAGCATTTTTTGTATACCTTATTATTTTGTGACACTGGCAGGTCACTATTTGGCGTGGGGTCCAGGGGGCGGAGCCCCCAAAAATCAGGGGTTTAGGGCATTAAATTACTTTCAGATGAGCATCTAAGGGCCCGCCGTAGGGCCCTAGGTGGAATCCAGGAGGCAGAGCCCCCGGAAGCTTAGGGGTTTTAGGCATTAATCACGGTCAGATGAGCATATTTTGATGCCTCATTATTTTTTAACAATGGCGTTTAACTATTCTTTCTTTCTTGCTCTCATTCTATTTTATTTCTCTTTAATATACTTTTTTTTTAAGTGGGGGGGGGGGGGGGGGGGGGGGGGAGCTCAGGGCTCCCAAACCCTGCCGTACCTTTGGCCCTGACATGTAGGAATCTCAAGAATCATATTTCTTGCTTGGCTGTAAATTTAGGAATTTGTCATTTTCAACACATACAAACGTATAATTTACTAAAAAGTGAGGACAAATCTCGGAAATTATGTCATTTCAGCATTATTTGTAATCCACCGTTGTGGAATTAGAAAAAAAACACGTTTTAATTTGATTTCCCCCAAGCCCCCCCCTATCAGTACGCCAGTATCTCATCTTTTTCCTTTTTTCTTTCCCTTTCCTTCCTTCTCTCTCATTTTTTTGATTTGGGGGGGGGGGGGGGTGGGGGTCAACAGCCTGGGAGGCAAGGCCCTTTCGCTCCCCGATCTCCTTCTTCCCCCTTTTCTTTTCTTCTTCCTCTTCTTTCTTTCCCTTTCTCTCCTCTTTCCCTTTCCCTTCTTTTCTTCTCTTTTTTTTTTTTTTTTTTTTTTTGCGGGGGGGGGGGGGCCAAGGCCCGCTCGGCCCCCCCCCCTGGATCCGCGCCTGGAGGAGAGTTCCCAAGGGCGAAAGCACTTGGGAGAAAAACATAAATGAGTTGTTTTTTTTGTATCCGACAAACGAGAGAGTTGTCCATGACAACGTCTCAATTTACTGAAAAAATTGCCAATATCAGATTCGCAAAGCTTAAGTGATCTCATATGTCAAACATTCATGATTCTCTTATTTCAGACTTATTTCAATCTTTCGCCCTCCCGTTTCTTTTAATTTTCTGCTTTCAAACAAAAGAACTTGTTACAATGGTTGGATTGTCTGTTAAGATGCCTAGATTTGACACTGCACAGCTGTACAATTTATTAATGTCTCCTTTTTACGTTTTGCGATATAGTTTGATTTAGAATGCTAGGATTAACACATTAGTCGGACTGTCAAACTACTCGAAGCTTGCGTCAAAGATTTGCAAACCTGGATGAACTCGAACTCACTCAAACTGAATGATAGTAAAACTGAACTAATTTTATTTGGTTCGAAATCAAATCTTGCTAAGATACAGTCGTTCAATATATCCATATCAGATTCTGTAATCAGTCCTTCCTCGCAATGTCGTAACCTTGGTGTCATGCTAAACTCGTCTATGTCATTGTCAACTCATGTTTCTAGTATTTGTAAGTCAGTCAGATACCAACTAAGAAATCTAGGTTTTATACTTAAGTCGTTCAACCACAGAGAAACTTGTATATGCTCTTATTTCATCACGCTTAGATTTCTGTAATTCTATTCTCTATCTTCTCCCTAACACACAACTTGTTCGACTCCAGAAACTGCAATATACTGCTGCACGTATTGTCACACCCATTCTCAAAACTCTTCACTGGCTCCCGGAATGTGACCGAATTATTTTTAAGATGTTGTTGCTAGTTTTCCATTCCTTGTATGACTCTGCTCCTTCCTACAATATCAAGTTGATTGTTAAGTATAAGCCTACAAGACATCTTCGTTCATCTCAATCCTTATTAGTTGTCACTAAGACGCGTAGCTCCTGGGGGATAGAGCATTTTCTCATTCTGGTCCGTCCCTTTGGACTAAGCTGCCACTTAGTATTCGTAATTTAACTGCCCTTCATGACTTCAAAGTTGCTCTAAAAACCCATGTCTTTCTAAACAGTGCTATTTAATCATGTCAATGTAGCGTAATAATTTGTGTTGTTTAAGTTTACTTTATTTTAGTTAAGAAATTAATATTTTTGTGATAGTAATATGTACAGTGCCATGAGCGTCAGAGCCTGGTGAATATCGGCGCTATATAAATATCCATATTATTATTATTATTATTATACACGAGCAGAGAAAGTAAAAATCACAGACATTTTAAAGTATATTGCTAATGCAGTGGTAACCCGACACATGCTCCGCCGACGATTGCTCCGCCGACATTTACTCCGCAAAACGCGACAATTGCTCCGCGACATTTGCTCCGCGACATTTGCTCCGACGTCAAATGCTCCGCCGACAGTTGCTCCGCCGACAGTTGCTCCGCCGACAATTGCTCCGCCGACAGATGCTCCGCCGACAATTGTTCCGCCGACAATTGCTCCGCCGACAATTGCTCCGCCGTCAATTGCTCCGCCGACATTTGCTCCGCCGACATTTGCTCCGCCTGAAGCGACACTTGCTCCGCCGACATTTGCTCCGCCGACAATTGCTCCGCCTGAAGCGACAATTGCTCCGCCGACATTTGCTCCGCCTGAAGCGACACTTGCTCCGCCGACATTTGCTCCGCCGACAATTGCTCCGCCGACAATTGCTCCGCCTGAAGCGACAATTGCTCCGCCGACATTTGCTACGCCGACATTTGCTCCACCGACATTTGCTCCGCCGACAATTGCTCCGCCGACATTTGCATCGCCTGAAGCGACAATTGCTCCGCCGACATTTGCTCCGACGACATTTGCTCCGCCCAAAAAGTGTCCCATAAACTACAAATGTTACTAGTACTACGACAAATGCTTCGCCGACAATATTTTCTTTACACCTATTTTTTTCGTTTCTTTTTTTCTTCTTCATTTTCCGAATGCATTTCTTGAAATAATGTAGATGAAATGAAATGAATGAATGTTGATGAAGTGGGAGGAAAAAGGAGTTACCTAAAGTCATTTCGAATATACTGAAATAACTTTCCATCTATCACTGTACGTCCCATATAAATGTATACTAAACAGTCATTACATGTCGTGGGAAGTTTTAAAAAAAAAGTAGAGCAGCAAGCCACATTCCCCAATACGCGCATACCTCCTAGTTAATTTCAAGTAGCTCATCAATATGTAATACCTGAAATTACCTCGATCAATGCATCTTACTAGGTAAAGCATTATACAATGTACTAGGTCATCATGGAAGTTTAGAAAATAAGGGCACTTATATACGTAAGGAAGAGAACCCATTCAGACGGGAAAATGAGATGGCAGCCTTTCTGCTTATTCACATTTATACAAATCATTTTGTTGCAGTTTGATGTTAGTTCTTCATGATAGGCCAATTGCTCTTCTTCCGGTGGCTTCGTGAGTCCCTTAAATTATTCAGTGAAAACAAAGTACTCGAATGAAACGGAGTGTTTTACACACTAACATATATATATTAAAGCTACATACACTTAACTAAAGGAAAGAAACCTTTAGAAAATGGACTGGATATTATTGAAAATATTATTCTAAACAAGAATGTACTACATGATTGTATTACATTACGTTTCAATTTAACGAGAGAAATAGAACTCGAGAGGGGGAGCAGAGAAGAAGTGATGGAAATGAAAGAAGACTAATAGCATGAGAGGAAAGAAAAGAGCAAAGAAGAAAAGAAAGCGGTGTAAACAGGAAAAGGAGGAGCATGGGAGAGAGTGAAAGAGAGAGAGAGAGAGATAGCCTTGAGCTTTGGATCAGCTAATGAGTAATACGGTTCCATGACACCTGCTCCGCCGACGATTGCTCCGCCGACATTTACTCCGCAAAACGCGACAATTGCTCCGCGACATTTGCTCCGCGACATTTGCTCCGACGTCAAATGCTCCGCCGACAGGTGTTCCGCCGACAGTTGCTCCGACGACAGTTGCTCCGCCGACAATTGCTCCGCCGACAGATGCTCCGCCGACAATTGCTCCGCCGACAATTGCTCCGCCGACAATTGCTCCGCCGTCAATTGCTCCGCAAAACGCGACATTTGCTCCGCCGACATTTGCTCCGCCGACATTTGCTCCGCCTGAAGCGACACTTGCTCCGCCGACATTTGCTCCGCCGACATTTGCTCCGCCGACAATTGCTCCACCGACAATTGCTCCGCCTGAAGCGACAATTGCTCCGGTGACATTTGCTCCGCCGACAATTGCTCCGACGACATTTGCTCCGCATGAAGCGACACTTGCTCCGGTGACATTTGCTCCGACGACATTTGCTCCGCCCAAAAAGTGTCCCATAAATACAAATGCTACTAGTACTACGACAAATGCTTCGCCGACAATATTTTTTTTTCACGGGTTGTTTTTGTTTCTTTTTTTTTCTTCATTTTCTGAATGCATTTCATGAAATTATGTAAATGAAATGAAATGAATGAATGTTGATGATGTGGGAGGAAAAAGCAGTTGCCTAAAAGTCATTTCGAATATACTGAAATAACTTTCCATCTATCACTGTACGTCCCACAAAATGTACACTAAACACTCATTACATGTCATGGGAAGTTTTTTTTTTTAAAGTATAGAGCAGCAAGCCACATTCCCCAATACGCGCATACCTCCTAGTTAATTTCAAACAGCTCATCAATATGTAAGACCTGAAATTACCTCAATGAAAGAAGACTAATATGAGAGGAAAGAAAACAGCAAAGAAGACAACCGTTTTTTGCTATTCCCCATAATGTTTGATTTAAAAAAATAAAAAATAAAATTATAGCTCCTTACGCAAGTTTTCCGGCGAAAGATAATTACTCCGCTCAAAATCTGTTTCATGTATTACTCATTAGCTGATCCAAAGTTCAAGGCTATCTCTCTCTCTCTCTCTCTTTCTCTCTCTCCCATGCTCCTCCTTTTCCTGTTTAAACCGTTTTCTTGTCTTCTTTGCTCTTTTCTTTCCTCTCATGCTATTAGTCTTCTTTCATTTCCATCACTTCTTCTCTGCTCCCCCTCTCGAGTTCTATTTCTCTCGTGAAATTGAAACGTAAAGTAATACAATCATGTAGTACATTCTTGTTTAGAATAATATTTTCAATAATATCCAGTCCATTTTCTAAAGGTTTCTTTCCTTTAGTTAAGTGTATGTAGCTTTAATATATATATGTTAGTGTGTAAAACACTCCGTTTCATTCGAGTACTTTGTTTTCACTGAATAATTTAAGGGACTCACGAAGCCACCGGAAGAAGAGCAATTGGCTTATCATGAAGAACTAACATCAAACTGCAACAAAATGATTTGTATAAATGTGAATAAGCAGAAAGGCTGCCATCTCATTTTCCCGTCTGAATGGGTTCTCTTCCTTACGTATCTAAGTGCCCTTATTTTCTAAACTTCCATGATGACCTAGTATATTGTATAATGCTTTACCTAGTAAGATGCATTGATCGAGGTAATTTCAGGTATTACATATTGATGAGCTACTTGAAATTAACTAGGAGGTATGCGCGTATTGGGGAATGTGGCTTGCTGCTCTACTTTTTTGTTAAAACTTCCCACGACATGTAATGAGTGTTTAGTATACATTATATGGGACGTACAGTGATAGATGGAAAGTTATTTCAGTATATTCGAAATGACTTTTAGGTAACTCCTTTTTCCTCCCACTTCATCAACATTCATTCATTTCATTTCATCTACATTATTTCAAGAAATGCATTCAGAAAATGAAGAAGAAAAAAAGAAACGAAAAAAATAGGTGTAAAGAAAATATTGTCGGCGGAGCAAATGTCGGTGAAGCAAATGTCGGCGGAGCAATTGTCGCTTCAGGCGGAGCAATATTGTCGGCGGAGCAATTGTCGGCGGAGCAAATGTCGGCGGAGCAAGTGTCGCTTCAGGCAGAGCAAATGTCGACGGAGCAATTGTCGGCGGAGCAAATGTCGGCGGAGCAAGTGTCGCTTCAGGCGGAGCAAATGTCGGCGGAGCAAGTGTCGCTTCAGGCGGAGCAAATGTCGGCGGAGCAAATGTCGGCGGAGCAATTGTCGCGTTTTGCGGAGCAATTGACGGCGGAGCAATTGTCGGCGGAGCAATTGTCGGCGGAGCAATTGTCGGCGGAGCATCTGTCGGCGGAGCAATTGTCGGCGGAGCAACTGTCGGCGGAGCAACTGTCGGCGGAGCAACTGTCGGCGGAGCATTTGACGTCGGAGCAAATGTCGCGGAGCAAATGTCGCGGAGCAATTGTCGCGTTTTGCGGAGTAAATGTCGGCGGAGCAATCGTCGGCGGAGCATGTGTCGGGTTATGAAACAGATTTTGAGCGGAGTAATTATCTTTCGCCGGAGAACTTGCGTAAGGAGCTATAATTTTATTTTTTATTTTTTTAAATCAAACATTATGGGGAATAGCAAAAAACGGTTGTCTTCTTTGCTCTTTTCTTTCCTCTCATGTTATTAGTCTTCTTTCATTGAGGTAATTTCAGGTCTTACATATTGATGAGCTGTTTGAAATTAACTAGGAGGTATGCGCGTATTGGGGAATGTGGCTTGCTGCTCTACTTTAAAAAAAAAAAAACTTCCCATGACATGTAATGAGTGTTTAGTGTATTATGTGGGACGTACAGTGATAGATGGAAAGTTATTTCAGTATATTCGAAATGACTTTTAGGCAACTGCTTTTTCCTCCCACATCATCAACATTCATTCATTTCATTTCATTTACATAATTTCATGAAATGCATTCAGAAAATGAAGAAAAAAAAAGAAACAAAAACAACCCGTGAAAAAAAATATTGTCGGCGAAGCATTTGTCGTAGTACTAGTAGCATTTGTATTTAATGGGACACATTTTGAGGGGAGCAAATGTCGTCGGAGCAAATGTCACCGGAGCAAGTGTCGCTTCATGCGGAGCAATTGTCGGCGGAGCAATTGTCGGCGGAGCAACTGTCGGCGGAGCACCTGTCGGCGGAGCATTTGACGTCGGAGCAAATGTCGCGGAGGAAATGTCGCGGAGCAATTGTCGCGTTTTGCGGAGTAAATGTCGGCGGAGCAATCGTCGGCGGAGCATGTGTCATGGAACCAATGCAGTACGTTGTGTGATTCTCGAAAATAAAGCGATTTGTAACCAATCATTCAAAATTTTCCAACGGGCTGTAAAATCATGGAGTTTTAGTAACTCCATGGTAAAATCTTAAATCAATATTTTCGAGTACGGTGCTATAGGAATAGAATAAGAATAAATGGGAGGTCTAGACAAACATTCTACCTGTTGAACAGCGTACTCCAGCATCCTCAAAGTGCACACAGTTATGGACACCGAGACCAGCATTATCACAATCACCAAGACTTGTTTCGGTTCCGGTACATGATACATCATCCAGGAGGATATCCCCTGAACCTTGTCCGAATGCAGCGCCTCCTACCCCAGTTCCAGAAGCGAATCCAAGACTTCGACAGACAACTCCAGCATCGGTGTCATCCCACAAGTCATCACATACAGTTCCCCAGGCTCCATTGTGATAAACCTCAACTCTGCCTTCGCTTGCATCGCTTCCAGCAGCCAGTCGTACTATACATTATTCGTGAAAGAGAGAGAGAGAGAGAGAGAGAGAGAAGGAGGGAAATGAGAAGGGAGGGAGAGGGAGAGAGAGAGAGAGAGAGAGAGAGAGAATTATAGTGGAGGGGGAGCATCAGTGTTCTATTAACGCCATCACTTAGTAAAGTAAAAATTTTACCGGGAGGTAATAGAAAAAAATACTAAAAAAAAATGAAACGGAGAGAAACAGTATAAAGGAAAACCGGCAGAGACACAACGACATTAGGGACTTTTAGATTTACGTGGACTGATACATGTGACGTCCATTCAAGGCAGTGCATTAAAAGAACGTCGACCGTAGCAATCCCCATTGTCTTCGTGCGAATCTAAAAGTCACTATTAGGGACTTTTAGATTTGCGTGGACTGATACGTGTGACGTCCATTCAAGGCGGTGCATTAAAAGGACGCCGACCGTAGCAATCCCCATTGTCTTCGTGTGAATCTAACAGTCCCTATTACTATGGAAATCCCTGTTTCATAGACATTGTTATCAATAACAGCTTACAGTTATAAGCTATTAAAATTGTTTTATTTGATCGGATTATAGCAGACTGGACTGTATTAAAACGGTAGAAATGTGAGGGAGCTCTCGACCCCCTATCATCAACAAAAAAAAGGCACAAGGAAAAAAACTCTAAATTGTGTCACTCGGTCGCTACGCACCTTCCCAAATTTTTAGATGTGGAGTAACTTAAGACTGAGGAACCCATATTGTTTCCCGCCATGCATTAAGGGGGCGAATAAGTCGCTTTTTCCTCGTCCATGAACAACAGTGCCACAATTTTGCAGTATATCAATAAGCATCTTATTAGATCGATCTATACCCTCTAATATCACCTTACCCTGCTACCATTCAAGTTTAATAAGTGGTGAAAATAACTGTGGATAAGGTGGTGCATAAAGGGATGTGAAATTAAAAAAATATTTATTCAACATTTTCTTTTTGAAATATTATGAAATAATTCTGAATAAAAAAGGGGAAACAAAATTTGTGGTTTGGTGGTATACCCAGCAAACACAGAACGTTTTCAGAACGTTTTCAAAACGTTTTTTTTAGGTCCTGTACGTCTTCGTCCTAAATGAACGTTTTAAAAACGTTTATATAACATTAAAGTTTGGACTTCTCATTTACGTCAAAGTTTAGGTTTTTGAGAACGTTTAAAAAACGTTTTTTGGACGTTACAAAATTAAACGTTTGGTATAGGACGTTTACAGAACGTTTGATATAGGACGTTTACAGAACGTTTGATATAGGACGTTTACAAAACGTTTGTGGACGTTACAAAATAAACGTTTTGTACATAACGTTTACGGAACGTTTTATATACGTCCAATTCAATAAATCAACTAAGATTTTTTTTAAAACAAATACCAGAATTAAGCATCATATTTTTTCTACGTCCAACTACTAAGGATAAATAAAAACAAATGAAAACAGATCACTAAAATACTGTAGGCGATTTCTTGAATTGAAATGAAAACGAGATTTGTTTGTTTTATCATATAAATGCATACACAATTCATAAACAAAAATACACAAGCAAAACATATTTTTATACATTTTACATACTCAATTTTATTACCGGTAATTTCAAATCATTTATCTTACATCTTTACACAACAACGAACGAGGCCGCCGCCGCCGAGGATTGATCGATGACGTCAGCGCTAGCCGTGCCCGGCTGCGTTATTGCCCGGCTAGCTAGCTAGCCGGCCATGTGCGTGAAAATTACATTGAGAATTTTCCCATTGAATACCGTGTGTGCCTTTGCAAGAGCTATCAAGAAATCCTGAACTATCTACCTAATTTGTGAGACTGCAACACCAATGTAAGTGATATTTTACCATTTTGATATATGTTAGGTGTTTAAATGTTGTTTGAGTGAATTCGAGACGTGTAAAATGTGGGAAAACATTTAAATGAGTATCGGCTTGTGTCGTGACATGTCTGCATGTAACTCCGGGAAGCTCCAAACACCGGCGCGCAGCGTCGGCGCGCCGGTGTTGGAGCTTCCCGGAGTTAGTCTGAATGCTGCATTCATGCATTAGCGATAATAACGTGCATGAAAATTTACTTTTAACCAACCTGTGAGTGTGAATGCAATGTGATACATGCCAAACAAAAAGGCGTATGTTAACCAGACGCGTTACTGTTATTGTTGATTGTTGTATGATTGAATCCCGAATGATGTGAATTAACCCAACTTTCACCTAACACTAACAGTAACACATTAATACATGTCATGTAGCAGAAAGAGTTACTTAAAATCACTGAAAGAACTTGAATTTATTTCTGATATGGTAAAGGTCTACATGTACATTGTAACTGTAAGTTAGTCTAGTAGATCTATGACCGAGTGACTTAAAGTCTTCAGTGAAGATGGCCATGCCCCCCCCCCCCCCCTCGAGATTGTTCGCGACCATTCCGCCGCGCAATTTTTTTTGACCGCGCTGCTCGCTGACTTTTTACTTTCAAGTCTTGCGCATCTTTTGACACCATTTTCGCGAAAATCAGGAATACCGTTATGATGCTGTACGGCCTTTTATACACGCTCGTCCAAACGAAAATGGCTCAAAAACGTGATTTTGTAGTTTTCTCACCTTATTCATAAAGATATGATAATTTTTTACTTTCTTTGGCTGAAATTAATTTATTATAGCAAAATTATGCTTCAAAATAGTTCTATGATAAATTTTACGAAAAAAACACAACAAAAACAAAGGTGGTAGCAAGGTCTGAAATACCCCGGTGCTATTAGGGTTAAGAGAGTTTTCTGAATACCACCCCTGCTGATATACACAATGAATCACCAGCATAAAGAATTTTGTTAGCATTTTTGGCCTGGACATTGTCAATCTCTAGGTGTGCATCAACATACGCTACTTGTATGAGTACAGTAGACCACTGCCTTTGTTGTCGAGTGCTGCGCTGCAATTGAATTTATATGCTAGAAGGATGCTAGATGATGTTTTAACCCTAATAGCACCTGGGGGAGGGAGGGGGGGGCATAATGTACCAATTCATCAAAATTGAAAATTAACATGTTGAACTCAAAATGAATTCATAAAGCTTGAACATTTTTCAAAAATTCTTTTCTTGCTTGATATTTTTCTAATGTCTGTGATGTTTTTCCAGATATGGAGTGTGACCCTGAGCCACTTCGCAGAAGCCCGAGAAAGGCAGATAAGTCGAAGACTAAGGAACTTCCTCTCCCCAAATTGTCATCAACATCCATGATGGCCAGATTTGTCCCCTTAAGCCCGACGGGCCCAATCCAGAGGGGATCATCTCCATCTACAACTACATTCCCCTCTCCTTCGACTTCTCGCCAAAGCCAGCCGCCGACACCAAAAGCTAGAACCTTGGACAGTAAGTATTTACGTATAGAATTTCACAAACAAAATATCTCTTCTCAAGAACTTAATAGTATGTTTCATAGGAGGTCAATTGATTAGATTTTGGAGTACAGCATATTTAAACTACAAACAAAATTTACTATTTTTTACCAAGATGCTACACTGATATAAGAGAGAGAGGTTGTCAATATAAATACAACATCAAAAGTAAGTTCCCCCCTAAAGAGCCCCATCAAATCTTCCAGTGGAAAAATCAAGAAAAAAAACGTAATTTTTTGTTCATGTTGTGATCATTCAGCCGTATAAAGTCACGGATGTCACTAATTTTCGAGAATCTGCTTCCTAACAACCCTAGCTATATCCAATGCTTGGTTTCAACTTGAATAATTTGTTATACTCGAAGATTTGATGGGGTTCTTTAGGGGGAAACTTTCTTTTGATGTGTTTAATTTTGATTTATTTTTATCAAAAAAGCAGGGGTATATTTTTCTGCAAAATTGCTTTCAGATTCTTTCTGTATGTGTTGCATTGTCTGATGCTTTGTACAAGTATTGTCATTGCAGCTTGGTGATGTATTCCTGAAATGCGATAGTTGAAAAGCTGTCGTACATATCAGTCACACTAAAATTACATACTCTTCTTAGCTACCAAAATGACCTAATTTGTTAATGTATTTTTTTTTACTCCTTTTGTTTTCCTAGACAATTTTCAACAGCAGGTACTTCAAAAACTTCAGAAGCTGGAAGATGTCCAGGCCCAGATAGTGGAGACGCTGGCAAACCTGGTTGCCAAATCATCAGTGAGTTTACGGGCAGGTCCTGCCGACCTGTAGGAGCCCTTTGCGGAACCGCTCAAGACAGGGAGTGAATTCGACTTGCTCGAAATGAGACTCGTAGAGTCTGATTTTAAGAAGAGAATGGTAAGTTTAAAAATACTTGCATACTAATTTGGCATTATTTGATCATCCATTCAAATGACTTTGTTTTTCCTTTTTGTACAGGTTTAATTATCTAAACCTGAAATATCCTGAGTTTCTGATTTATACATGCCTTGATTACTTTATAGCCATGTTTAAAAAAAAAAGTGAAAGCCTGTGAATTTTGCAAATGATAAATTAATATTTACCGCATCAGGGTGAAGGTTTTAGCGGAGAAACATTCATAATAATGTCTGGAAATGAGACGGTTGGCTCCTATTTATGTGAGAATCTACGGCATTGTAATTGATAATGGTACTTTTAATTTCAGATCAACTACCCGAGTCTAGTCAGCGGGGGCAATATTGCCCAAACAAGTCGGCGTATCATGAAAAAGCTGGGGTCAAATAATCTTTGGTCAGATTTCAACGTGAATGGGAGGAAGGGGAAGCGTGGTCTGAAGTCAACAAGATTTGTTCCCGTCATTGTCAGTAAGTAATCAATTAGTATATGATTAGCCAATTTCAATTTTATTTTATATGTTTCTGGATTCACCCGATGAGTTACAATGATTGGTGATCAATTGGACATTGATGGTCTCTAGCAACCTTGCTGCCTTTGAAGTCGCATAATAGCATTGTTTTCTGCTTGTAAGGTAGCTGTTGAATTTGGCCTCTAAGGAGTAGTTATGTTTTATGCCCATCTGAACAAGGAATTACTTATGTGAGAGTGTGCAGATGTGTATCCATGTATTTCTTCATACAAAAATGCCCATTTTTGCAAAACAAAAAAAAGGGGTGGGCCATAACATGGGAACCGACATACCATTTTCCCCTAATACATTTGAGAGGAGTGTAATGATATTGATTGTCCGAATTGCCATGGAATGACCCATTTGTCATTTAAGGTGTGTAATCTGTATCGTCTTATTTTAATGTGTCATCAAAAATAATTTTAATATAATGATCCATGGCGTCTGCACTTACGTCTTTCAGGAGCCTGCATGAAGACCGACCAGGGCGCCAAAGAGATGGAGATTGAAGAAGTCGTAGGGGACTTTCTCAAGCGAACCCCATTTCTTCCAGGAGGAAAGAAATGGAAGGTAAATTCCTTTTACTTTTGTTTGTGTTTTTATTTTTTATTTTTTATTTTTTTCTCTTTATATTATGTGGATTTCTATCAAAATACAAAAATATGTTGCAAGAGAATATCAGATCAATTTACTATTTCAAAGGGCATTCAGCCTTTTTTGACCAATTTTTGTTTGGACATTAAAAAAATGTGTATTTCAAAGTTATCTTTTGATTGAATGAGTGAAAATTCTGGTGTTACGTGTATGTTCCCTTTTAAAGGGATAGACCCAATATCTGTAAAACAATATTGTACATGAAGCACATCATTAGTCCAGTTTTGCCCTTGTTGATAGGGGTGGCCGGATTCACCTCACTGCCACCCTAGCTTATCCAGACGTCAGTTTTTAGGCATTGGTCTCGAGACTTAATATTTTGTGGACAGGCAATAATATTTACTTATGTGCAGCCTCTTCAGATATAATTTTGGTTCATAATTTACATTATGCCAGTTTGTCACCAAATGAGCTTGTATAGGCGCTGTTTTTAGGGAGGGGGAACATCATGCCCCCTAGTTTTTTTATGGTTTAGTTGAAATGAACATTTAATTTATAAATAAAGGTTGTTTGCTCTGATTTGCAGAAACCTGATACCGATGGGGCTAGAGTTCCAGCTGTCGCTGCCGAAGATGTTGCCAAAGATGTTGCTGCTGTTGCAGATGCCACTGAAGACGAGGAGGAGGGTGTCATGGAGAATTAAAAAGGATAAACGCTGATGACATCTGTTCTCGATTCGCTATGTAGTTACATACTGGCTTCTGATAAAACTCATTTATAGAACAAATCTGGACCTAACTACAAAATCTTTGGTGGATCAAAAGGACAATATATTAAATGGTATTTGAGACATATACAGTTCTCATAAAGGTTTTACCGGAGGTCAATCACACCAATTATGCCAAGTTTTCTTTGTCATTTAGTTGGTACATGTTTTCAGTATGAATTAACAACATCTTTCAGGAATCAAAGAGGAAATTACAGGTTCTATAAATCACTCAAGTTACTTTTGTTGAGTGTGCTGTAACCAAAAATGCTACATATGTGCTGCCAAATTCTTAACACTTGATATATTTATAGTCTTGCCTTTTCTCTAAATAGCCCGGTAGATTTGAGTTTTCATACTTGCCAGTTATATGACATATTTTCAACTTGTATCTCATTAATGTAAATAACTATGTGTTGATTATGATGGATTTTGTTTTTCATGGAAGATGAAAGTTCTAATGCTGGCTTCTGATAAAACTCGTTTATAGCACAAATCTGGACCCGACTACAAAATCTGTGTGGGATCAAGAGGACGATATAGTAAATGGTAAAACTATACAGTTCTCGTTAAGGTTTTACCAGAGGTCAATCACACCAATTATGCCAAGTTTTCTTTGTCATTTAGTTGGTACATGTTTTCAGTACAAATTAACAACATATTTCAGGAATCAAAGAGGAAATTACGGGTTCCGTAAATCACTTGAGTTACTTTTGTTGAGTATGCTGTAACCAAAAATGCTATGCGTGTGCTGCCAAATTCATGACACTAGATATATTTATAGTCTTGCCTTTCCTATGTATAGATTGGTAAATTTAAGTTTTCATACTTGCCAGTTATATGACATATCTTCAAATTGTATCTCATTAATGTAAATAATTATGTGTTGATTGTTACTATGTTATATGATGGATTTTGTATTTCATGGAAGATGAAAGTTCTAATGCTGGCTTCTGATAAAACTCGTTTATAGCACAAATCTGGACCTGACTACAACATCTGTTGGGGATCAAAAGGACAATATAGTAAATGGTAATACTATACAGTTCTCGTTAAGGTTTTACCAGAGGTCAATCACACCAATTATGCCCAGTTTTTTTTGTCATTTAGTTGGTACATGTTTTCGGTACGAATTAACAACATCTTTTCAGGAATCAAAGAAATTACGGGTTCTATAAATCACTCAAGTTACTTTTGTTGAGTATGTTGTAACCAAAAATGCAATATGTGTGCTGCCAATTTTTTTACACTAGATATATTCATAGACTTGCCCTTTTTATTAATAGATTGGTAATATTGAGTATTCATACTTGCCACTTACTATAATGACATATTGTCATCTTGTACATTTTTTTCTTGTAAATAACCATTGTATCTGTGGTTTCAAATGGACCATCCCAACCAAATTTCTGTTGGCTGTTTATAATCTTATTTAAGTCTATTTTACGCCAATTTTTCAACCGTATTTCTCTAGATTTTCTCCTTGTGATATCACTTGTCTATCACCAGCCTGAAATAGACGTCTATTGGATGTTCGTATACCACATGGTGTTATGAAAACTTTCAGTTGTGAATACTTTATCACCACGGAAACCTACAGAGAACATTGTATCTTTTTATAAGTAACCTTGAAATACATGTACTATTATTACCAAGTCTTTGAACATTTATTTATGTTTGATAATAAAATCCTGAAATCGATCAAATGTGTGACCCAGTATTTATTTCATATACCATTTGTATTTGTTGAACATTCTTAACACTTTTGCAGGACGTTCTTAAATGTTTGTTGCGCATTCTTTCAACGCCCGAGACATTTTCAGACATTCTATAAAGGTTTTCTGAACAATCTCCTAAAACGTTTTATGAACGTTTTAGACGTGTTTTAAAAGGTTTTTTAAACGTTCTTAAAACGTTTGTAGACCATTTGGACGTTTAGAAAACGTTCTATAAACGTTCCAGACGTGTTTTAAAAGGTTTTTTAAACGTTTGTAGACCATTTGGACGTTTAGAAAACGTTTTATAAACGTTCCAGACGTGTTTTAAAAGGTTTTCTAGACGTTCTTAAAACGTTTGTAGAACATTTGGACGTTTAGAAAACGTTTTATAAACGTTCCAGACGTGTTTTAAAAGGTTTTCTAGACGTTCTTAAAACGTTTGTAGTGCATTTTAACGTTTTAAAAACGTTTTAAGAACGTTCCAAACGTTTTTAACAACGTCAACAATATATTTAGAACGTTTTCAAAAGGTTTTTGGACTTTTCGAATGTCTGAAAGGTTTTTAAAGGTTTTTTTTGGTTCTTTTAACGTTTAAAACACGTTTTTAAAACGTCCAATAAAACGTTTTAAATACGTCGAAAACCTACCACATTTTGACGTCCAAAAAACGTTTTCACAAAACGTCCAAAAACCAACTTGGAACGTTTTTAGAACGTTCAGAAAACGTCCAATTGTTAGTTGGGTATGCAGGTAGTTAACGTACCTACATTTTTGAGCTACAACAAAACCGTTGAAAGTCCATTCGAGGTGGGGTCCCCCAAGGTTGGAAGGGTTCTGACCTAGTTGGAACTAAAACCTTATGTTTCAACCCCCCCCCCCTCATCGCGAAAACAAACACACATCGCGAAATCATGCACACGTCCATGTCCGTACCTCCGTTTTCACATCGTACACTTGCGTCTTCGAAACGACCACAGTAACGTTTGTAGGTTCCAAGAGCCAAATTCCCACAGTCAAAGATACTCGTTTCGTCACCGGAGCAGGAGACGCCATCCAAAACGATGGTTCCTGTGCCCTGACCAAAGACAGCATACTGGTAAGCATATGTCGCAGCACCAAGCCCAAGGGATTCACAGACTACGTTGGCATCAGCCAATCGAAACCAGTCATCGCAGACAGTTCCCCATTCTCCATTGTAGAGTACCTCAACCCTACCTTCTCCTAGCGTGAAACCATCGACAAGACGAACATCTGAAACAAAACAGTACAGCGCATTTGATGAAATCGGTGTTAGGCAGGTAGTCGAATTATTTCGCACACAAAAAGTTGTTTATCATTTAATAAGTGCTGAAATTTCTAAACTACACCCGTTGTTTAAGTGGTTATTATTCGTTACGGAACAAAATTGTGAAGAGCTCCATTGTAGAGGACCTCTACTCTACATTCTCCGACGGTGTTACCAGTGACGAGACGAACACCTGCAACAAAACACATGCATGCCCATTTTTTGCAGATTTATGTAATTATAATACTCACAAAAGTAATAATAATAATAATAATAATAATAATAATAATGATAATAGTAATAATAATACTACTACTACTACTACTAATAATAATAGCCATTTCTATAGCGCCGTTTATTTAGAAATTCTATTCCGAGGCGCACTAATTATTACCATTACAGCGCTCCGGCATTTGAAGGAATTAATTCCTACCAGGTACCCATTTACCTCACCTGGCTCGAGCGTGTCAAATGGAGATTAATGCCTTGCCAAAGGACATTAGTGCCGTGTCGGGGATCGAATCAAGACCTTTGAAAGTCAAGTGCTTGAACCACTCGACTACGATATTACAATAATAATAATAATAATAATAATAATGATGATGATGATGATGATGATGATGATGATCTCGCAAAATTAGAAACAGATGCTTCAGTTCCTTTTTCCCAATTATTGCCGAGGTCAAATCTACACCCTTGATTGAAACAAAAGAAGAAGTACAATTAACAGATGCACCATTTTGATCATGAGGATAACTGAATAAATCAATTTCAGACTCACTACTCTGAGCGTTCACCGCTGTTGCTAAGAAACACACTACTAGATAAGCCTTGAACATCATTATGATGTTGAGATGGCGATGAGTGATACACGCTGGAAAGATGAAGTCGCCAATTCAAAGTCGGTCGATGATAGGCTCTTTGCTGATACTTTAGCTAACACCGTCGACCCGTTCCAGATGTACTGTGACGACTTCACTCGCTGATTGCGGTTTTTGCGGTCAGACTTGAGAAGCAGACTCCGATTGAACACTTTTTTCTGAGACAAATCTAAAGATCAAAAGCCACCAGCATGTTGGTGTTGGTAAGAGGTTTAACAGGATCACCTTTCGAGAACAGGATATACCTTGCACCCTTAGGAAATCGACAAACCACTTAATTTTGCGTTTTAAGTTGAAGTATCCATTAAAGGGCATATGGTGTGATTTTCTATTCACTGACATACAGAGGCGGCGGAGCGACTTCCAAAGTGGGGGGCACCAACAAAAAAGGGCACTTTCTGGAGAAAAAATGGCACCTACATAGGAAAATCTCAAAGCGAAGATATACAATTTTTTAGACATTGGTATATACCCCTATATCGTGATTACATTATCAGGGATAATTTCAATATTTTGTTAATCTTTATACATCATATAAGATATTGCTTACGCATCATACTTTGCAGTTAGGTGGGATGGTCCGAAAATTAATTTGCGAGCGATCAAATCGAGCGAGGAAAAATTTAAGATTGGTGAGGTCGCAGTGCGAAAATACATGTTATGAAGAGGAAAAAAAATCCTGATGGGGTTATAAGCACATTCTCATTACAGAAGACTAAAAAGACCTTTGATAAGTAACATAACAATAACATCTATAAATGCGAGCGCGCGTAGCGAACGAGCTTTTGGGTATATTGCTTCTAGTCGCTTGAAATTAGGGGCACGTTTAATGATGAGAGGAAAAGGGGACACTTACTTTTTTTAAAGGAGCCCGTGTCAAAGTACAACGAGTAGTTATCAGAGGTGAAAATTGGGCACTTCTTGGCACCTAAAAAAGGGCCACTCACCAGGGTTGAAAAAGGTACTTATGAGGATGGGAAGGGCATTTGTCGACGGAAAAGAGGCACTGACTGCTAGGTGAAAGGGGAATTTATAAGAAGGGGGAAGTGGCTCTTATGAAAATAAAAAAGAGGCATATGCTAAAATAAAAAGGGGCACTTATCAGATATGAAAAGGGTAATTATGAGAAGGGGATGGGGCCCTTATGAGAGGGAAAAAGATCATTTATCAGGAAGGAAAAGGGACACATGTCAAAATAAAAAGGGGCAGTTATTGAAGATGAAATGAGAAGTTATCAAGAGGAAAAGGGGCACTTGTCAAAGTAAAACATGTACCTCTCAGAATTTAATAGGGTCATTTACCAGAGATGAAAGGGGCACTTATGAGGTTGAAAGGGACTATTTTCATAGGTGAAAAGGGGCATTCATGAAAAGGGGAAGGGTTTTTTTTTTTTAATGGAGGGGGGGGGGGCATATTTTAGAAAGGAAAGGGGACACATGTGAAAATATAAGGTGTGCTTATCCGAGTTAAAAAGGGGATAGTTATTAAAAGAGGAAGGGGCACTTCTTACAAAGAAACAGGGGCACTTGTCAAAGTAAAAGGGGCACCTCTCAGATTCGAATAGGGCGATTATCAGAGATGAAAAGGGCACTTATGAGATTGAAAAATGGGCACTTATTGCAAAGGAAAATGGGAGCTTGTCGAAGGAAAAGGGGTACGTATCAAAATAAAAGGGGCGCCTATCAGAGGTGGAAAGGGGAAGGGGCACCAGTGTAGCAAATAAGGTATCATTATGCTCATCTGACGTAATTAAATGCCTAAAGCCCTGAGTTTCGGGGGCTCTGCCCCCTGAAACCAACCAATGGCACTAACGCGAGCCCCTTGATGCTCATCTGACCGTTATCTATTACCTGACACCCCTGAACCTCCGGGGCTCCACCCCCCGTACCCCACGCCTATTCGTGACCTGCAAGTGTCACAAATAAGGTATAAAAATATGCTCTGACGAAAATTTAATGTATAAAACCCCTGAGCTTCTGGGGGCTCCGCCCCTGGACCCGACACCAATTTGTGTCCTGCTAGTGAAACTTGGACATTTTCAAAAATAAAATAAAACACATGTCAGTTAATTATTGTATTCATGAGGCAATGGTTAGAAAAGGCGGACATTTTTCTTACAAGACCGGTTAAATCATTTATCAAGTCTTGGTATATTAAATGAAGATCAAGATACCGAATTGTCTCATGTCAGATGACAATTGTCTTCATTTTATGAATAAGAAATACATGCAGCACAAATAGGTCCAAAATCAAATGGCGTGAAGATGGTGAGCGAAATCATAAATATTTGTTAGGGTTAGAAAAAAGAAACTCTAAGTTAAAGAATATGTTTAAAGTAATTGATAATGGAATAATATATAGAAATACGAAATATATAATTGTAGCTGAAGTTGGAGTGAATGATTAACTTAAAAGCGTGTCGTTGATAATATATTAAATGAAAAACAAAAGGGATACTGTGATTCAGAAATAACACTTACAGAATGTAATGATGCTCTAAATGGGACTAAAAAAGGAAAAGTCCAGGCTCAGATAGTTTGAATTTTGAGTTTAACCAATATTTTTTTGAATAATTTGAAATATAGTCTGTTCAAGTTATTCAAAACATCATTATTAGTAGGAAATTTACCAATTTGACAAACTCGAGCTATCATAACCCTTCTACTTAAGAAAGGCCACAAAGAAAATTTGTCAAATTGGAGTCTCCTAAATATTGATTATAAATAATAGCATCTGTTTTAGCAGGAAGGTTGAAAAAAGTGTTTAAAATGTCTGTATTGATTCAGATCAAAATGCATATCTTAAAGTGAACCGGTAAAATTGTGGAAGGTTGATGAAAAAACTGCGTTATTTTTTAATGAAATGTTACTCTTTCTACTGTACTAATTCTGTACCATGCAAAAATGGTATATAGACCAAAATCATTGCTTTATGACGATTTACATTCACCTAAAATTAAATTAAATTATAATCACATAGTTAGGAGAATTTAGGAATAGTTCAGATCATTTTTCCCAATTGTTATCATTAAAAATGGTCTGTTTTCACTCAAACTTTCAGATTATCTTTAATTGTACAGCAAGCATTGAAGTCACTTCCTTAGCACCATTTTCTCTCATCTGAACAATGTTGAAAGGTCCTTTTTACCTTTGATAGATGATGCAATATGTTATTTTGAAGAAAAATGAACTCTAGAGCTGTTATTTTTTTGATCTGGAAAATAATTTACAGAAATGTTCAAAGTTGTATTTTTATAATTATTGGCAATCATTATTTTTTTCTGCAAAGAGGTGTCAGGCAAGGTTGCCCAGTGTCCGCGCTATTGTTTTTTAGTTTTCAAAGAAATATTAGCAATTGATATCAGATGAATCTATTTAAGGTGTTCAATTACCGGGGTTAGTAGGTATGACGGATAGTCAAGTGAAAATTAGCTTGTTAGCATTTGACACAATAATTTTTGTTGCAAACGAAACTTCTTTGACAAATGCCATGTGTATAATAAAAAAACGTTTGGTTGTGTAGCAGGACCTACTTTAAATATAATAAAAACAAAATATTTTCATTGTGGTGAATTTAATGTAGAACAGTAAAAAGAAATCACATGGTCTAATCAGTTTGTAAAAACACTCGGGGTTTACTTTAGTAAAAACATAAATTCGCTAATGAGAAAACATGGAAGGAAAAGGTAGAACAAATTGAAAACCTAATTAAACAATGGAAATGTAGAAAGTTGACATACTTTTGTAAGATACACCCACAACAAAAAGTGAGTCACCCTTACTCAAATTGATGAGTCACTGGTTTGTCCGTACAGCGACACACTTGAAGGATCAGGTGAGTCACTATGACTCAATACAAATGAGTCTTAAAGACCCACTTGAAGTGAGTCTTAGATAAATAAGACTCATTTGTATCGAGTCATAGTGACTCACATGATCCTTCAAGTGTTTCGCTGTACGGACAAACCAGTGACTCATCAATTTGAGTAAGGGTGACTCACTTTTTGTTGTGGGTGCATCATGACATAGACCCCCCTACTCCCTAGGCCTATCACACACATACCATACCATGCCAGAGTCACTGTCCACATTTGCAATGGAAAATATATCCTAAAATATCACATTTTAGCGATGTAATCGGTGGTCCCGCTACCCGAATCTGAAAAATCTACTTTGTACGCACTAAATTAAGCCTTAACTTGAGATTTATTTGTCACCCATACTGTCACGAAACAATCTTGAATTAGTTCGTTTTACATCAAATAACAAGGATCTAGGAGTTTCGTTGTATAAAACAATGATGCAAGATCATGCATGTTTTCATTCGACACGGCTTCGTGCGATACAGTAGACACTATGAACATGACAGACAATGAAAGCGGACAAAATATACAGTTCCTCAGGTAGACAAAGGGACATCCCTTCACTGCTATTATGTAAAAATGTGTAGAACAGGTGTCACATGCATATTCACCTGTTCTACACATTTTTACATAATAGCAGTGAAGGGATGTTCCTTTGTTTTCCTGAGGAACTGTATATTTTGTCCGCTTTCATTGTCTGTCATGTTCATAGTGAGAATCTATAGTTAAGTTACAAACAGCCTCATCAACTCGAGTGTGGATATCGTAAAATGAACGCATGCATCATTTGTATAATAATCAGAAGATTCAGCCCACGAATCCAGTCATAAAAATCATCGTTTAAAACCATATGAATAATTATGCGTACCAATTTTTCACTAGCTGCAGTCAAAACTCTTCTGAATCCAAGATATAAGATGGCGACGTCGCGTCGTCGATCTGGAATTCAAATATGGCTCGAGAATGCGCATTTTGGATGACGTCACGAAAGCATGCGCGCGCATGCATACAGCCTCACTTTCAAGTTGACTCACTTTTTTCTTCTAAAATGCTCTTATGTCGATCTTGACTCATTTTTTACGACCATGTGAGTCAGTCGAAGCATTTTGCAAATGCGTCAGCTCATGATTGACACACTGGTGAAATATAAATGAGTCAATAGAGACTCATTGGTTGTTACTAATGAGTCAATTTACACCTGACTCACGAAAATTATGCTTAAATGTGTCAAATGACTCACTTTTTGTTGTGGGTGTAACTGTATAGGAATCACTTGTATTGGCAAATAAAACTTATATTATGTCAGTTTTTCCTAATATTGATTTTTATAAATAAGCATATTGAAAAACTCATTTACAATTTTGTGTGGGATGGTTTAGATAGATTAAAAAGAAAAACTATAATCGGGTCAACTGAAAAAGGAGGTTTGAATATGCCAGATTTGTTTTGCAAATTTTAGCTCTGAAAGTAAATTGGCTTTATAAGTTAATGGAAAATAAAAATCACAATTTTAGATGAAAGATTCTCTCACATTATTATTTGAACTATCTTGGTCCCAACTAATTAGTGCTCAAGATGAGTTTCTTAAAAGACGAAGAATTTAAAGTTCTAAGAGATATACCTTTATTTTATCAACAATGTATTTCAGCATGGAAACAAATGTCAACGTGTAAATAAGTCATGTAATGAGGTCACTAATATTAGAATGCAGCTGTTATGGGGAAACACATACACATACAAGACAACAAATTATGTTTACAGTGGAAACATTGGCTAAACTTTGGAATATCATTATTGGGGATATCATAGACGCCAAATGGGACGTGGATATAAATCGGGCAAAATAATTACTTTGTATTAAACATAATTATTTATGTGAGGTTAAAATACTTTCGAAGTGTATAGGCCTACCTCGTGACTGGACAAGAAAATTAAAATGTGAAACTGTTTTTGTTCATATGAAAACACACGTCTTCATTATTTTGAATTGACACCAAAAGTATGTCATGATATATCAATTACAAAATATCAATGTCACAAATTATATATAAGGTAATAGTTGAAAGAATTTTTATAAATCCAAATGTTCAAATTTATTGGGAATAGTTTTTTGGAAAAAAAGTTATCCTGGGCCACTCTATAGAAAATGAGTTTGACATACTTAAAGAAAATACGATTAAAGCCGTTTAATTTCAAATTATTCTACATGTTATTAACATGTGAAGAATATCTATATAGTTTCAAAAAATCTCATCATGATTATTGTTTGAAATGCAAATGCACAAAAAATCTTTATCATTTATTTTATTATTGTGATTACTCAAACATATTTTGATACAAGGTCTTATTTTTCTCAGAAAAACAGAAGCATTGTTTGATAATGAAAACATTGATAACAGTGATATAATTGTAGGCAAGCAATGTGATTATATACATTCAAAATATGCAGTTTTAAAAAATCTATTAAATAATTTAGCTTCTTACGTTTTATATACACACATAAAATAAGATGTAATTTTACAAACATATTCGAATTTTGTTTAAAGGAAATATTATGGAGGGCAAATGTTGAAGAGTATTATCTCTGGAATTTTTTTTAATTATGTTAAAAAAAGTATAATTAATTTAGTGATATAAATATAACTCATGTGTTTTTCTTTCTAATCAAAATAATTATGTGATATTTATGTGAGTATTATTTAATTAGTAAATTAGGGGGAAAAAGAAGAAAAAAGGAATGCATAAGCCATGTTATAATTTGTTTCTTCTTGTTAAAACCCTGAATCGGTACTTGCGCATGCTCTATAACAAATTTTTGAAACAATCTGTCTTGACTTTCCAGCTATCAGTTGTTTAATGAAACATCCCAAAGCACTAGTGTCGCATTCATGAAAGTCAATTCCTTGGGGGGAAAAGGGATCAACAAATTAACCATAACGAAGTCAGGGTTGGTTAAATTGAGGGTTTAACTTTAAGCATGACCCCCTTGTATGGCTGGACGTGAGAACCCCATGTTTTTTTTTTAATGAAGCCTATTAATGCTCTTTAATTGCACCACAGAGTATGACTTTATTGTAATTTCCTTTTTCTATTAAATAAAAACAGAGACAGTTCATTTTAGATGTATCTCCACCAGTTATTCAAATATTTCAAAAACCTTTAGCATTACATATTATTCATTGCAAACTAGCACGATTTTCATCTGTGTCATACTCCTAGTGTTGTAAAATGCATATAATTATGCTCGATTGCAGATTGCAAATCCATTAAAACAGACTCTTAAGAAAAAAATACATATCTGTTAGAGTGGGGTAGCTACAGTGGCAAGGAGCGGGCTACCCCCTCAACCCCCACGCACACAAACACACACAAAAGCACAAGCACATGCACACGAACATACACACGCACCCAAACACACACACAAACACACACATATTAATCAAAAATTAATCAAAAGTCGAAAAGGAAGAGGAAAAAAGAAGAAGAACTAAAAGAAGAACAACAGAAGAAAAGAAGAAGGTGCCGCCTCGATGAAACATCATAAGAGAAATCCTGAATTTGTCGGTTCATATATTTAGTTATAATGAACGCCGGAGCATTAGTATGGTTGGGTCCCAGGTTGGATGTGCGCATATGTGTGTACATGTATACTCTAGGCGTAACAAATTGATGGGTACATTTCTGTCTCTGATTCGTCCAGACTTCACTCTATCTCACAATTATTTATATCTTGATAAGTTCCAGTCTCACTCTCTCCTTCTCTCTTCCCCTATCTTATTCAGTCTCCATCTTTCTTTTCCTCTCTATTCTTCTTTTCCTATTGTTCCCTTTGTTTCTCGATCTCATTCCATCTCTCTCCTTTTCATAAATAGACATAATCTCTCTCTCTCTCTCTCTCTCTCTCTCCATTCTATTTCCCACTTGCGCCTCATTCACTCTCTATGTAATAAATTCCCTGAGTTTAGCGAAGTGTTTTTTAATCCACCCCCATCAACTATAATTATAATTTATCAACATTTATCAAAAAATTCAACCTCTGGCAATTTCAACGCATTGTCCATCACCTGGTGACATATTACGTTGTCTGAATATGATATATAGGGTATTGAAATTGCCTTTGAGTAGAATTCTTGAAATTCTTTGAGACCGTAGACAAAGGAACATACGATACAAACAACGTGCAATGCAGAAAGATTTTAATCCCAAAGATACCAGAGAATAATTTCAATTTGGATCCAGTTAGTAGACCCCTACCACCAATCATAATCAAATTGAAGGGAGGTGTGAAAAAAAATGTGACTATCAAATTCTTTGTACCCAAAACACCAACAGTTCTACACAAAACATTTGCATATCGACGAATGACCCCAGATTTTAAGATCTAAATAGTTTTATTTCACATTATCCCACCAATTTTGATTATCTATCAAAATCATACAAGAAAATTACGATTTGAAATACATGGTGATCAATATCGAAATTTCCGTCCCCAAGCTGATTGAATATCTAATAAATGTAGGGAAAATGTTAGAATTAATTTACTTCCGCTTAGATTTGATTAGGATTTTCATTTAAAGAAAACACTTAAAAATGTCATCATATAATACGTAGTTCTGTATAATATGTGTCTTGAAGCCATTATAATACAGAATGACTGTATATTCTTGACCGAAATAATACAACTTTGAAAATGTGACTTTCATTACCACTAATCACTAAAATTGATTTAGCAATATATAACCATGTTATTTCGATTGGTTTGGGTGTTTTTTTTTTTTTTTTTTTTGTTGTTGCTTGGAGTGATACCTATAAAATGTCATTGTGATATAACGTATTTCATTTTCATTTTCCATGATCGTCAGTGAAAAAGATCTTGTATTTCTTGATATTTATTCAGTTTATGGAATTATCTAGGTACTTTCTTTTCGGCTTTTGTAACAAACACCGTTATAAGTTACCTTCTATGAATAGTGACTATTTAATTATTTTAAAAAGCAAAAAACGAGACAGCTGTGCACTACACAAAGCCAAGGTGAACGTTATAACTTAAATGCTTTACAATACCAGCTGACCAAATACAATGGAGATATATAACAGTTAAATCCTTGATCATCGTGACATGAAGAAGAGTATAGATGGAAGAGAGTGGCAAACAACTTTAAATCGGGTCACTGTAACGCTCGAGGTGTACACGTTCTCTCAGCATCGTCTGAAAATTAAAAAGAATAAAAATGAAATAGAAGCTACTTTGAAATTTCAGGTGTAAATGATTCTACAAACATCCACATAACTCACTTACCATTTTAAAAGTTAAAATGCATGATAAGAATGACAAATGATGAGAATTATTTTTGGTTTTAGCGATACTTCAAGATGGCGTCCTAAAAAACTGTAATCATCATGCACACACCATGACGTCATGGATGAAAAGCACTACCAGAGAATGGGAAAAATGGATTGAGCTGATTTATCATAGAGAAGAAGAAGGGGAGCGACACAAATATGTTGTGCCTTTAAATTAAAATAATAATAATAATAATAACAATTATAATCTTTTAAAGTCCACTACAAATTTTATTAAGGTGTACCGTTTAGGTTGTAACATTCCCCGACAACAACTACTAAAATAATAATAATGATAGGTCTGAATTATAAATTTAATATCCACATACCCCATTTTGATGGCTTGAAATGTACCCTCTGTGTACCCCTCTCCCCCATATCCGCCACTGTGTTCATACAGGATTATATGTTGAAACAATTTGAGGTAGATGGATAAAATATTCAAAACACACCAATGGAACCCGGGGTGATAACAAAAAGCACCAATAGCACACAAAACAACAGAACATGGAATTTAATGCCTATTGTTTTGTCTAAAAATCTTGAACGAATTTTGATGAATTTGAGAGGCCCCATACCGCTACAGAAACAACACAACACACAGTCTACTTACAGCAAAAACAGGAAAAGAAAAGATGGGAAACTCCCCCGCCCCCTCCCACTCATACATTCTAAAACAGACAAAATATTTGTTGACGTGTAAAATGTCTCAAAGAACAACACCGATAAAATATTACAATAAATAATAATGATAACCACGCGTTGTTCAAATTAAATCTCAAATCGGTGACGTCTACGTATATGTATGCATCCCAAACGTAAGAACCGATAATACAGACCTGCACTATTATATATGCAACAGATCGTATCAGGACAATTACCCCCTGGACAATCACCACCGGAAACTTTTCCTCCGGAAAACGACACCAAGGACAACCACCCCGAGGAAAATTACCCCCAGGTCAACCACCCTCGAGGACAACTCCCCCACCCAACCCCTGAAAGTTAGCCCCTAGAAGAATTACCCTCCCGAGAAAATCCCCCCCCCCCCTGTTCATTGAAGGGGAAGTGAAGGGCGGTGATTATTCAAGTGAGTAATTTTTAGGGGGCAACTGTCCACTGGGCGTAATTGTCCACGGAAGAGGTGGGGTTTAGTGTCCTAGTGGGTACTTTTCAGGGGGGGGGGTGTAATTGTCCTTGGGGATGGTTGTCCCCGGGGGTAATTTTCACGAGTAAAATTTTTCAGGGTTTATAGTCCAAAGTCCTTGGAGGTAGTTTTCGGGGGGGGGGGGGGGGGTAATTTACCTGGGGGTGATTGTCCAGGGGGTAATTATCTTAGAACCGCAAGAGATCTACTCCGAAAACAGAGATAAATTGACCCCAAAATGCTATTATATTCGTAATTACTAGATTCGCAATTGGAGCACATGAAGGGCCCCGTTTCATTAAACTTTCTATCAATAACAAGTGTCAAAGTTCAATGACGAATATGCTGACAGCCAATCAGATACAGTTGTTTCAGTGGCTAGTATCAGTTATTTTTAACTTGTTATTGATGATAGGTTTTATGAGCCGTGCTAGGCCATGCTTATAGTATGTACCTTTACGCGGTGCATCTGACACCGGCATCTTCGTCGTGCGAGCAATTATGTTCGAAGGGAGGATTGCTCGCACAATCCCACAGTGTGCTATCCTCAGGGATACAGTCGACATTGTCCAATATGATGTCCCCAGACCCGGATCCGAATCCAGCGCTTCCTATCGCAGTTCCCGAGCTGAACCCGAGACTTTGGCAGACAACTTCAGCATCGGTGTCATCCCACAAGTCATCACAGACAGTTCCCCAGGCTCCATCGTAATAAATCTCAACTCTGCCTTCGCTTGTATCGCTTCCAGCAACCAGTCGTATCAGGACAATTACCCCCTGGACAATCACCACCGGAAACTTTTCCTCCGGAAAACGACACCAAGGACAACCACCCCGAGGAAAATTACCCCCAGGTCAACCACCCTCGAGGACAACTCCCCCACCCAACCCCTGAAAGTTAGCCCCTAGAAGAATTACCCTCCCGAGAAAATCCCCCCCCCCCCTGTTCATTGAAGGGGAAGTGAAGGGCGGTGATTATTCAAGGGAGTAATTTTTAGGGGGCAACTGTCCACTGGGCGTAATTGTCCACGGAAGAGGTGGGGTTTAGTGTCCTAGTGGGTACTTTTCAGGGGGGGGGGGGGTGTAATTGTCCTTGGGGATGGTTGTCCCCGGGGGTAATTTTCACGAGTAAAATTTTTCGGGGTTTATAGTCCAAAGTCCTTGGAGGTAGTTTTCGGGGGGGGGGGGGGGTAATTTACCTGGGGGTGATTGTCCAGGGGGTAATTATCTTAGAACCGCAAGAGATCTACTCCGAAAACAGAGATAAATTGACCCGAAAATGCTATTATATTCGTAATTACTAGATTTGCAATTGGAGCACATGAAGGGCCCCGTTTCATTAAACTTTCTATCAATAACAAGTGTCAAAGTTCAATGACGAATATGCTGACAGCCAATCAGATACAGTTGTTTCAGTGGCTAGTATCAGTTATTTTTAACTTGTTATTGATGATAGGTTTTATGAGCCGTGCTAGGCCATGCTTATAGTATGTACCTTTACGCGGTGCATCTGACACCGGCATCTTCGTCGTGCGAGCAATTATGTTCGAAGGGAGGATTGCTCGCACAATCCCACAGTGTGCTATCCTCAGGGATACAGTCGACATTGTCCAATATGATGTCCCCAGACCCGGATCCGAATCCAGCGCTTCCTATCGCAGTTCCCGAGCTGAACCCGAGACTTTGGCAGACAACTTCAGCATCGGTGTCATCCCACAAGTCATCACAGACAGTTCCCCAGGCTCCATCGTAATAAATCTCAACTCTGTCTTCGCTTGTATCGCTTCCAGCAACCAGTCGTACTATACAGGATTCGTGAAAGAAAGAAAGTAGAGGGAGAGAGAGAGAGAGAGGAAAAAAAGATAGATAGAGAGGGAGAGAGAAAGAGATGATGTAGTGAAAGGGGGAGAGAGAGAGAGAGACAGACAGATAGAGATGAGAGAGAGAAAGAGGGCATAGAGAGAGAGAGAGAGAGAAAGAGAAAAAAAGATGGAAAAGAGTAGGAGAAATAAAGATAAAGATGAGGGAGAGGGATAGAAAGATAATTGAGACATGGATTTCAGATTCATTTTCTGTTTCAGTTTCTAGTTCTTAACGTAAATAAATAAAATTCAGCATCAAGAGTCGCAGCTATCGTTCCCTTTAAGTACATAACAAAATTGCTAATATGGAGGGAATCCGGTCGCTATCCTATATACATTCAGAAGTATCATGTGTGGAGAGAAAAAGAGCAAAAGGAAATGTGAAATGTAAATGGATGTGAAATTAACAAAAAAATAAATCAACATTTTCTATTTGAAATATTATGAAATAATTATGAAGAAAAAAAAAGGGAAACAAAATGTGTGGTTTGGGGTATATGCAGGAAGTTAACGTAGCTACATTTTGGAGCTACAACAAAACCGTCGAAAATCCATTCGACCGGCCCCAAGGTTCGAAGGGCCCTGACCTACTTGGAACAAAAACCTTAATTTTGTCACTCGGTCACTATGTATCCTCGCCAATTTTTAGATGTGAAGTTACTTAAGACTGCGGACACCATATTTGTTTCCAGCCATTGTTAAGGGTGCGGTTAAGTCGTGTTTGTCTCCTCCGTAATCTACATTGCCACAATTTTGCAGTATATCAATAAGCTTCTTATTTGATCGCTTTATACCCTCTAATATCACCCTACCCTGCTACTATTTCAAGCTTGATAAGTGGTGAAAACAACTGTGGATGAAGTGGTGCATAAAGGGATGTGAAATTTACAAAATATTTGTTCAACATTATCTTTTTGAAATATTATGAAATAATTATGAAGAAAAAAAGGGAAAACAAAATGTGTGGCTTGGGTATATGCAGGTAGTTAACGTAGCTACATTTTGGAGCTAAAACAATACCGTCGAAAGTCCATTCAAGCTAGGTGGGTCCCCGGGTTAGAAGCGTCCTGACCCACTTGGAACGAAAACCTTATGTTTCATCCCCCCCCCCCACATCGTGAAATCATGCACACGCCCATGTACGTACCTCCGTTTTCACATCGTACACTTGCATCTTCTGAATGACCACAGTTGTGGATTCCAAGACCCGCATTCCCACAGCCAAAGATACTCGTTTCGTCACCGGAGCAGGAGACGTCATCCAAAACGATAGATCCATTGCCTTGACCAAAGAAAGCAGTCTGGAAAGCATCTGTTGCAGCACCAAGTCCAAGGGACTCACATACTACGTTGGCATCAGTCAAGTCCCACCCGTCATCGCAGACAGTTCCCCATTCTCCATTGTAGAATACCTCAACTCTACCTTCTCCTAGCGTGATACCATCGACAAGACGAACATCTGAAACGAAACAGTATAGCGCATTTTTTGAAATTGGTGTTAGTCGGGCAGTTGAACTATTTCACACACAAATATTCTTTATTGTTTATCATTTAATATGTGCTGACATTTCCTATAAAATAAACAAAATTAATCATAAATCATCAAGAATCTAAAATCTAACAAATAGTTCCCTAACAACACCATAGTTTTATACACTGTTGTTCAAGTGGTCATCATTCTACGTTGCGGAACAAAATTGTGAAGAGCTTTGAACTGCAAGGATTAGATTGGATAGTTTTACAAATATATGAGATGTTAAGACAAACATTCTACCTGCTGGTATTGTCTGAGAACAGAGGACTCCGGCATCTTCATAGTGCCCACAGTTATTGACGCCGAAACCAGCATTAGAACAATCACCAAGATTGGTTTCAGTTCCATTACAAGATACATCATCGAGAAGGATATCCCCTGAACCTTCTCCGAATGCAGCGCTTCCTACCCCAGTTCCAGAATCGAATCCAAGACTTCGGCAGACAACTCCAGCATCGGTGTCATCCCACGAGTCATCGCAGACAGTTCCCCAGGCTCCATTGATATAAACCTCAACTCTGCCTTCGTTTGTATCGCTTCCAGCAACCAGTCGTACTATAAATTATTCGTGAAAGAGAGAGAGAGCGAGAGAGAATGAAAGAAAATGAGAAGGGAGGGAGAGGGAGAGAGAGAGAGAGAGAATGATAGTGGAGGGGGAGCATCAGTTGTCTAATAAAGCCATCACTTAGAAAAAAATTAAATTTGCTACTGGGAGGTAATAGAAAAAAACACTCACAAAAGAAATGAAACGGAGGGAAACAGTAAAAGGAAAACCGGAAGAGAAACAACGACGTAACCATGGGGCGGGGGGGGGGGGGGGGGCTGTTTCATAGAAACTGTTATCAATGACAGCTTACAGTTATAAGCTACTGAAACTGTTTCATTTGATCGGTTTCAGACTTGACTGTATTAAAACGGTACAAATGTGAGGGGGCTCTGGACCCCCTATCAAAAACAAAAAAAAATCTAAATTAAAAAATTTAAATTTTGTCACTCGGTCACTACGTACAGTGTGTATCCTCGCAAATTTTTAGATGCGGAGTTACTTAAGACTGCGGAAACTGTATTGTTTCCAGCCTTTATTGAAGGTGTGGTTAAGTCGTTTTTGTCTCCTCCGTGATCTACATTGCCACAATTTTGCAGTATTTCTTTAAGCTTCTCAATTGATCGATCTGTACCCTCTAATATCACCCTACCCTGCTACCATTTCAAGCTTAATAAGTGGTGAAAACAACAGTGGATGAAGTGGTGCATATTAAAGGGATGTGAAATTTACAAAATATTTGTTCAACATTATCTTTTTGAAATATTATGAAATAATTATGAAGAAAAAAAAGGGAAAACAAAATGCGTGGTTTAGGTATATGCAGGTAGTTAACGTAGCTACATTTTGGAGCTACAACAAAACCGTCGAAAGTCCATTCAAGGTGGGGTCCCCGGCCCCAAGGTTAGAAGGGTCCTGACCTACTTGGAACAAAAACCTTATGTTTCATCCCCCCTAACATCGCGAAATCCTGCACACGCCTGTTCATACCTCCGTTTTCACATCGTACACCTGCATCTTCTGAATGACCACAGTTGTGGATTCCAAGACCCGCATTCCCACAGCCAAAGATACTTGTTTCGTCCCCGTAGCAGGAGACGTCATCCAAAACGATAGATCCATTGCCTTGACCAAAGAAAGCATTCTGGAATGCATCTGTTGCAGCACCAAGTCCAAGGGACTCACAGACTACGTTGGCATCAATCAAGTCCCACCCGTCATCGCAGACAGTTCCCCATTCTCCATTGTAGAGTACCTCAACCCTACCTTCTCCTAGAGTGATACCATCGACAAGACGAACATCTGAAACAGAACAGTACAGCACATTTGATGAAATCGGTGTTAGTCAGGCAGCTGAACTATTTCACACAAAAATATTCTTTATTGTTTATTATTGAATATAAGATGACATTTCCTATAAAAAACAAAAAAAAATAATCATAAATCATCGACAACAACAACAACAACAACAACAAAAAAGAACAAAAAAGAAGGAAATTCTTATATCAAACTGTTGTTCAAGTGGTCATTATTTTACGTTGTGGAACAAAATTGTTAAGAGCTTTGAACTACAATGATAAGATTGATAATAATAATAATAAAAATAATATGTCTTGTTTACCCAGGGTAGCCTTATCAGTATTCATACTGTTCTCCCTGATGGCCCTGCTATCAAATTATTACCCCGGTCATCGGATTTAGGCTTACCTCCACACAGTGTATGCATATTCTCCACTCTCTGGTGAGCATCCCAGCCAGGCGTCTTTTTTTTTTTTACAAGCGCACACTTGCTAATCTATATAAGCACAATAGTTTTCGCAACCTACCGGGTACACATTAAACACCTTGATGGAGAGTGGCAAATGTAGATCAATGTCTTGCCAAAGGATATTAGTGCCACGGTGGGACTTGATTGGATAGTTTTACAAATATATGAGCCGGTATATGAGATGATAAGACAAACATTCTACCTGCAGATGTTGGCTGAGAACAGAGGACTCCGGCATCTTCAGAGTGCCCACAGTTATTGACGCCGAGACCAGCATTAGAACAATTACCAAGATTGGTTTCGGTTCCAGTACATGATACATCATCTAGGATGATATCCCCTGAACCTATTCCGAATTGAGCGTTTCCTATCCCAGTTCCAGAAGCGAATCCAAGACTACGGCAGACAACTCCAGCATCGATGTCATCCCAATAGTCATCACAGACAGTTCCCCAGGCTCCATCGTAATAAACCTCAACTCTGCCTTCGTTTGCATTGCTTCCAGCAACCAGTCGTACTATACATTATTCGTGAAACAGAGAGAGGAGGAGGGAAAATGAAAAGGGAGGGAGGGAGAGGGAGAGAGAGAGAGAGAGAGAGAGAATGATATATGAGTGCATCAGTGTTCTATTAACGCCATCACTTTGAAAAGTAAAAAATTGTTACCAGGAGGTAATAGAAAAAATACTCACAAAAAAAAAATGAAACGGAGGGAAACAATATAAGGAAAAACCGGCAGAGAAACAACGACGTAACTATATGGAGAGCCCTGTTTCATAGAAATTGTAATCAATAACAGCTTACAGTTATATAAGATACTGATATTGTTTCATTTGATCCGTTTAGAGCAGACTTAACACGGTACAAATGTGAGGCGGCTCTGGACCCCCTATCAACAACAACAAAAAAGGCAGAAAGAAAAACAAAAATCTAAATTAAAAAATCTAAATTTCGTCGCTCGGTCACTACGCACCCTCGCAAATTTGTAGATGTGGAGTAACTTAGGACTGCGGAAACTGTATTGTTTCCAGCCATCATTAAGGGGGGGGACGACGGATAATTCGTGCTTGTCTCCTCCGTAATCTACATTGCAACAATTTCGCAGTATATCAATAACCTTCTTATTTGATCGCTCTATACCCTCAAATATCACCCTACCCTGCTACCATTTCGAGCTTAATAAGTGGTAAAACAACTGTGGATGAAGTGGTGCATAAAGAGATGTGAAATTAACAAAATATTTATTCAACATTTTCTTTTTTTAAATATTATAAAATAATTATGAAGAAAAAAAAGGGAAAAGAAAATGTGTGGTTTAGGGGTATATGCAGGTAGTTAACGTAGCTACATTTTGGAGCTACAACGAAACCGTGGAAAGTCCATTCGAGGTGGGGCCCCCGGCCCCAAGGTTGGAAGGGTCCTGACCTACTTGGAACAAAAACCTTATTCTACCCCCCCCCCCAACATCGTGAAATCATGCACATGCCCATGTTCGTACCTCCGTTTTCACATCGTACACCTGCATCTTCTGAATGACCACAGTTGTGGATACCAAGACCCGCATTCCCACAGCCAAAGATACTCGTTTCGTCACCGGAGCAAGAGACGTCATCCAAAACGATAGATCCATTGCCTTGACCAAAAAAGGCAGTCTGGAAAGCATCTGTTGCAGCACCAAGTCCAAGGGACTCACAGACTACGTTGGCATCAATCAAGTCCCACCCGTCGTCGCAGACAGTTCCCCATTCTCCATTGTAGAGTACTTCAACTCTACCCTCTCCTAGCGTGATACCATCGACAAGACGAACATCTGAAACGAAACAGTACAGCGCCTTTCATGAAATCGGTTTTAGGCAGGCAGTTGAACTATTTCACACAAAAATATTCTTTATTGTTTATCATTTAATATGTGCTGACATTTCCTATTAATTTTTTTTTTTTTATAAATCTTCAAAAATCTAAATTCTAACAAATAGTTCCCTAAAACACACCACAGTTTTATCAACCTGTTGTTCAAGTGGACATTATTCCACGTTGTGGAACAAAATTGTGAAGAGCTTTAAACTGCAATGATTAGATTGGATAGTTTTACAAATATATGACATGTTAAGAAAAACATTCTACCGGCTGATGTTGTCTGAGAACAGAGGACTCCGGCATCTTCAGAGTGCCCACAGTTATTGACGCCGAGACCAGCATTAGAACAATCACCAAGATTGGTTTCTGTTCCAGTACATGATACATCATCCAGGATGATATCCCCTGAACCTGTTCCGAATTGAGCACCTCCTACCCCAATTCCAGAATCGAATCCAAGACTTCGGCAGACAACTCCAGCATCGGTGTCATCCCACGAGTCATCACAGACAGCTCCCCAGGCTCCATCGTAATAAACCTCAACTCTGCCTTCGTTTGCATTGCTTCCAGCAACCAGTCGTACTATACATTATTCGTGAACAAAGAGAGAGAGGAGGAGGGAAAATGAGAAGGGAGGGAGAGAGAGAGAGACAGAGAGAGAGAGAGAGACAGAGAGAGAGAATGGTAGATGAGGGAGAGCATCAGTGTTCTATTAACGCCATCACTTTGAAAGTGAAAAATTGTTACCGGGAGGTAATAGAAAAAACACTCACAATAACACATGAAACGGAGGGAAACAGTATAAGGAAAACCGGCAGAGAAACAACGACGTAACTATGGAGGGCCCTGTTTCATAGAAATTATTATCAATAACAGCTTACAGTTATAAGCTACTGAAATTGTTTCATTCGATCGGTTTAGAGCAGACTTGACTGTATCAAAACGGTAAAAATGTGAGGAGGCTCTGGACCCCCTTTCAAAAAAAAAAAAAAAAAAGGGCACAAGGGAAGAAAAAAAAATCTAAATTAAAAAATCTAAATTTTCCACTCGGTCACTACGAACCCTCGCCAATTTTTAGATGCGGAGTTACTTAAGACTTCGGAAACCATATTGTTTCCCGCCATCATTAAGGGGCGGATAAGCCGTTTTTGCCTCTTCCGTGATCTACATCGCCACAATGTTGCAGTATATCTCTAAGCTTCTTAATTGATCGATCTGTACCCTCTAATATCACCCTACCCTGCTACCATCTCAAGCTTAATAAGTGGTGAAAACAAAATATTTATTCAACATTTTCTTTTTGAAATATTATGAAATAATTATGAGAGAAAAAAAAGGAAAAACTAAATTTGTGATTTGGGGTATAAGCAGGTAGTTAACGTAGCTACATTTTGGAGCTTCAACAAAACCGTCGAAAGTCCATTCGAGGTGGAGCCCCCAAAGTTGGAAGGGTTCTGACCTTCTTGGAACAAAAACCTTATGTTTCACCCCCCCCCCCCCCCGCAACAAACACACATCGCGAAATCCTGCACACGTCCATGTCCGTACCTCCGTTTTCACATCGTACACCTGCATCTTCTGAATGACCACAGTTGTTGGTTCCAAGACCCGCATTCCCACAGTCAAAGATACTCGTTTCGTCACCGGAGCAAGAGACGTCATCCAAAACGATGGTTCCTGTGCCTTGACCAAAGAAAGCAGACTGGAAAGCATCTGTTGCAGCACCAAGCCCAAGGGACCCACAGACTACGTTGGCATCAGCCAATTCAAACCAGTCATCGCAGACAGTTCCCCATTCTCCATTGTAGAGTACCTCAACCCTACCTTCTCCTAGCGTGAAACCATCGACAAGACGAACATCTAAAACGAAACAGTACAGCGCATTTGATGAAATCGGTGTTAATCAGGCAGTCGAACTGTTTCACACACAAATGTTCTTTATTATGTATCAGTTAATAAATGCTGAAATTTCTTATGAAAAACAAAACAAAATGACTCATAAACCAATCGAAATTATTTCAAATCTTTTCCTAAACTACACCCGTTGTTTAAGTGGTAATTATTATAATAATTTACAGATGCATCATTTTGATCATAAGGATAATTGAATCAATTATTTTCTAACTTACCCTGAGCGTGCGCCGCTGTTGCTAAGAAGCACACTACTAGGTAAGCCACGAACATCATTTTGATGTTGAGATGGCGATGGGTGATACACGCTGCTGGAAAGATGAAGTCGCCAATTTAAAGTCGGTTGATGATAGGCTCTTCGCTGATACTTTAGCTAACACCGTCGACCCGTTCCAGATTTAATGTGCCGATTTCACTTGCGGTTCTCGCCATTTTATCTTCTTTGGGATTTTGCGGTTAGACTTGGGAAGCAGGCTCCGATAGAATACTTTTCTGAGACAAATGAAGGTCAACAGCCACCAGCAGGCTGGTGTTTGTAAGAGGATTATCGGGATCACCTTTCGAGAAGAGGATATATCAAGCGCCCTTAAGAAATCGACAAAAAACCACTTAATTTTGCGCTTCAAGTTCAAGTATCAAAGGGCATATGGTGGGATTTTCCATGCACTGACATAACCAAGGAAGCCTCTAAAATATAAAGAATACAACGAAGAAATTTTGATTTTACAAAAAAGAAAAGTTGTTTGACTTAAATAACTTGTGTGTATGTGTAGTCGAGTGGTTCAAGAACTTGACTTAAAATGCAAAGGTCGTGGGTTCGATCCCCGGCACAGCACTTATGTTATTTGGCAAGGTATTAATCTATATGTTCCACTCCATATACAGGAGAGAAATGGGGACCGGATAGAATGACGAAAACCTTTGTGTTAGTAATTTCCATATACCCTCGCGGTTACCAATACGGTAAGAACACACCCCAGAGAGTAGAGATGGTAGACGATGTGCGTGAATGAATATGATGACCAGGTGGTAATGATAATTATCTGTAAAGCGCTTAGAAAGGGTATTTCCTATTAAGTGCTATATATCCAGATTATTATTGTTATTACTGAACGGAATATCGAGTCATATTGGTTCTTTTTTTATCATCTCCATATATACTGCCAGCAGACTCCTGTAAATGACGAAATATCAATCAAAGGCTATTTTAAGTGCCCTGTGCGTCACCTATCGAAATGTGCAAACATGAAAATGAGGTATTACATAATCTGAAAATGATTTGTATAAAGTAGTGAAATTGACATTGAGTTGATTTTTCGAAAATTGTTGCGATCAGGTTAGATGTACTTTATACAAACTGTTGATCTTCTATACTAACGGCAACAGATGACTCGTGAGCTTACTCTCTTCAAAAAAAATATAATTGCCATGCATGTAAGACACTGATAAATATTTCTCTTGAATATCTGTCAGGATCTGAATATGACTTATGCTAGAAAATGAGTAGACAGTACTTTCATATCCCCAAAATATGTGTATGTGCCTTTCATTATTGTAATTTTTAGCAAGATTTGGTACGTTTGAGAATTATTTCATTTTATCTAAATAGTCGATACAGTGTTATTCCTATTTACCCCAAAATCAACTATTCAGGAAAAGTCATATATTTGTTCATAATTCATGTGCACGACTATAAGCGCAACGTAGTCCCAAACATTTTGTTTTCTTCCCTAAATTTATTTATTTTGTCTCATTTAGCCAGGTGACCTCTTTGTCAGTAGTTAACCTTTCTATGAGAAAGGTCCCTGGATTATTTTTTTGATTAAATTGAGGTGTTCTGTTATTATAGTGGTTCATTCACTTGACTCCAAATGAAAATGTTTAGGGTTCGAATCCAAAACCACCTCTAACTTCCTTCGGTGAGACATTAATCAACATCTGCCACTAAAACCACCCAGGTGTAAATGGGTACCCGATGTGCTAAAGCCCTACCTTTTTAGCCAATCGACTATATTATGACCGGAGCCATCAGAGCCATTTGATGAGGAGAGTTTGGCCAATCCAGTTCGAGTTGGGTACAATATGGCGAATACCGCTTTGTTGGGCTAGCGCAATGCAAAAGAAATGTGAAATTGTGACTTGAAACCAAGACGGCAAAACTCTGTGAATAGATGTCTCTTGGGGAAATAATGTGGGAGCGCCAAGAGCGTCACGGCGTGACGAACATGAGCGCTGTTCAAGAAGTCACCTCTATTATTATTAGAACATATATATTATAATGTACATTTATACAAAGCATAGTTGATAATTACGTAGTAATAATAAGTATTTTAAACAATTATTAGATCAGCCTAATGTTGAAAAACATCAAGTGTTAAACTGAATTTTAATAGAGAACGTGTAACATCAAGAAAATTTAAATGTATGGTATATCAGACCTCACGCAGATACAAATGAAATTCTATCAAAGATTTAAAGCGTTTCAAAATACATCAAAAACGCCGAGTAACGAAATGTATTGTTCAGCATTCATCAAATCAAGAAATAGACATGCGCTTCTATACAGTATAATTATGTGAGTCTTTCTTTATTTGTATTTGAATCATAATATATGACCAGTGGCGTACGCAGGTTTTTTTCAAGGTTTTTTTTTAAACATTTTGAAATCGGGCAGAAAATTTCGCAACGACTCAGCCAGCCGCTGAATAAGGGGGGGGGGGGGGGGGAGGGTAAGAGGACACTATTTTTTTGTTGGGGGGGGGGGGGGTCTCGAAATTAGAAAATTTGACATTTTTCTTCGTTGGGGGGGGGGGGGGTATGATTTTTTTTTCTTTTTCCAATAATAAAAATACAAAAATACAAAAATAAAAGCTCGCCAAAATAGAAATAACACCGCTTTTAATAATCACGTCCCTGACATGGAACAATGAACCCAAGTTTTATGTCCCATATTTTCCCTATAAAAGAGAAGTGATTTTTTTCGCTCGCTAGCTCGTGGAATTATGTACCCACCACTAACCTGCTACAATATCATTAAAAAGAGAAATGTAGGGGGTTGCCTGCCCGCCAAAATGAGATTGGCATTGCCTTAAACACGATTGTGCCCGCCCCCGACCTGCAACAACGAAACAAATTTTATATAGCAATTCATTGAGAGAAAGATGTATTTTCGCTCGCTAGCTAAGATGGGTACAAAATCACCCTAAACACAATGTTCCCGCGCCCTGCATGGGACAATTGAACCAAGTTTAAGTTTGCAAAAAAAATGAAATTAACGTCGCTAACAAGTGAATGTTCCCACCCCCAACTTGCAACAATACCAGTTTATATACCAAACGTTACTTAAAGATTTTTTTTTGCTCGCTCGCTCGCCAGAAGTGAAAATTAGCATCGCCTTTTTTGTTTGTTTCGGTCACTTGGCTCCCCTGACGGAGTACCCCAGGTACGCCACTGCCTGTAATCCAAACGTTTCTGGAATCTTTTAAAAAGCAAGCGATGCCACTATTCAGGTGTGGTTCCATTGAACTTACGTGATGGATTGGCTTACTCAGCCAGCCTCTCAAAGTAGAACATCCTACATCGTTAGTTTTCATCCTCTTCAACTGCAATGATTATATTACAAGCCTGACAAAGGGCCACCTTATACCCACCCATGGGTCACATTTCTATCTCTCCACCAGGGGTTCTGAAGATCCTGTCTGAGCTTGATGTTCATGAAGCCACTAGTCCTCACCAAATTCCAGCCAGACTTTTGAAAGGACTTCCCACTTAACTGACAAATGTGTACACTGTATTCTGCCAAGCAGGCGCGGATCCAGGATTTCTTAGGGGAGGGGGCCCAACTTTTTTTTTTTTGCTCCCGAAAATTTGAAAATCGCGCCGGCCGAAAAGTCGCTCAGTGGGGGGGGGGGGGGGGGGGGGGGGGGGGGGGGGGGTAATGAGCACATTTTTTTTTTTGATCCTCAAAAAAATTTCAATTTGCACCCCCCCCCCCTTGAGCGTCAGGGGGGGGGGGGGCCCAACCCCCAAAAAAGGTAAAAATCACGTGATTTTACATGATTTTTTTCTCAAGGGGGGGGGGGGGCCCGGGCCCCCGGGCCCCCCCCCCCCTGGATCCGCCACTGCTGCCAAGCCTCCCTTAACTAGGATTTCATACCTAATGAATGGAAAATTAACTATATTAAATACTTAGATATTGATCCCATCTTCAAGAAAGGTGACCTGAGCAACCCAAACAAATGTATACATGCCCATCTCCTTCACCGGTAAAGTACTGGAGCGAATCGTGCTTCCTTTTTACTTGAATAAAATAAATTTAATGCGAGGCGGCAGAGCCAGGACGGTGAATTGGCGTTTTCGTCGACAACCTGTTCGTCTACTATATCTCTACTAAACTCATCTTGCTTACGATGGTGCTGACGCACATCAACACTCAGTGTATGTGAGACTGCGATAACACCAACTAAAAAAACGCTACGTGCCAATTTCAAACTAATATTCATGTGCAATGTTGACTGCAGAAGCCTAGCGTTATGTATTAGCACATCGAATAGCTGTAAAATAAAATTGTTCAAGTTCAGTATTTTTGTTGGCCCAATTTTTGTTCGTATATCATCATATCCCAGTATACCATTTAATTTGGACCCTCGGTAGAACAGTATTGCTTAAATTGCCCAACTGAAGAGACCTATCCATCTGTAACAATTACCCACGTTTTTATTTATGTTACTATATGTATTTATATTTCGTTGATTGTTTGTATAACGAAACATTATATACAATTCATCATCATTAAAGGCCACTGTTTCGTATGTTTATCTAGACTAAGAATACTTTCCAATAGCCAGTGTTAATTTCTGTTTTGTTATAATGGTCACTTAAAGAAATAGACAAATAGAAATGACATATCTTTTCGGGGGATGAAAATAAAAAATATAATATCTGGTAATGTTAGCTGGAAATGACAATTGTTCAAATTCAGTATTCATTTTTACCATATTTTTCATTTAATTGCCATATCTCATATAAAATTATATAAAATTAGTTATCGGGGGGGGGGGGGGGAGAATCAGAAGTGAATGTCTAATTTATGAAATTCTAGCTGTAATATGAAAAATAGTTTGAATTCAGTATTGTTCTTTGTCCAATGAAAAGTACATGTATCACTTTTTGTAATGCTAGCTGTAAAAATACAAAATAGTTCAAATTTAATATTTTTGTTTGCCCAATTGTTATCTTTATTTACCATATCATAGTATTACATATAATTTGGACCCTAAATACAACATGCAGTTGTTCTGTAATGGCATAACTGAACAAAGCTATCCATCCGCACAATTTACCCACGTTTTCATTTATGTTATTAGATTTATTTATATGTTGTCGATTGTTTTTATAACGGAACATTATATTCAAATCATCATCAGAGAGGACATTGTTTTAATTGTGTGTCTAGTCTAAGAATACTGTCCAATAGCCATCAGTAATTGTTTAGTTGTTATAATTGGTTATTTTCTGCAAAAAAATAGACACATATATACATGTTACCTTTTTTCGGGTAGTGGGGATGGGATTTGACAAGTGATTGTATAATTTGTTGTAATGCTAGCTGGAATATGAAAACAGTTTCTTTATTTACAAAAATTGCCATATCATCATTGTTAATAGTACCATATCATTCCCTTCGGTAGGACAAAACTGAAAAGACCTATTTATCCGTACCATTTACCCACGTTTTCATTTATGTTATTTCATACATTTATAAGTTGTTGATTTATGCTATAACATAACCAAGACGGATACCGTTTTATTTCAATTATATGTCTAGTCTAGGAATACTGTCAAATGGCATTTGGACAAACAAGGTTTGTTTATAATAGTCACTTGCCACATGGGGGTGGGATGGATAAGCAAAGGGAATGTACTATTTGTTGTAATGTTAGCTGCAAAATGAAAATTGTTCAAATTCACTGTTTGTGTTTGCCCAAATGTTGCATTGATTTGTCATATTTTCATATTACACTACATCATATCATTTGGACCCCTCGGTAGAAGAGTTGCGCTGTAACAGTACCACTGAAAGTTATTACATTTATTTATAATTATGTTGTTGATTTGTTTGTATAACGAAACATAATGTTCAAATCCTCATCATAAAGGATACAGTATTAAGTGCGTGTATAGTCTTAACCTATAATTATATATCTTTAATTTTATCTGTTTCATCTGGCGGCAATAAATGGACAATGGCCAATCCAAAGTGGGCCTTTATTTATAGTTTAATTAAGGCCAATAAATTGTATAATTCATACAATTATGAACTCAATTTTTGTTTCTACTTCAAAGCCATATTGAAGATTATATTCACGGTCGCTTGTATAGTGTTTCCAAAAGCAGGCCGTTATGTATGTCTATGTACACGATGAACGTAAAGTCTTCTTGTTGAAAAATTAATAAAATAAAGATGGGAATTTGTGCGAGTTTAGTGGAGCATCCTGTCACAATTAGTGAAACAATTAGGTTTCCATCAAACAGAATCGAGCTTGATATCACCCTTTAAAGCTGAATGGGATAATGTTCAATGCAATTCCATATTTTAACATATGCATGTATTTTAGATATAAAGTACTGTATTCTTGTTATGTGTTTTTGTATATTGTTTTCAGGACTGATCCGGTTTCTCCATCCTCGTTGGGTATTCTGGATAGTTTTATAAAAAGTGGCTTACATCCAAAAGGCTACAGTTGGGCAGACTGGCCAAAACAAATGACAGTTGTCTGCCTCATTGATTATCCGGACAATTCAAAGGATGTTGTCATAAAATATAACACTCCTCAGCTCCAACACGCAGAAGAGATATTGATAGAGTACATCAACAGTAAGCTGGATAAAACCAAAATAAAAAGTATTACAATATACTCAAATTATTCATCCTGCACTCAATGTAGCGTTAAGCTTCAGATACTGAAAGAAGAAATCCCAGATTTGCAGATCAAATTTTCTGCCTTGTATAACATCAGAAGGTAATCCTGTGCAATATCCGGTTGTTGCCGCACAGCTGATCCTGAATCATTCAAGATGTTGAGGAAGTTGGATGCTCGGCCTTTCCAGAAGGATGACTGGGATAACTTGATCAACCTGCTGACGAAGAACGATGAACAGAAAGGGGTATCCCACTTCAGATCTGGATGGACTTCGTTACGGAGATGAGTACGGAGTTTGGCGAAACGGGAAGGATAAAAAAATGATGGCCGACTACGAAATGAAGACTCTAAGCACGGCTAATAAGGAGACCTCAAGCACAGGTGAAACTTCCCGCCCACCCACATTTCAACATGTGATGGGCAATACCTTAGATGGACATGCTGGCCCAGGGGATGAAGTTTATCTATTTGGAAAATGATCATCTTAAATAAGTTGCATTATCAACATAAACTATGTTAACATTTTAATGAAAAAAGAGCATGCATTATTTGTTCAAAAATGGTGTTTGGAGACCTTGGCACGAAACCAAACTTTAACACAAGAAATTGAATGATAATAATAGAAAATTAAATTATATGTACAAAAAGAATTGCAATTTTACTACCATAATGTTACCATGCATATGTTTTACGTTTTATGCATACTTTTTTTTTTAATGCGATTCAGCTCTCGGGCCGCGAATGTGTTTTAATGAAATAAACAATTTTAAATAAATAAATAAATGCCAATAGAAGAGGTTGGGTGATTACGTTACGCATTTGGAAATATATATTCCTTGGCAATGCAACAATTAATTTACATACAACTTAATCATTTCAATTCAAATGCGAGGTCATTGAATCCTCAGAAATGCTTTGAATGTACATATTCATACATGTAATTGCCTCTAGTACAGCTGGTATCTGAAAAGAGAATATCTCTATTTCAAAAGAACAATATCGATGTTAGAAAGTTAGGCTAACTTTGTATTAAGGGTTGAATGCCAAAACATTTGATGATATTTAATGATCTGATGTAATTTTATAATTGGTAGCCTTTTGACTTTAAACCCTACTACATAGCATGTTTATATTCTAAATGGGTCAACCTTTCCTGAGAAAGAAAGTTATATTAATTGGTGACTAATATCAACTGATCTTTACCAGTGTACAATTTAATTGAAACAAAACATGAGTAGTTATTCTACGACAAAATGTAGAAATACCAAAAACAAAATTATAGCAAATGAGGAAAGTTAAAGCTTTACGTGCGATTACGACGGGGTTAACAGCATTCGTGTAAAACACATTTCCGAGTTATATTTGAAACTCGACTTTTTTCACTCACATGGAGTTTCGAAATTCCATGACCATTCTAGTAGTTTTACAAAGTGGATACAGTGGAAACATAGTAGATATGAGACAAACTACAAGGGACTCCACTGCCTCCTTATTAGGGCCGGAATAAGTTTCTGATTTATCCTAAGTTTTAGTCATTTTATGGAATTCCTTGTCTCTTTCCGTACTGGAAAAGGGAGGTTTTCCTGATGTCCAGGACAGCTGGGATAACTTATTTCGCTTTTTATAGCGCTTAATAAATCAACGATGTCTGTAAGCGCTTCACAGATAAACTGTTACCCTTGTCATCGGATGCAGGCTTACCCGCATACAATATATACACATTCTCCAATCCCTGGGGAGTATTCCAACTAGGCGTCATTTTACAGAAGATAATAAATCAAATCAAATCAAATCAAATGCTGAGCAAACTACATTCACTGTCGTATCCTACCGGGTATCCATTTAACACCTGGGCGGAGAGTGGCAAATGTAAATTAACGTCTTGCCAAAGGTCGTTAGTGTCAGGCTGTGATTTGAAACCCGTACGTTGTGATCTTCAGTCCGGTGACCTATACTTTGCAACACGACATTATCAAGAAGAGGTATTGGATTTTCAATATCAAATTGAAAAAATAGGCATACTTGAAATACTATGTTTTGTTACAATATAGAAACTATCTAATATTAGATTTGTTTGATAAAAAGAATAGTATAAATGAGCAACTAGCTTTTAATTAGATTGTTTTAATAAAAAGAATTGTATAATAAATCCAAAGAATTTGATAAAAGTTTGATATATGTTTGTTCGTAATCCTGGGAGGACCCTGTGCAGCACATTCTGTGCAGAGTGAACACCCTAGGGACTTTATTATATTAGTATACGATGCAGCATGACATAGGAAAACAATTCTTCCCACAGTTGGATGTGTTTATTTATAACATAACTTACATGAAGACTGCTTCAGAAAAAGAAATATGAAAAATAGAGTACTTAGATTCTTGATTATTATTATTTTAGTAACAATCGCTACGCATGGTTTTGTAGCTACATGTATCTGTGTTTTAAAGGGCGAAAATGCCCAGCTTACTTTGCCACAGTGCAAATAATACATTCGGCATTAGCACAAAGTACCATTGTACGTTTCCGATAGTTCAGAATTGACTCAAATGTTTCCGGCTGGTTGTGCCTATTATAAACAACACAAAAAGGCCAACAAAAAGCCAACATCGACATTTGCTGGAATAGAACGTATAAGGCGCTATTTCGTTTTTTCAACGGCTGGTTAAAATTATCTGTGGATATAAATGGGTATATTTATGGATATTTCAGCCGTATCTGAACCGATTTTGATCTAAAGAAGATGACTTTGGCATTTAAATTGTTCTTTCAGATTTGACACTCATTAACTCACAAAAAAACTATTTTGTGCAGCGCCCTCTGCAACAGAACTCAACTATTCCGTTAATGTGCGGGAACGCACTGTAATGTAACAAACAACAAGTGCTGCGAACCTGATAAACTTCAGTTTCACATCCATACCATGCTGGAAGTATATTTGAACATGTTTGAGCGTCATTAACTAAAACGATGATAGAAAATGTCACATCTTACCTGGAATCTCCACAAGAAAGGATAGCAAGCAAAATAGGCAAATGTATAGTTGTAGTTGTTGAAGTATTTATTTAGCTTTGCTGTAGGCAAGATTTACCTATCTTGTATTATATCTTTGTGTTAACTTTTGATGTACATAATTATGTATATACGTATATGAAGTTGAATAATTCTTATCGTTTTTATATTAATGTAATGGTACATGTGCCTCGTGCGGTGTCATATTTCTTGAAGTAGGTATTTTGATGACGTACGTATTACCATGGGAACTCTTTAACTGTTGTAATGTAAGGACTGGCCATACAACTTTGAAGGGTGTTTATCCTGCATTTCGATGATATTAGTAGCTGTATAATGGCATTAAGAAAATGCAACACATTCAACTTGTATCTCTTAGAAAGATGCTGACCTATATTCCATTTTCAGACAACATTTTAAAAATAATTTTGTTCATAATCAAGTGTTCATCTTCTTGTACATTGTAAATCCATGTTCATGTATAACGGTGCTTCTGTTTGTACACTTGATGTTGTTATTGAGAATATAACGTTTGAAAAAGCTATTTGAAAATTTCCCATTTGTTATTCATCTTACGTATCAGCGTTTAGAGACACAAATGTGTGTGTGTGTGTGTTTGTGCGTGTGTGTGTGTGTGTGTGTGTGTTGTTGTTGTTGAGAGAGATAGAGAGACGGGAGGATAGACTGAGAAAGATTTTACTCCGTCCTTTTTTTTAATTTGATTAGAAATCATATGGTTTTCTTATGTTTATGTAAGCAGAAGATATGTCTTTTAAAAGGGATCAGAAATTGGACAGTTATTGTGTCTGTGATTAGTTGGGTTTTCTTATGCATATAGAAACGTTTACTTTGTCTCATACAAGAAGTTGACCCAGGGACGTGATAGAGAAGGACTGGAATCAAGCAGTTGCATTCTGACTATTGAAATACTATTATTCCTATCAGGTGAATGAAATAATTTGTATTGAGGCACTTCACAAAGACCTATGCATTAAATTTGGTTACATTACGAAAATGGCCTATTGTTGAGGGTAGAATGTGGAACTGTATATTTTGTCCTCTTTCTTTGTCTGCCATATTCATAGTGTTACTTCCTGCATGCATGCATGTATATCGTCGAGTGCAATCTAAAAGATTTCTAATTGTAGTCAACATGGGCAGTTGAGTACGTTGACACGCATGATCAGTCGGCGTTCGTCGTGTTCTCGTCCACTCATTCTAAAAGTCCCTATTCTTTCGAATTCATGCCTCATTATGCTGATACGTAGATGAAGAACCAAAAAAGAAATTTCCAATCTGCTTTTTAACCGTTTCATTCTCATTAAACAGCATGAAGTACACAAACAGATTCACCATTATACATGAAAATGGTATTAAGATGTTAAAGAATATGAACCTTTGCATATAAAATTTTAAAAAAAAAAAACCCTGGCAAATGTTTTTTGGGAATGGATTATGTAGGTAAGCAGATTTTCCGCTCTGAAAGATACAAGTGATTTGAGTTGTATCGTTTGAATTACAGTAAGAAAAGTGTGCAATCACTTACACGTCTGTTTAGCATTATGTTCCTTTGTAGAAAATAGTCAAGATCAAATTCACTACCTAATTCATACGTTATGAAAGATTACCTTTAAATCATTTAAGCTAAATAATTGTATGATAAAAAAACCTGTCACTCTGGCACATACCAGATAATGAAAACAGATTATTAAAATTAAAAAAAAAGATATACTGTTTTTAACAATATGTATAACAATAATGGTAATACAAAATATAATAATGACAATAGTAGAACAAATAATAATTATTATGATATTAACAATGACAATAATAGCCACATTTATCCGTACTAAACTGTGTGTAAAGTAATATCCCTTCTTGGTCCAAGCAGACAGATATTAACATGTATGTATATTTGACGTACAAAACCCCGCACAAACTCTCTACTCGTGAGACAAGACTGATAATAGAAAGATTGAAATCACAAAAAAAATTGAACTGTAAGAAAAGATGAGTCCTATTAGTCAATGTCTAATACATTTACTATGGTAGAAATTATTAAACAGTATTGCATTAAAAAATAGAGCATGATCCCCCTTCCTTCTTTCTGGAACTGTTACTGATTTCTGCCATACTTCATGTATTTACTGACTGGAAGGAAATAGATCATCAGCAAGACGAATTTGTCGAGATTGTTCCAAAGCAGTCTTCAAAGCTCCTCGCTCGGTAGACTTCCTTTGACCTTTTTGCCAATCACGGAGCATTAGAAGAGTTCCATCATATGTTACATTCTGGGTTTTGTGATTAGTTTGTATGTACCCCTGAATATCATCCGGTGAAAGTTTCAGCTTCTTTCCCAATGTGTCGATTTCTGATTCCTTGCGGACTCTTCTGGCAACTTCCACCAAAATATCATCGAAATCTTCGGTGGTCGGTAGAAGACCTGGAGTCGAAAAAAAAAAGAAATATGAAGACGAATTTTTTTTAATACCAAGTTCAGTCCTCCTCTGGTGACTTAATTGTGCAAGAAATTGTGGCTGGAAGTAACTTGGAAAGGATTGTGTAGTACATTAGAAGTGGTGTAAACTTAGAAGATTTGAAATCATACAAAATGATGAGAAATTGTCTTATAATCTTGCTGAAAGCAATATGCGCTGCATACTAAATTATTTGTATGGGAATAGAAACATATGCAATTAAAATTTGGTCCAAACAATTCATCGCTTCCTTGTCAAATTTCGAAACAGGTAACATTTGAAGAAAAACAAATTTCAGGGGGCATTTCTTCTTTACTTTACTTCAAATTATTCAATTCCGGCTAAAATGGCTTCATCAGGGTTCTTGACAATATGCATAAAGGTTCAGGAAGTATCAATACAGCTTAGACCGAGAAGGGCACATGTTAACACAATTATTATTTTATGAACCCCAATATTCGGGTAAAAGATCAAGCGGGGGGGGGGGGGAGGGGGGGGGGGTGCTGTCCGAGAGAATCGAGATTTCTACGTCTGTGACCCTACCAGCAACTGCAGAATGTGAAGTGTCACTTTTGGTTTCACCCTTCTCCAGTTTGGTGTTGCAATGAGGTTGGTTTTTATTCCCTTAAAAGGAAAACAAGAGATTTAATCATGCAATCATTTAAAACTGGTGCTGTCATTTTGCAAAGTAAAATTACTACATAATCGTCAGCAAACAGCAACATTCATACATTGTTTTTGTTACGAATTAAGCCTTTATTTCTAAAAGTAAAAGAAAGTTCTACCAAATGTTTTCATACAACATTTTGGCGTAGAACACAGTATTGTCCTATCACAATCAAACTCGGTTCAATTTTCAAAGTAATTTGATGTTAAGAATTATTATTGTAGCCGCGTAACAGAGCCCTCGATAGTACATCCCATATTACCATGATTGCTCTTCAATTAGTTGTTACAGTAATCGATTTGTATCCTAGGTTTCAATACTCGTATTAAACCCTGCCAAATAAAGAGGAAATGTTTAGTAATGAACGGGCAATGAACACACAAAGCTTGTGTTTGTAACTTCTTGGCTCAATTTGATTGCTCAGTAAGAAGAATAAAAGCTTTAAAACCACAATGTTAAGGTTGGAATCAAGTCGGTTCAAATAGTATTTTCATAAGCCATTAGTCCTCAAGAACAAGTCCCTCGGATAGGACTTTAAACATTATACTAATGTTAATTGGTTACTACTATACAAGAATTTACTCTCTTTTCTTGCACTATCGGGCCACATCAATCAACATCAAATATCAACATTATCATACCTCCATCCTTAGAATCATAGTCTTGGTAACTCGGAAGCATCTTGATGACATCATCTCTTCCGATGATTTCTAGGAACTCCACAAATTTCTCATACTGACCCGGATGTACAATCATCTTCCTTTGAAGACTTTGGATGAGGTCGAATGCCCTTTTCTCGTCTAGACGGAAAGCCCTGACGTGTCCCTGTTCGCGACAAGCGTTTCTAAAGTCCAAGAGTCCGTCACGGGTAGATTCGATCTGTTCTGCCACATCAAGCATCAGTTTGGTGTATTCTGGTGGCTTGGCTGTCATTTCGGATGCCAGAGGTAGTTCAAGCTGTCCGGTACCTTTTCGAAAGGAAAGGAGATAGTTTATGTTCATTTCATTTGCATAGATAGTTAGTGTCTCATGTTTACATACCTCAATCAAGCCGACTCTAAACCGACTCCAAACCATGTCGGTTCTTACCCAATCTGGGCGAGGTATTTTTTTCTTACTTTTTCATCTACTGTCGGTCTGGGCTCAAATTCATAAAACCTCACTAAGCCTATATAGTTGTCAACTAACTGTTACATTATTAGTTGACAACAGATACTATAACTAGCTTAGTAAGATTTTATGAACATTGACCCTATTCTGGTGTCGGTCTCTTCGGTGTTGTAGGGCTGTTTCACAAGCCATTGCTGATATGAAGCTTCTTGTAATGTCACATTCTAATAATTTTTCCAGTTCAGTTTTTTTTTTTACAGACCCTCACTAATGTATACGTGTTGCACACATCAGTAAAATCAAAGGATCTCCTCTATTTCATAAAAGCATGACAAAAAGTGTCATTTTCAAGAATTGCACTGAGCCATCTCCCGGATGAAGAGCAAAAGCAAAGTATTAAAAACACAGTAAAAAGTTTTCAAAAAATGTATTAGTTTCTTCAAAATAACATTTATTGGAGTGATTATAGTTTTCATCAGTGATATACATCAGTAGAACAAGCACAAACACACAACAGCATGTTACATTCCCTCAGCAAATATCAACTACATTGATTAAACTTATTTCTTTAATTCATGTTCTTTATTCGCATAAAATTCAAAAGCACACAATATTATACAAAATCAAGGTTACAAAATTGAGGTTAACATGATATAAACAAAATTCGAAACATTCATACAAACATGCAAACAGAGTTCTGTTATATTGCACAGATGCGGCACCTTCAGGGAGAGAAGCAAACATACCAATGACAGATTTGCAAGTAGAAGAAAACAAATTAAATCATGTTTAAACAATCACTCCCCCCCCCCCCCCTTTACAAAAAAAAAATCCTCCCATGTCCCGGCAAACGTCACCGTCCATCCCGGCGGCGTTATTTTTTTATGCGGCACAGATTGGGGCTTTTTTTTTAAAGGGGTCTTGATTTACAGACTAATACTGGTCGTGTGCGTACTAGACAGTATAAGTAGTAGAGGTCTGTTTTTAATAGTGTTACATGTAATCCACTACCGCATGGAAAACCATTACATCAACAATTAAAGTCAAATTGGAAATCTGAAGAGGAGGCAGCACGTCAATAAGGAGAACATCACAATAATTAGTCAATAAAACTGAACTAACTTAAACGAAGAGGAATGTTATCTAAACACATAGTTCGCGATGGATATATACAAACTTCTTCGCAGCGCTAATGCGCTAGCGAACATGACTAGTCTCACGTACGTGCAGACACTATTCAGAAGGGAAAGAACGTACTTCCCATAGGTTTAACACGCGCCATGCCCCAATCTGTGCCGCATAAAAAGATAACGCATCCAGGCGTCCATGCCCTGCGCATAACTAAGAAAGAAAAAAAAAACACACACACACACACACACACACGTGTGCACACACGCACGCACACACACACACACACACACACACACACGCCCGCACACGCAAACATTTCATAGCTACCATGCGCACAAAATACCCACATGGACACATTGCATTCATTTCCTCGACTCATAAATTGCTCTGCGAAGTGATACTGATAACTGACACCTATTCCCTGAACTACATGTATCTATACGGAGGCAATTTAAAATAAACTATACATGCATTTAAAAAACAGAAACCATTGAAAGCAGCACTCCTTAACAATCTTTTAAGTGCCGTCTCCCTGACAGTATTCCATATCTGCCAATCTAATGCAGATACAGATTGGAAATACAATCATTACATTCTCGAGAACTTAAATAGGAATGAATATTCTCTGATGTTATCCCTTATACAGATCAATTCTCTTATGATGAAACACTTATACCCTAATAATACAATTTCAGTACTATATCGACATTATCATGCACGCCTTGTAGTTGTAGAAGCTCTCCATCATAATAATCTTCTTTCTCTTTAAAATTAGCTGTTTGGAAGGTTCCAAGTAGAGATTAAAACAGGTTTGCACATCTACCATCAGCAAAACGTACTCCAAACTTGACACCCAAATCCTTCGCCATCTTCATCTCCTACACAAGAAGTTGAACCATGTGTTCTGCATTCATGGTAGCAATTCAATATCATTGTGTAATATTAACATAAACAATGAATAAATAAATACAAATAAGTAAACAAGACCTAATATTTAGGGAAACTGGTGATAATACAGCTCGACTCGCAGGAAAGAATTTGCTGGCGTTTTATCATCTTTATAAATGCACTAAATCAATTGGTCTTCGTAATGGTTAATTCTGACTATGTTAATGTACCTCTAATACATTATATCAACCTTTACTAGAAAAAAAATTGTGATCGTAAAGAAGTTATCTTGGAGAGGCAAGCATGCATATAACGTAAAATGATCAGCTATAATAATATGCCTACCCAATAAAGCGGTCTCAGTGTTATGTTTTTTTTACTTCCTGCCCACGTAAATGTTGTCAGATCGAGGCATTCGTCTATATGGTGCCAAATAGCTATCTGAGAATCACATGCAGGTCCAGAAACTCACAACTAATATACCAGACCACTAATAAATAATGTCCGAGAACACACTACCAAGATAACATACAAGACATATTTATGCCTCCAGAGGATCATGTACTAGATGATACTCCACAACATATTGTGCTGAGGCGAATATAAGCTTCAGACAGGGTATTAATATGTCGTGTTTTGGGATCACGTGATATGAGATGCGTGTATACCTCTGGTGCCTTCGAGTGTCATCTCATTACTGCAAGGCCGTTCAGCAAAGCACTCATTAAAATTACTCAGTGCCATTTTTTGTGTGGTCATTATCATTTGCTTGGGGTCTGATGGTGGTACGGCGTAATGTACTATCCTCTGCATGGTCTATATCTCATCAAGATAATGGTATTTTAGGTTTAGGGTTGAGATTGGGTTTTATGTTTAAGGTTATGTTAGGGTTAGGTGTATGATAGGCATGGGCGTCGATCCTTACGTAATACCTATTGTTCAGGGGGGGGGATGAATGAATAGATCACCCCCCCCCCCTGAACAATAGATATCAATGACAGATCGACACCCATGATGATGGGACCAGTAAAAAAGTTAAAAATTGATCACATAGCAATTACCGCCACCCACTCCGGCAGAGGAAGTGTCACCTGCAGTCCTTAGCAGGTTCTTACAATGTTTTACTCACCGGTTAATGATGTTGTTCCTTCAAGACTAGTGATCGAACGTTCTAGAAATATCGCTTTGGTTCTACAAAAACCGAGAGCAATATCGTGTCTCACTGTCAAATGCTGGTGAATATAATTTCGCTACATGTCCGCCTTCTGCTTATAACTATACAGGTAGGTGAATGATATTCAGCGTGCTTTTAGAAATGCTTTTTATTGAGTTTTATTTTTGGCGCTGTGATGATTCATACATTGCGGTGTCAATATTTCACAATGCAATGCTAGTATACGAGAACCATTGATATACCAATGGCAAGAAACCGTGATGAATAATAGTATACAAATATACACTGCCTTGAGAGGTTCTGGTTAAAACTATGCGCAAGAGGTGACTCCAATAGTACTATTTGCTAAGGGGCGCAGCCCCGAAGCAAATGGTACTTTTGGAGTCACCGAGGCCCATAGTTTAACCAGTACCTCGAATAGAAGACATGGTATATTTGTTTTATATCTTGCATACAAAAATTATTTTAAAAAAAAAATTAAAAAAACATTTTTGGGAAAAAAAAATTTAGAACAAAAAAAAGGTCAATTTTTATCTAAAAAGATTAAAAATATTTTGTTTTTATTAAATTAAGATTTGGAAAAAAAATTGATTCAATCAAAAAAAAAAAATCACATTTTTTTTCAACTCCCAAATAGTAAACCAAAATAGTACTCTCATATAGTACTTTCTAAAAATAGGTCAAATATTTTTTATGCAGAATACAATTATTCATAATCGGGTATTCCCATGCATGCCAGACACGCGCGTCTTGTCGATGTTTGCTCAAGCGAGCATCATATTTCTGAATGTGCAGGTATCGTTGCTATTGAAAAAAAACTCTCTCTCTCCCTCTCTCTCCCTCTCTCCCTCTCTTTCTCTTTCGCTTTCGCTTTCTCTCTCACGTTCACTCTCCCCCAACCCTTGAAACACTGACATGAATATATTATGTAGGCCTATTAGTATAACAAGGCGTGGAATTAAAATACATGTAAAATAACTACAAACACAAATATATATTTTCATAGAAGTAAGATTTGCTTTGTCTTACATTGGTACTGTCCTATACTTTATTGAGAAAGTTCCATGAAGAGATTATTGCAGTAAACTTGGTGATTCACAACTTCTTCATTGTATATCATATATTACCAGTTTATTCAATCGAAATCACAAAGCAAATAACAATGAATGGTTCGGTAGCCTTTCAGGATAAACAGATTCCATGGAAACTAGAATATTTTAGTAAAATTGGTGATACAAAAATGGCCACCATGCAAGGACTAAACTATAAGTCATCTCCCTGCCAAAACACAACTACAAAGCATAATTTTATGAAAAATAATGAACAATTCGTTAGCCAATTCTAAAAATAATTAAGGTTACAAAATTGAGGTTAACATGATATAAACAAATTCAAAACATTCATACAAAGAAACATAGTTTAGTTATATTGCAGAAATCAACACCTTCAGGGAGAGAAGCAAAAATACCAATGATAGTTTTGCAAATAAATATATTAAGTTGAATGCAATCTTGTTTATTAAAGCAATCACCAATAAACCTCTTTCATCAGCAAAACGAACTCCAAACTTGACGAATAACAATAACTTTCCATCGGCATCTTCATCTCCTACACAAGAAGTTGAACCGTGTGTTCTGCATTCATGGTAGCAATTCAATATTATTGTATATTTGCGTCGATGTCAATATTACATCAACAATTTATAAATAAATAAACAGGACCTACACTAATTATTTGAGGAAACTGATGACATGCAGCTCGACTCGCAGGGAAGAATTTGCTGGCGTTTTGTCATCTTTATAAATGCACTAAATCAATTAGTCTTCGTAATAGTAAGGTAGTTCATTCTGACTATGTTAATTTACCTCTAATGCACTTTTTCAACCTTCACTAGAAAGAATTTATGATCGCAAAGAACTATTCTTGTAGAGGCACGCATTGTAAGGTAAAATAATCAGCTTTATATACCTCATTTTAAGATTCTTTACTAATCCTGTCTTCTGATTGGTTGAAAATGCAGTCATGTTCTTAACCATGCCCGCTAATTGAAATTCATAGTAATTTTTCCCGGCTCTACCGGTTTATATCCATTTTTCATAGCACTTTTTCCATGGCTGTGAAACGTGACGTCATTTTGCTGCGATCCCCATTTTGGTTTACGTGTTACCGTATAAGTTTCTTTTGTGCGATGACCGATGCGCAATACCGTTAACGGTGTTTGAGTGCAATTCGATTTTGGTCGCTGCATTCAGGCGACGAATCTACCAATCCACGCAGCGCAGACAACCGATCGCCATTTTGTGTACTAGTCTCGATCGCAAAATACTGGGGTTTTTTGTTTCCAATTTTTTGTCAATAAAGAGGCGAAATGGAGGACACAGCTATGCCAAGATTTCAACTTATGGATGACATTCAGCTGCAAGACTTAATCAATTCTGCTGATAGCAAAAATACGAAGTATGCAGTAAAATACGGCATTAAAATATTTGAAGAGTAGCTTGTTGGTGATATCATCCTGTACAAAAGTTACTGTTCGTGTAAACGTGTTTGGTATTCCCTGTTCTACTGGAGCACAGCTTGTTGGATTTCATACTGTACACAAGTTATTGTTGGTGTTAATATTCATGACTTCAAAGAGATGGAAACCTAAATGGGTGAGTCAACATTTTCCTTTTTTTCGGTATATAAAAATATATATTGACTGCTTTTAATATTCGAGGCATAGTTGTTTCTATAGGGTCTCGGGAAACTCACAACCTGCTATGACCCCGCGGCGCAAGCGCCTTGGGGTCATAGCAGGTTGTGAGTTTCCCTTGACCCTATAGAAACCACTATGCCTCTCAAAGCAGTCAATATATCCTTAATATGTCTACCCAATAAAGCGGTCTTGTTAGATGTTGAGTTTTACTTCCTGCTCACGTAAAAGTTGTCAGATCGAGGCATTCGTCTTGAGCAAGATAAAGAAGAATATTGTGCCAAATAGCAATCTGAGAATCAGCAGGTCCAAAAACTCAGAACCAATATACCAGACTGATAATACTGTCCGAGAACACACTTCCAAGATAGCAAACAAGACATAATATCATATGCCTCCAGATGATTATGTATTATACACAGGCGCGTACGCAGGATTTTTTCAAGGGGGGGGGGGGGGGGGGGTTAACATTTATAAATCGGTCCGAAAATTTCGCAACGACTCAGCCAGCCGCTGAATAAGCGGGGGGGGGGGGGGGGGGGGGGGGAGGGGGAGGGAGGGGGGTTAAGAGGACACTTTTTTTCCTTTTTTTTTGGTCTCGAAATCTGGAAATTTGACATTTTGCTCCGTTGGGGGGGGGGGGGGGGGGTAAGGTCACCTTTTTTTAGGTCAGCCATGGGAATAATATTTGTTTGGGGTAATTAAAAAACAAACAAAAAAAAATCAAAAAGGGGTGGGGGGGGGTTTAGGGGGATTTACACACATAAAAATACCAAAGGAGGAGGTTTAACCCCCAACCCCCCCCCCCCCCCCTCCTGCGTAGGCGCCTGTATATGTCCATGAGCAAAACAATATTCTTTTTACTTTAAGCTCAAAGAAAATGCATCATGTAAGATACGTTAGGTCAACACGTGTCAACACGTCTTTGTCTCTGTCTCTCTCTCTGTCTCTCTCTAACGAGTTACCTCTTCCTCTTATTCTCTTATTTTCCCTCTGTCTGTCTCTGTCTGTCTCTATCTGTCTCTGTCTTTCTGTCTGTACGTCTCTCTCTCTCTCTCTCTCTCTCTTTCTCTCTAATTTGTTCTTTTCCGAGTTTTTTTTCTCATGTTCCCAGGTCAGCCCAAAGTTTCGTCATCGATCTTGCTTCATCTCTCTACGTGGCAAAGAGCTCGGATGAAGTCGGTAGGCCTATAGCCAGCTCGGGTCCAGTCAATGAGTAGTGTGCACACGGGGTGAGCTGGCTCTATAAGAAATAATGAGTTTCGGGCTATAATTCTACAAATTCTACAGATTTTCTACAGATTTCAACAACATCCTGACACCAAATATTACTCCATCACCATGAACGATAAAGAATATGACTTGAGAACACAGAAAGTGAGTAACAACTCCAAAAAGGCAGGCCAAAAGTCAAAAGCAAAAGCCGACAGCACGCTATCGAAAACAGTCAGCGAAAAAGAAGGCGTGGCGTGTGCTTCGGCCCCGGTGCAGCCGGCGCCGCCGGTCGAGATGGTCGAGGACACCCCCGACGATCCGCGGTCAGTAATGCCCGAGATGCGAAAGCTCTTCAGTGAATTTTCTGCTAATATCGACGGGAAACTTAACATCATGATTAATGACTTAGCATCGGTTAAAAGGGATTTGTCAGTGATAAAGAGAGAAGTCAGGGATCTTGAGAAGGCAGTTGAGGATACTTCGGGCAGGATTGAGTCAGTTGAAACTGACAAAATCCCAACCATCGAATCATCCATTACGCAGCTCCGTAAAGATCTTGAAGACCAGCTTGTGCGCCAGGAACTACACCATAGGAAGCAAAACCTCCTTTTCTACGGTATCGCCCCTGCACCTGACGAGGATGTCTACGCCACCGCCACTAAAGTTATTTCGGGTATTTTGCATATACCTGCTGTGGAAGCTCAACAAATACACATCATCAACGCTCACCGCCTACCAAGAAGGGGCAATGCAACCGGAGCTGCGGCGCCCCCGGCCGGCCCCGATCCAATCATCATTAGGTTTGGCAGAATGTTGGATCGGGATAGGATCATACGTGCCTATACGAGCGCGAGGAAACCGAGCGAGCGAGATCTAAATCAACCCAGGTTGAGCCCGCCCCGACCCATCGTATTTCCGTACGATCTGACCTGCCGCCGGTAATGAGGAGAGAACGGGGTCGCCTATCAGCAATAGCATACAACCTTCGGAAATCACAGTCGCTAAAAACCAAGATTAAAGTACAGGGCACGTCAGTCATCCTCCTTACAAGGGAAAATAAGGGCCAGACATGGACCACCTGGTCGGAATGACATAGCATCAAATCATAAAGGTAAAATGTTCAGTATCATTAACTTGAAAGTAAAGGCTACTCTCTCTTTTTAAATTGTTTATGATCCTCGGTCACGCAAATTACGGGATCCATTTTTTTTTCTTCTGTGCAGGCATGATAAATGCTGTTAATGCAAACAATTTGTTCAAAACTTGACGTTTAGTGTTTGGATTTCTAGTGTTAAAGCAGTTTATCACCAGGATATAAGGAGTGCAAACTGCAGGATCAAAAGTTTTAATGCCAAATGCTAACCAATGTATGAGTGCAAATGGTGACACCAATATACGCCATGTCTAAATTCTTCAACAAAATATATTGTGAAAATGACTAATGGACACAGGAAATATGTATTTCTTTCATATTCAACCTATCCACACTATGTATGGGTCGAAATATCACTGATTGCTGCGTGAGTACATGTACAATCTATATGAAAGACTGACTTGTCACTGGGAAATGTTCAACTTCAATTATAGCAATCATTTAGTTGATACATGTATTTTTTCCCCTTTAAGCCGAAAAAAGGGGCCATCATGATGAATATAAATTCAAGAAATAGATTAATAAAAAAAATTAAAAAAATAAATAAATAAATAAATAAAAGAAGAAGGGAAAAAAATCAAACTAACAAAATATCTTGCATTTACATCTCTATGGAACTGAATATTTCCTAAACATTTGTGTGCCACCAATAAACCTAAATGCATGACAATACTGTTACGTATTGCCTTTTTTTTTTTTTAATCATGCGCTTTGATTGCATTTGTATTTTTTGTCTATTGACATGTTTATTTTCATTCAATCGCAACATTCTATGTTAAGTTGATTCATTGAAACATTCTGTTTGACAACTTGGCAACAATATAGGCCTATACAATAATCGCCAGATCTCATTGTACCATACCATTTTAACATAATGACATAAGAGCGTCTAAGTTATGTACCCCTTATCATGTACAATCCTTTTATGTACAGTAATAATTGTTCTCTGATATCATGGCTCCAAAAATGCACTTCATTGAATGTATGATGTTTTGGTACGTCATTTGGTTTGCAAGCATACATAACAAATTCCAGTTGAAGTTATTATACATGTAATTACTTGGCGAGAACAGGTTACACCTGTATTACGTCATTCTTTTTCGTATTACGATTGATACATTCAACATACATTGTTTATGATAATGTTGCTGTGATGTTGTCTCCCATCCTTTCCGTCAACGGCGAAACATTCTTTTCCCCAATATCTAAATGCAATCTCAGTTATTTTTCCCTCACTGTCTCGGTTTTTATGCATTATGTGTAGTCATTTATATTGACTAAAATATTATGTATACATGAATACCTATACCCTTTTTGTAATTCATGGATTTTCAACGTTGGGCATAGTAGTGTGATGTTCGGGTTGCATGTTATTAGGAAGTGGGCTGCAGTATTTGGAGGTCCGGTTTGCATGCTATGGCTGTTGCTATGTCGGACAATTAATTTGCTTGACTGACGTGGCGGCGACCGATGTGTGCGGCCCGCATTCCGGGTGCTGTGTTCCATTCAGGTTGATCGAGTCTCGTTGTTTAGAAAAATTTAAAGATCTGTTCATGTATAATGAAAGCCCACCATTATGTTCGTATAATGTTTAACCAGACAAAAATGCTCAATTTAATCATGAAATGCAACCGTCCTTGCACTGCTATTGCTTCTCATTTGTTAAAGCGATAAACCGCCCCAGATTTGTTTTTCCATACTGAACGAATTGCTTCTGTTTGATTTGGTTTGTAGTTGTATACTGCGTATATGACTAGTTGTCCTAATAATGCCGATCTCTTCCCCAATATTTTTCCAAACACTCTCTATACAGTATAACCAGAGCCAGCCCAGCCCATCCTTCACACATGTTATGCCAACAGAGATTCATAGTACGTGTTTGTATCCATTTTTTTCTTTTTCATCATCATCATTATCATTATGTGTCTTCTCTCTTCCTTCTACATTCGGACGCTACTATTTCCTTACTCCTCTATTATGTCTCCTTGTTCACGTTGATAACGCCTTTATTTTCTCTCAACAGTATTACTTCGTATTGCCTAATGTCAACAAAGAGAGAGTATTTCTAAACCCATGATGATGTCTAATTTCGATAATAGGCAATCGATGCCTTTTCAAATGCTTGGTGATGACGATTTCTTTGATTTACATCGACCTTCTCAATCTGACGATGCGTCGCATACTTCTGTTAATTCGTATGATAATTTTATAAGGGATAACACTAACGTTTCATCTGCAAATTTAGAGTTCGATTTCGATTTTGATGACCCTGCCCAACGTGGAATTACTAACTACATAACCATCAATCAATTTTGTAATGTTTCGAAAGATTTTCAAAATAATTCATTTTCCCTACTTCATTTAAATATCAGAAGTTTGAATAAGCACTTCGATGACCTTCTTTCACTTATAGATAAATCCATGTCAAACCCACTTTCCCTGATTGGCCTCACAGAAACTTGGTTAAATTACGATTCAAACCACCCATTTCATATCAATGATTATGAATTCATTAATAAAAATAGACAAAACAGAGTTGGTGGTGGAGTTGCACTCTACATTCGTAAATCACTTAAATACACTATTTTGAATGAAATCTCAGTTTGTTATGCTATTGTTGAATCCCTTTTTATTGAAATTGTGATTCCTGGTAATAAGAATATCATCGCCGGTGTTATTTATAGGTGTCCTAGCTCAAATACTCTAGAATTTTTACAATATTTGTCAAATTTGTTAAGAAATGTCAACTTTGACAATAAAGACTTCTTCTTGATGGGAGATTTTAATATAGACTTATTGAACCATGAACATAACAGGGCTTCTCAAGAATTTCTGGAATTAATTTTATCCGCCTCTTGCTTACCACTTGTATCTAAGCCAACGCGTGTTACAAATACATCTGCTACTTTAATTGACAATATTTTTTCTAATGTCATTCCGCATCCAGATTCCTATATAATTCTTTCGGACATAACTGATCACTCCCTATTGCACTGCATTATCAACTGGGTCAATCGATTAATACTAATAATTCTTCAACTTACAGACGTAAAGTTAATGAAGAAAGTCTGGCACACCTTGGAATTAATCTGGAAAATTATGATTGGTTGTGTGTGCATACTAATAATGACATTGATAGTTCATATGAAAATTTTGTCCATATATTAAACAATCAGTTGGACATCAATATGCCGAAACAAAAAGTCAAAACCAGTTATAAAAAAACACCTAAACTTCCATGGATTTCAAAGTCTCTTCTACGCTCAATTAATCGGAAAAATAATCTCTTTTATAAATACAAAATAAAAGGTACTGAGAAATCTAAACTGAAATATACATCCTACAAAAACACATTGACTAAAATCATTCGCCTAGAAAAGACAAAATACTATGTAAATCGTTTGGAAATGTTTAAACACGACATGCAAAATACCTGGAAAGTTATTAAACAAGCGATGAATTTGACTAAAGGAAGATCTGACATAAATAAAATCAAGTATAACAATGAAACTGTTGAAAATTCCAAAGATATTGCGAACATTTTTAATAATTACTTTTCCTCAATCGGTAACAATCTCGCCGAAAATATCCCCCCATCAAACAAAAATTATACTGACTTTTTAGGCCCCGCTAATCCGAATTCTATTTTTTTCTTTCCGACAAATAGACAAGAAGTCCTTAATATCGTCTCTAATCTACAAAATAAAACAAGTTCTGGCTTCGATGGAATTAGTAATGTTATTTTGAAAGCCATTATTCCTTTTATTGTCGACCCATTAGTCCATATATTCAATTTATCATTACTGCATGGTGAATTTTCTGATTCCATAAAACTAGCAAAAATTATTCCCCTATTCAAAAAAGGTGATAAACTTTAAATAGGTAATTACAGGCCAATCTCCTTGTTATCTTCATTTTCCAAAATCTTGGAAAAAATAGTATTTACTCGAATGATTGCTTTCCTGAAGAAATATGATATTTTATCCAACTTTCAGTTTGGTTTCAGGGAAAAACATAGTACTGTTCATGCTTTAATGTCTTTTGTTGAAAAAATTGCCCATTCAATTGACTCGTCTTCTCACACAGTTGGTATTTTCCTGGACTTCTCCAAGGCCTTTGATACGATAAATCACGAAATTTTACTTTACAAACTCGCCAATATTGGTGTCCGTGGAAAGGCCTTGGAGTGGATCAGGAGCTACCTTTCTAACAGAAGACAATTTGTGTTTTTAAATGAGCAGGCATCTGATTTTAAAAATATTACTTGTGGTGTTCCGCAAGGGAGTTTTTTAGGCCCGCTATTGTTTATTATTTATATAAATGATTTTCATAAATCATCCAATGCTATGTCATTCATTTTATTTGCTGATGATACTAATTTATTTTTTTCACACAGTGATCCAAATATTATTGTTGATGTAATTAACGCAGAGTTGCGAAAAATATTAGAATGGATTAGAGCTAATAAATTGTCATTGAATCTCTTGAAGACGAACTACATATTGTTCAGTAACTCCTTAACATCATTACCCACTGATATTATTCTTGACAACACCCCTCTTGAGCAAGTTTCTCATACAAAATTTTTAGGTGTTGTGGTTGATAGTAAACTATCCTGGAAACTCCACGTTGAAAATATTTGTAAAACTATATCTCGCAATGTTGGTATCATTAACAGACTTAAATCACACCTTCCACAACGATCTTTGCTTATGCTTTATTCTTCTCTTATTTTACCATACTTAAATTATGGACTTCTGCTTTGGGGAAACACGTACCAAACATTGGTGGAAAAAGTTTTATTACTACAAAAGAAAGTCATTCGTATCATATGTAATGCTCCTTTTCTTGCCCATACGGATCCGCTGTTCCTTGAACATAATATCCTAAAAATTAACGATCTATACTTATTACATCTAGGTGAATTTATGTATAAATTCAATTCTGGTACTCTTCCATTTGCGTTTCACGATATGTTTAAACAAAATCGTACATTTCATAATTATCCCACAAGACAGTCAGAAGAATTTCATTTACCTTTTTTGAGAACATTTTTCGCACAAAAAACATTCATCTTTGAAGGCCCTAAATTTTGGAATACTTTGCGTGTTGATTTGAAAAACTCCCCTTCTCTCTCAGTCTTTAAAAGAAATCTAAAGAAATCTTTACTGGCCCCGTACAAAACCTAGCTCCTTGTTATATTGCCTGTGTATATTATATGCAGGAATTTTCATGATTATTACTAATGTCATTATTTTAATTATGATCATTATTGTTGAGATTGTATTATGTTCTCCAGAGAACTCGTCACCACTCGTTTACCAAGTACTTCCTCTCATTGAACTGTTCTTCTTTTTTTGAAAATTTGATCTTGCGCGCAACCTTCATTCTGTTTGTTATCACCTTTCATCTATTTCTGTAGTCCACATGCAAACCTTTTCTCTTTACTGTATCCCTTCTCCTCTCACACTCTCCTTGTTTTCTTTGTACATTGTTCGTGTTATGCGTATTGTTTTGTTTCTCCTTTTGTGTCCTCTCTGTTGGCAATTATCCTTATTTTACTCATGTAACTTACTATTATTGAATACTACCACCCGAGGGGTCCACGATTTACAAGCATCGCTCCACAGTGGACCTCTCCGTTTCCAGCTTAACATTAATAAATTATTTTAAGCAGCAATATTTCTTGATATTCAAATATGTAATTCTGTTAAATTCATATTTTGTATTGCATGGTTACTACTTTGATTGTTTATTGTAATGATATTTCTATGAATACTGTATTCTTTTGCTGGAAATGAGAAAAAATAAAATTGAATTGAAATGAAGGAAGGACTAGCTGGAGTCATGGATAGGGCGTGATCTTACGACTGAATAAGTGTGTGATGAGGCCACCAAGTGGAGGGGTTATATAAGAGGGCCATATCCTCTTTTCTTTCTTTTATTTACCTTTCCCCTCACTTTCTGTCCCTCTTTCTGCACACCCCCCCCCCTCCCCATCAATTTGCCTTCCGATTTTCGGGCCATGTCCCATGTAGCCCATAGCTACACCAATTAGTAGACATCTCCCTAGTTGACCTTCTGTATACGTCTACAGTTTCGGGGCGCTTTCGAGAGGACACGAATCACCACTTCGGAAGCGAAAAGAACTAGCACATAATTACGAATGATGATCGTAACCAATTTAAGAGCCCCCGGAAGGATATCGGATGCAGGTTTATCACCTTTAGTCCGGCAGCCAAATCCAGATTATTGGCCTAACCTTGTTTTAGGGTCTATAGTTTTTTTTTCAATGGATTATGATTACCTAAACCTTCTATTTGAAGAATCCGATTGCTGACACTCTGTCGGCCTTGAGCAATTTAAGATATGTGACGTCATACAAAATGGCCGCCAAAGTACATGATTTTTCTCTAAAAATGTATAATAAATATATAATAGGGATTTTTCTACAATTTTGGGCAGCCAAATGTCTGTATCTCTCTAGGACCATCACTAAAAATTGTTTCGTGATGTTGCACGGCCATAGATGACAAGCTAATTTGCATATTTTGAAATAGCGCCCTCTATAAATATATTAATTTTGCATAAAATTAGGTGTGCCAGCCAAATGCCAATTTCTTATTTCTCAATGGATTATGATTGCCTAAACCTTCTATTTGAAGAATCCGATTGCTGACACTATGTCAGCCTTGAGCAATTTAAGATATGTGACGTCATACAAAATGGCCGCCAAAGTACATGATTTTTCTCTACTAATGTATAATAAATATATAATAGGGATTTTTCTACAATTTTGGGCAGCCAAATGTCTGTATCTCTCTAGGACCATCACTAAAAATTGTTTCGTGATGTTGCACGGCCATAGATGACAAGCTAATTTGCATATTTTGAAATAGCGCCCTCTATAAATATATTAATTTTGCATAAAAATAGGTGTGCCAGCCAAAAGCCAATTTCTTAGATCTACGTCACGTTAAACACATATGAAATAATTACGATTGTGCTGCATTTATCTTACATATTTTTTGGTCTAAATTAAGATACATGTAAAGAAGCAAAAAAGATCTACAAGAGAATCAGTGAGAAGTGATTTTACGGTACACATTATTGTTCCATTCATAGGCTTTATTTAGACCAGCATTGCTCCAGCGTCAGTGAATGATGATAAAGCATTTGGCATCGGTACCAGACAGATGCATGAGTTTTAACAGAAGTTACCTGGTGGATTCTATGACACAATTTCCAAGAAAGTCTACAACGGGTACCTGACAGACATTGTCAGCCCAGACACCAACTGTAAACCAAAGTGTTTCTGGAGTTTCATAAACGGCAAGCGATGCGATGCTTCAGGGTTGGCTCCATTGAAATAATCTAATGGAATGACTTACTCAGATAGCCTCTCAAAGGCGAACATTCTAAGTAATCAGTTTTCATCCATCTTCAACTGCAATGAAGATATGACTAGTCTGAGAGACAAAGGACGAAGCCCCCACCCAACCATGGATCACATTACTATCTCGCCACCAGGGGTTCTGAAGATCCTGTCTGAGCTTGATGTTCATAAGCCACTGGTCGTCTGGTCCTGACCAAATCCCAGCCAGACTTCTGACCACCAAACTGACACCTGTGTTCACTCTATTCTTCCAATCCTCCCTTAACCAGAGCGTGCATACCTGATAAATGGAAGATGGCTTTATATATTGATCCCATCTTAAGAAAGGTGACCGTAGCAAGCCAGAGATTTACAGAGCTGTCTCTCGGACGTCAGTAACCTGTGAAGTACTGGAGCACATCGTTCTTAGCAGCAACATGAACCACCTTGAAAGCCACAACATCCTGTCTGATGCACAACATGACTTTTGAAAGAAGCGATCCTGCGTCTCACAGCTTGTCCTTGCTGTCCTGGACCTTGTCAAAGGCATCGATGCCAGAGACCAATTGGACATGACACTCCTTGGTTTCTCCAAAGCATTTGACAAGGTTCCCCATGGGAGGCTAGCTGTTACACAAGCTCCAATTCTATGGAATCTGGGAACCCACACATGCTTGGTTTTCTGGCTTCCTGAGTAACAGGACCCAGCAGGTGTTACTGGAAGGACCCATCTCCAACACCAGCCAAGTAACATTTGGCATCCCGCAAAGCAGCGTTATCGGCCAGATGCTGTTTCTCCTCTTCCTCAATGATCTGCCACCGTACCTCTCCCCAAACCCAACAGTCAGACTCTTTGCTGACGATGGCATGCTATACAGCAACATCAAGACATAGGAAGATGCCTAACGTTTCCAAGAGGATCTTGACTCATTGCAACGCTGGGAGCGTGATTGGCTGATGGAATTCATCACACATAAATGTCAGGTTCTACATGTCATCAATAAACGCAAATCCATCATCAAATCCACGGACAGACCCTAGATGACAAAAATATAGCAAAGTATCGAGGTGTTGAGTCGCAGGAAAACCTCAGCTGGAACCCACATATCAACATTATCAGCAAATACTCCAACTCCAACCGTGCCTTTCTTCAAAGAAATATCCAACCATGTCCTAGAAAAGTTAAATAATTGTGCTACGATACTCGCCTTCAACCAATCATGGAGTATGCCATCATCATAATTATATGGGACCCTAAAACTCAAACAATTAGCAATCATCAAGAAGCTTGAAATGGGTCAACGGCGCTATGTCCGCTCCTTCTGCAATGACCACGGCAGGACAAGCAAAGTAGAAGCCATCCTGAACCAGCTCAAGTGGCCAACATTACAAGAACGCAGGGTACAGGCTCAGGTGGTGATGATCTTTCGCATCAACAACCCGCTGAAAGACTTTCCATATACTTTCCTCACTCCATCAATATCCCTGCACAGCTAGAGGGCATTCCAAGAAGATAATTGTTCATTTTGCCTGAATGCTTGTCTAAAAGAGGAGCTTCTTCCCGGATACAATAAGACACTGGAACTCCCTCCCTTTGAACACCGTCAATTGTCAATTGTACCTCTGTTTAACAGCTTCAAGCCAGAGTTTCTTGCTGTGCAGCTCCTGCTATGACTAAACAGTCAAATCCTAGAGAGGCAGGTCCTGTTGCAGTTGCTGCAGACAAATTTCATGTGTGGATGTGCTGTTCAAGCCGTGGCTAGCTGCCGTCTTTGTTGTCCTTTCTCCTCCCACTGTTCTACTCTCCTCTGATCACTCCTCTGTATACATTGTCTTCACAGCGCAGTCTGAAGCATAGGCTTCCCATTTTGTAGGGTTGATTTCACTGGCCTCCATATCCCTCTTGCACACATCCATGAAGCGAAGGCCAGGTCTTCTAACAGTCCTGGTTCTGGTCGCTAACTTTCCGTACAAGATGTCTTTTGAAATGCGGCCGTCTTCCATTCGACTGACATGACCAAGCCATCTCAGCCGTCGTTGTGATAGAAGAGCGTAGATGGTCATCATCCCTCCTTTTTGAGGACATCCTTGTTTGGAATGTGGTCCTGCCATTTGATGCCTAGGATTCGCCTCAAGTAGCGGAAATGGGTCCAAGGTTGGATGTGCGCATATGTGTGTACATGTATACTCTAGGCGTAACAAATTGATGGGTACATTTCTGTCTCTGACTCGTCCAGACTTCACTCTATCTCACAATTATTTATATCTTGATAAGTTCCAGTCTCACTCTCTCCTTCTCTCTTCCCCTATCTTATTCAGTCTCCATCTTTCTTTTCCTCTCTATTCTTCTTTTCCTATTGTTCCCTTTGTTTCTCGATCTCATTCCATCTCTCTCCTTTTCATAAATAGACATAATCTCTCTCTCTCTCTCTCTCCATTCTATTTCCCACTTGCGCCTCATTCACTCTCTATGTAATAAATTCCCTGGGTTTAGCGAAGAGTTTTTTAATCCACCCCCATCAACTATAATTATAATTTATCAATATTTATCAAAAAATTCAACCTCTGGCAATTTCAACGCATTGTCCATCACCTGGTGACATATTACGTTGTCTGAATATGATATATATATAGGGTATTGAAATTGCCTTTGAGTAGAATTCTTGAAATTCTTTGAGACCGTAGACAAAGGAACATACGATACAAACAACGTGCAATGCAGAAAGATTTTAATCCCAAAGATACCAGAGAATAATTTTAATTTGGATCCAGTTAGTAGACCCCTACCACCAATCATAATCAAATTGAAGGGAGGTGTGAAAAAAAAATGTGACTATCAAATTCTTTGTACCCAAAACACCAACAGTTCTACACAAAACATTTGCATATCGACGAATGACCCCAGATTTTACGATTTAAATAGTTTTATTTCACATTATCCCACCAATTTTGATTATCTATCAAAATCATACAAGAAAATTACGATTTGAAATACATGGTGATCAATATCGAAATTTCCGTCCCCAAGATGATTGAATATCTAATAAATGTAGGGAAAATGTTGGAATTAATTTACTTCCGCTTAGATTTGATTAGGATTTTCATTTAAAGAAAACACTTAAAAATGTCATCATATAATACGTAGTTCTGTATAATATGTGTCTTGAAGCCATTATAATACAGAATGACTGTATATTCTTAACCGAAATAATACAACTTTGAAAATGTGACTTTCATTACCACTAATCACTAAAATTGATTTAGCAATATATACCAGGTTATTTCGATTGGTTTGGGTGTTTTTTTTGTTTTTTGTTTGTTGTTGCTTGGAGTGATACCTATAAAATGTCATTGTGATATAACGTATTTCATTTTCATTTTCCATGATCGTCAGTGGAAAAGATCTTGTAGTTCTTGATATTTATTCAGTTTATGAAATTATCTAGGTACTATCTTTTCGGCTTTGTAACAAACACCGTTATAATTTACCTTCTATGAATAGTGACTATTTAATTATTTTAAAAAGCAAAAAACGAGACAGCTGTGCACTACACAAAGCCAAGGTGAACGTTATAACTCAAATGCTTTACAATACCAGCTGACCAAATACAATGGAGATATATAAGAGTTAAATCGTTGATAATAGATAACATGAAGAAAAGTACAGATGAAAGAGAGTGGCAACAAAACTTTAATTCGGGTCACTGTAACGCTCGAGGTGCACACGTTCTCTCAGCATCGTCTGAAAATTAAAAAGAATAAAAATGAAATAGAAGCTACTTTGAAATTTCAGGTGTTAATGATTCTACAAACATCAACATAACTCACTTACCATTTTAAAAGTTAAAATGCATGATAAGAATGACAAATGATGAGAATTATTTTTGGTTTTAGCGATACTTCAAGGTGGCGTCCTAAAAAACTGTAATCATCATTCACACACCATGACGTCATGGATGAAAAGCACTACCAGAGAATGGGAAAAATGGATTGAGATGATTTATCATAGAGAAGAAGAAGGGGAGCGACACAAATATGTTGTGCCTTTAAATTAAAATAATAATAATAATAATAACAATTATAATCTTTTAAAGTCCACTCCAAATTTTATTAAGGTGTACCGTTTAGGTTGTAACATTCCCCGACAACAACTACTAAAAATAATAATAATGATAGGTCTAAATTATGAATTTAATATCCACATACCCCATTTTGATGGCTTGAAATGTACCCTCTGTGTACCCCTCCCCCCCCCCCCCGATCCGCCACTGTGTTCATACAGGATTATATGTTGAAACAATTTGAGTTAGATGGATAAAATATTCAAAACACACCAATGGAACCCGGGGTGATAACAAAAATCACCAATAGAACACAAAACGACAGAACTTGGTATTTAATGCCTATTGTTTTGTCTGAAAATCTTGAACGAATTTTGATGAATTTGAGAGGCCCCATACCGCTACAGAAACAACACAACACACAGTCTATGAACAGCAAAAACAGGAAAAGAAAAGACGGAAACTACCCCCGCCCCCTCCCACTCATAAATTCTAAAACAGACAAAATATTTGTTGACATGTAAATGTCTCAAATGAACAACACCGATAAAATCATTATAATAAATAATAATGATAATCCCGGGTTGTTTTTAAATCTCAAATCGGTGACGTCTGCGTATATGCATGCATCTCTAACGTCAGAACGGATAATATAGACCTGCACTATTATATATGCAACAGATCGTATCAGGACAATTACCCCCTGGACAATCACCACCGGAAAATGTCCTTCCGGAAAACGACCCCAAGGAAAACCTTCCCCCGAGGACAATACCCCCCCCCCAGGACAACCACCCCCAAGTACAATCCCCCCCAACCCACCCCTGAAAATTAGCCCCTAGGAGAATTACCCTCCCCGGAAAATTACCCCCCCCCCCCCTGTTCATGAAAGGGGAAGTGAAGGGCGGTGATTATTCAAGGGAGTAATTTTTAGGGAGTAACTGTCCACTCGGCGTAATTGTCCACGGGGGAGATGGGGTTTAGTGTCCTAGGGGGTAATTTTCAGGGGGTAATTGTCCTTGGCGGTGGTTGTCCTCGGGGGTAATTTTCCGGAGGAAAATTTTCCGGGGGTTTATAGTCCAAAGTCCTTGGGGGTAGTTTTGCGGGGGGGGGGGTAATGTACCTGGGGTGATTGTCCAGGGGGGTAATTATCTTATAACCGCAAGAGATCTACTCCGAAAAACAGAGATAAATTGACCCCCCCCAAATGCTATTATATTCGTAATTACTAGATTCGCAAATGGTATTTGGTATCCATTTTGAAATCTTTGATCAGTGACGTCACCCCAATGGATTGCACCTAGAAAAAAATACACAAAGTAATGGTGACCAAGTATTTTCCCACTTGACGTTGTTGAACAAAGCACGTGAAGGGCCCATTTTCATTAAACTTTCTATCAATAACAAGTGTCAAAGTTGAATGACAAATTCGCTGACAGCCAATCAGATTCAGTTGCTTCAGTAGCTAGTATCAGTTATTTTTAACTTGTTATTGATGATAGGTTTTATGAGCCATGCCGGGCCATGCTTAGTATTTACCTTTACGCGGTGCATCTGACACCGGCATCTTCGGCGTGCGAGCAGTTATGTTCGAGGGGAGGATTGCTCGCACAATCCCACAGTGTGCTATCCTCAGGGGAACACTCGACATTGTCCAATATGATTTCCCCTGAACCTTGTCCGAATTCAGCGTTTCCTACCCCAGTACCAGAACCGAACCCAAGACTTTGGCAGACAACTTCAGCATCGGTGTCATCCCACAAGTCATCACAGACAGTTCCCCAGGCTCCATCGTAATAAACCTCAACTCTGCCTTCGCTTGAATCGCTTCCATCAACCAGTCGTACTATACAGGATTCGTGAAAGAAAGAGAGTAGAGGGCAGAGAGGGAGAGAGAGAAAGAGATGGAAAAGAGTAGGAAAAATAAAGATAAAGATGAGGGAGAGGATAGAAAGATAACAGAGAAATAGATTTCAGATTCATTTTCTGTTTCAGTTTCTAGTTCATAACGTAAATAAATACAATTCAGCATCAAGTGGTCTACACGCATGCAGAGTCGCAGATATTATTTTCTTTAAGTACCTAAACAAATTGCTGAATATGGGGGGAATCAGGTTGTTATCCTATACATTCAGAAATAACATGTGTGGAGAGAAAAGGAGCAAAAGGGAATGAATAAATACAGAGGGCAAGCTAGAAACAAAGGACAGTAAGTTAGAGAGATTTGGGAGAGTGTCGATGTTCTAGTAATGCCATCACAGAGAAAAGTGAAATTTGTCACCGCGAATTATTAAAAAAAAAACAGACACAAAGAAACAGAAAATGAAACTGAGGAAAACAGTATAAAGAAGACCGGCAGAGAAACGAAAACGTAACAATGGAGGGCCCTGTTTCATAAAACTAGTTACCAATAACAGCTTACAATAACTGTAATAAGCTACTGAAATTGTTTTATGGCTGAGAGCACAACTTGTCTGTATTTTAGAACGCTAGAAAATGTAAGAGGGGCTGTGGACAAAAAGACATTAAAAAACCAAAACAAAAATCAACATTGAAAAATCTAAATTTTGTCGCTCGGACGCTACGCAGACTCGCACATTTATAGATGCGGTATTACTTAAGACTGCAGAAACCAAATTGTTTCCCGCCATTATTGAGGGGATGGATAAGTGGTTTTTGCCCACTACTTGATCTAAAAAACTACAATTTTGTAGTATACAAATAAGCTTTTTTTTTAATCGCTCTCTACCCTCTAATATCACTCTACCTGATACCATTTCAAGCTTAATAAATGGTGAAAATTACGATGAAAGAAGGTGTGCTTAAAGGGATGTAATATATATATAATATTATGACAAATTATGTAAGAAAGGAGAAACCAAATCAGTGGTTTGAGGTTATATGGAGGTAATTAACGTAGCTACATTTTGGAGCACAAAAAAAACCTGTCGAAACTCTATTCGAGGTGGAGCCCCCAAAAGTTGAAAGGGTTCCGACCTCCTTAGGACAATACCTTATGTTTCAGCACCCCCCACATCGCAAAATCATGCAAACGCCCATGTTCGTACCTCCGTTTTCACATCGTACACCTGCATCTTCTGAATGTCCACAGTTGTGGATTCCAAGACCCGCATTCACACAGTCAAAGATACTCGTTTCGTCACCGGAGCAGGAGACGTCATCCAAAACGATGGATCCATTGCCTTGACCAAAGAAAGCAGTCTGGAAAGCATCTGTTGCAGCACCAAGTCCAAGGGACTCACATACTACGTTGGCATCAGTCAAGTCCCACCCGTCATCACAGACAGTTCCCCATTCTCCATTGTAGAGTACCTCAACCCTACCTTCTCCTAGCGTGATACCATCGACAAGACGAACATCTGAAACAATTCAATTCAATTCAAATTTATTCATGTTTCCAACAAAACATTACAAATCAAATATAAGCATTTAAAACAAATGTAAGAAATACATGTTGGAAACAGAGGGGTCCACTAAAAAGCAATGCTTGTACGAGTGTGAACACCTCAAATGATACTTACGAATAATGAGTACTTAAACTAACTAATCTGTAACTACAAAAGGAACTACAAAATAGGGGAAAGATAATGGGGGATGCCAACAGAGACGAGAAAGGGACAAGACAATACTTTACACGACAAAGATAGAAGAACACGGTCATAATACAAAGAGTAGACAATGACAAAAAGAAGTGAGAGATCGAGGATACAGAAAATAATACAAGAAACGAAACAGTACAGCGCCTTTTATGAAATCGGTGTTAGTCAGGCAGTTGAACTATTTCACATACAATTATTCTTTATTGTTTATCATTTAATATGTGCTGACATTTCCTATAAAAAACAATAAAAATTACTCATAATTCATCAAAAATCGAAATTCTAACAAATAGTTCCCTAAACAACACTATAGTTTTATCAACCAATGTTCAAGTTCAAAATTGTGAATAGCTTTGAACAGCAATGATTAGATTGGATAGTTTTACAAATATATGAGATGTTAAGACAAACATTCTACCTGCTGATGTTGTCTGAGAACAGAGGACTCCGGCATCTTCAGAGTGCCCACAGTTATGGACGCCGAAACCAGCATTAGAACAATCACCAAGATTTGTTTCAGTTCCAGTACAAGATACATCATCCAAGAGGATATCCCCTGAACCTATGCCGAATTGAGCGCCTCCTACCCCAGTTCCAGAATCGAATCCAAGACTTCGGCAGACAACTCCAGCATCGGTGTCATCCCACGAGTCATCACAGACAGTTCCCCAGGCTCCACCGTAATAAACCTCAACTCTGCCTTCGTTTGCATCGCTTCCAGCAACCAGTCGTACTATACATTATTCGTGAAACAGAGAGAGGAGGAGGGAAAATGAGAAGGGAGGGAAGGAGAGAGAGAGAGAGAGAGAATGATAGATGAGGGAGAGCATCAGTGATCTATTAACGCCATCACTTAGAAAAGATAAAATTTGTTACCGGGAGGTAATAGAAAAAACACTCACCAAAAAATGAAACGGAGGGAAACAGTATAAGGAAAATTGGCAGAGAAACAACGACGTAACTATGGAGAGCCCCGTTTCATAGAAATTGTTATCAATAACAGCTTACAGCTATAAGCTACTCAAATTGTTTCATTTGATTGGATTAGAGCAGACTTGACTGTATTGAAACGGTAGAAATGTGAGGGGGTTCTGGACCACCTATCCAAAAAAAAAAAGGCACAAGGAAAAAAATATTAATTCAAAAATCTAAATTTTGTCACTCGGTCGCTACGCACCGTCGCCAATTTTAAGATGCAGAGTTACTTAAGATTGCGGAAACCATATTGATTCCCGCCAATCGTTAAGGGGGCGGATAAGTAGTTTACGCCTCCTCCGTAAACTACGCATTTCCACAATTTTGCAGTATATCAATAAGCATCTTATTTGATCGCTCTGTACCCTCTAATATCACCCTACCCTGCGAATCATTTCAAGCTTAATAAGTGGTGAAAATAACTGTGGATGAAGCGGTGCATAAAGGGATGTGAAATTAACAAAATATTTTTTTCAACGTTTTATTTTTGAAATATTATGAAATAATTATGAAAAAAAAGGGAAAACAAAATGTGTGGTTTAGGGTATATGCAGGTAGTAAACATAGCTACATTTTGCAGCTACAACAAAACCGTCGAAAGTCCATTCGAGGTGGGGTCCCCGGCCCCAAGGTTAGAAGGGTCCTGACCTACTTGGAACAAAAACCTTATGTTTCATCCCCCCCCCCCCACATTGCGAAATCATGCACACGCCCATGTCCATACCTCCGTTTTCACATCGTACACCTGCATCTTCTGAATGACCACAGTTGTGGATTCCAAGACCCGCATTCACACAGTCAAAGATACTCGTTTCGTCACCGGAGCAGGAGACGTCATCCAATACGATAGATCCATTGCCTTGACCAAAGAAGGCAGTCTGGAAAGCATCTGTTGCAGCACCAAGTCCAAGGGACTCACAGACTACGTTGGCATCAGTCAAGTCCCACCCGTCATCGCAGACAGTTCCCCATTCTCCATTGTAGAGTACCTCAACTCTACCTTCTCCTAGCGTGATACCATCGACAAGACGAACATCTGAAACGAAACAGTACAGCGCCTATTATGAAATCTGTGTTAGTCAGGCAGTTGAACTATTTCACACAAAAATATTCTTTATTGTTTATCATTTAATATGTGCTGACATTTCCTATAAAAAAAAAAAAAAAATTAATCATAAAAAATAAAAAAACAAACAAACAAAAAGAAAACAAAATAAGGAAATTCTAACAAATAGTTTCCTAAGCAACACCATAGTTTTAACAATCTGTTGTTAAAGTGGTCATTCTTCTACGTTGTGGAACAAAATTGTGAAGAGCTTTGAACTACAATGATTAGATTAATAATAATAATAATAATAATATTAATAATAATATGTCTTGTTTACCCAAGGTAGCCTCAGCAGTATTCATACTGTTCTCCCTGATGTCCCTGCCATCATATTATTACCCCGGTCATCGGATTCAGGCTTACCCCTACACAATGTATGCACATTTTACACTTCCTGGTGGGTATCCTAGCCAGGCGTCATTTTTTTACAAGCGCACACTTGCTAATCGAAGCACAATAGCTTTCGCAACCTACCGGGTACCCATTCAACACCTGGGTGGAGAGTGGCAAATGTAGATAAATGTCTTGCCAAAGGACATTAGTGCCGCGGTGGGACTTGATTGGATAGTTTTACAAATATATGAGATGTTAAGACAAACATTCTACCTGCTGATGTTGTCTGAGTACAGAGGACTCCGGCATCTTCAGAGTGGCCACAGTTATTGACGCCGAGACCAGCATTAGAACAATCACCAAGATTGGTTTCGGTTCCAGTACATGATACATCATCCAGGAGGATATCCCCTGAACCTATTCCGAATTGAGCGTTTCCTATCCCAGTTCCAGAATCGAATCCAAGACTTCGGCAGACAACTCCAGCATCGGTGTCATCCCACGAGTCATCACATACAGTTCCCCAGGCTCCATCGTAATAAACCTCAACTCTGCCTTCGCTTGCATCGCTTCCAGCAACCAGTCGTACTATACATTATTCGTGAAACAGAGAGAGGAGGAGGGAAAATGAGAAGGGAGAGAGGGAGAGATAGAGAAAGAGAGAGAGAGGGAGAGAGAGAGAGAGAATGATAGATGAGGGAGAGCATCAGTGTTCTATTAACGCCATCACTTTTAAAAGTTAAAATTTGTTACCGGAGGTAATAGAAAAAACACTCACAAAAAAAGAATGAAACGGAGGGAAACGTATAAGGAAAACCGGCAGAGAAACATCGACGTAACTATAGAGGGCCCTGTTTCATAGAATTGTTATCAATAACAGCTTACGGTTATAAGTTACTGAAATTGTTTCATCGGTTTAGAGCAGACTTGACTGTATTAAAACGGTAAAAATGTTAGGGGGCTCTTGACCCCATATCAAAAACGAAAAAGGCACCAGGAAAAAAAAAATCTAAATTTTGTCACTCGGTCACTACGCACCCTCGCCAATTTTTAGATAATAAATAATAATAATAATAATTAACCGTTCTTGTATAGCGCATAACACATAGTATTAAAACATGTCCCTAAGCGCTCTATATGCGAAGTAACTTAAAACTGCGGAAACCATATTGTTTCCCGCCATGATTAAGAGGGCGCATAAGTCGTTTTTGCCTCCTCCGTAATCTACATTGCCACAATTTTGCATTACATTAATAAGCTTCTTATTTGATCGCTCTGTACCCTCTAATACCATCCTATCCTGCTACCATTTCAAGCTTAATAACTGGTGAAAATAACTGTGGATGAAGTGGTGCATAAAGGGATGTGAAATTAACAAAATATTTATTCAACATTTTCTTTTTGAAATATTATGAAATAATTATGAAGAAAAAAAGGGAAAACTAAATGTGTGGTTTGGGGTATATGCAGGTAGTTAACGTAGCTACATTTTGGAGCTTCAACAAAACCGTCGAAAGTCCATTCGAGATGGGGTCCCCGGCCCCAAGGTTAGAAGGGTCCTGACCTACTTGGAACAAAAACCTTATGTTTCTTCCCCCCCCCCCCCCCCACATCGCGAAATCCTGCACACTTCCATGTTCATACCTCCGTTTTCACATCGTACACTTGCGTCTTCTGAATGACCACAGTTGTGGATTCCAAGACCGGCATTCACACAGTCAAAGATACTCGTTTCGTCACCGGAGCAGGAAACGTCATCCAAAACGATAGATCCATTGCCTTGACCAAAGAAAGCAGTCTGGAAAGCATCTGTTGCAGCACCAAGTCCAAGGGACTCACATACTACGTTGGCATCAGTCAAGTCCCACCCGTCATCGCAGACAGTTCCCCATTCTCCATTGTAGAGTACTTCAACTCTACCCTCTCCTAGCGTGATACCATCGACAAGACGAACATCTGAAACGAAACAGTACAGCGCCTTTTATGAAATCTGTGTTAGTAAGGCAGTTGAACTATTTCATAGAAAAAATATTCTTTATTGTTTATCATTTAATATGTGCTGACATTTTCTATAAAAAAAAAAATTAAAAAAAATCATTAATCATCAACAACAGCAACAAAACGAAAAAAAGAAGGAAATTCTAACAAATAGTTCCCTAAACAACACCATAGTTGTATCAACCTGTTGTCCAAGTGGTTATCATTTTACGTTGCGGAACAAAATTTTGAAAAGCTTTGAACTGCAATGATAAGATTAATAATAATAATAATGATGATAATATGTCTTGTTTACCAAGGGTAGCCTCATCAGTATTCATACTGTTCTCCCTGATGGCCCTACCATCATATTATTACCCCGGTCATCGGATTCAGGCTTACCCCCACACAATGTATGCACATTCTCCACTCGCTGGTGAGCCAGCCAGACGTCATTTTTTACATGCGCACACTTGCTAATCTAAGCACAATAGCTTTCGCAACCTACCGGGTACCCATTTAACACCTGGGTGGAGAGTGGCAAATATAGATCAATGTCTTGCCAAAGGACATTAGTGCCGCGGTGGGACTTGATTGGATAGTTTTACAAATATATGAGATGTTAAGACAAACATTCTACCTGCTAATGTTGTCTGATAACAGAGGACTCCGGCATCTTCAGAGTGCCCACAGTTATTGACGCCGAGACCAGCATTAGAACAATCACCAAGATCGGTTTCGGTTCCAGTACATGATACATCATCGAGGAGGATATCCCCTGAACCTATTCCGAATTGAGCGCCTCCTACCCCAGTTCCAGAAGCGAATCCAAGACTTCGGCAAACAACTCCAGCATCGGTGTCATCCCAAAAGTCATCACAGACAGTTCCCCAGGATCCATCGTAATAAACCTCAACTCTGCCTTCGTTTGCATCGCTTCCAGCAACCAGTCGTACTATACATTATTCGTGAACAGAGAGAGAGGAGGAGGGAAAATGAGAAGGGAGGGGGGGGGGAGAGAGAGAGAGAGAGAGAATGATAGATGAGGGAGAGCATCAGTGTTCTATTAACGCCATCACTTTTAAAAGTTAAAATTTGTTACCGGAGGTAATAGAAAAAACACTCACAAAAAAAGAATGAAACGGAGGGAAACGTATAAGGAAAACCGGCAAAGAAAAAACGACGTAACTATGTCTATGGAGAGCCCTTTTTCATAAAAAATTGTTATCAATCACAGCTATCAGTTAAAATCTGCTGAAATGGTTTTATTTGATCGGTTTAGAGCAGACTTGACTGTATTAATACGGTAAAATTGTGAGGGGGCTCTGGACCCCCTATCGAAAAAAAAAAAGGCACATGGAAAAAAAAAAATCTAAATTAAAAAATCTAAATTTTGTCAGTCGGTCACTACGCACCCTCGCAAATTTTTAGATGCGGAGTTACTTAAGACTGCGGAAACCATGTTGTTTCCCGTCATCATTAAGGGGGGGGGGGTGTAATTCGTTTTTGCCTCTGCCTCCGTAATCTACATTGCAACAATTTTGCAGTATATTAATAAGCTTCTTATTTGATCGCTCTGTACCCTCTAATATCACCCTAACCTGCTACCATTTCAAGCTTAATAAGTGGTGAAAAAAACTGTGAATGAAGTGGTGCATAAAGGGATGTGAAATTTACAAAATATTTATTCAACATTATCTTTTTTAAATATTATGAAATAACTATGAAGAAAAAAAAGGGAAAACAAGACGTGTAGTTTGGGGTATATGCAGGTAGTTAACAAAACCGTCCAATTAAAGTCCATTCGAGGTGGGGCCCCCGGCCCCAAGGTTAGAGGGGCATGACTTACTTGGAACAAAAACCTTATGTTTCACCCCCCCCCCCACATCGCGAAAACATGCACACGCCCATGTCCATACCTCCGTTTTCACATCGTACACCTGCATCTTCTGAATGACCACAGTTGTGGATTCCAAGACCCGCATTCCCACAATCAAAGATACTTGTTTCGTCACCGGAGCAGGAGACGTCATCCAAAACGATAGATCCGTTGCCTTGACCAAAGAAAGCAGTCTGGAAAGCATCTGTTGCAGCACCAAGTCCAAGGGACTCACAGACTACGTTGGCATCAGTCAAGTCCCACCCGTCATCGCAGACAGTTCCCCATTCTCCATTGAAGAGTACCTCAACCCTACCTTCTCCTAGCGTGATACCATCGACAAGACGAACATCTGAAACGAAACAGTACAGCGCCTTTCATGAAATCAGTGTTAGTAAGGGAGTTGAACTATTTCACACACAAATATTCTTTAGTCTTTATCGTTTAATAAGTGCTGACATTTCCTATAAAAAAAAATAAAAAAATAACTCATAAATCTTTTCTTTTTTTAAATAATAAAAAAAAATCTCACAAATAGTTTCCTAAACAACACCATAGTTTTATCAATCTGTTGTTCAAGTGGTCATTATTCTACGTCGCGGAACAAAATTATGAAGATCTTTAAACTGCAATTATTAGATTGGATAGTTTTACAAATATATGAGATGTTAAGACAAACATTCTACCTGCTGATGTTGTCTGAGAACAAAGGACTCCGGCATCTTCAGAGTGCCCACAGTTATGGACGCCGAAACCAGCATTAGAACAATCACCAAGATTGGTTTCAGTTCCAGTACAAGATACATCATCGAGAAGGATATCCCCCGAACCTTGTCCGAATTGAGCGCCTCCTACCCCAATTCCAGAATCGAATCCAAGACTTCGGCAGACAACTCCAGCATCGGGGTCATCCCACGAGTCATCACAGACAGTTCCCCAGGCTCCACCGTAATAAACCTCAACTCTGCCTTCGTTTGCATCGCTTCCAGCAACCAGTCGTACTATACATTATTCGTGAAACAGAGAGAGGAGGAGGGAAAATGAGAAGGGAGGGAGGGAGAGAGAGAAACAGAGAGAGAATGATAGATGAGGGAGAGCATTAGTGTTCTATTAACGTCATCACTTTGAAAAGTAAAAATTGGTTACAGGGAGGTAATAGAAAAAACACTCACAAAAAAAAATGAAACGGAGGGAAACAGTATAAGGAAAACCGACAGAGAAACAACGACGTAACTATGGAGGGCCATGTTTCATAGAACTTGTTATCAATAACAGCTTACAGATATAAGCTACTGAAATTGTTTCATTTTATAATGGTTTAGAGCAGACTTGACTGTATTAAAACGGTAAAAATGTGAGGGGGTTCGGGACCCCATATCAACAACAACAACAAAAAGGCACAAGGAAAAAAAAAATCTAAATTCAAAATCTAAATTTTGTCACTCGGTCACTATACGCACCCTCGCCTTAGATGCTTAGTTACTTAAGACTGCGGAAACAATATTGTTTCCGGCCATCATTAAGGAGGCGGATAAATCGTTTTTGCCTCCTCCGTGATCTACACTGTTGGTCATAATGGTGGAATATTTTTTTTACCCCAGTTTAGGGAAGGATTAACAAAAAAAAAATTCTAATAGATCTAGATATTGGCATTCATTCTCAGATTTTATTGATTAATATTTTGCGAGAGTTTGTTTTGTGTGACTGCTTAAGCATTTGTTAGCTACTATGCTAATCAGCTAGGGGAACTACGTCCTTACGTCATAATTGACAGTAATGACGATTAATGCCTCACAAAAGGGCACTTATATAGCTGATCGACACAATTTTGATCATGGGGCCTCACAGTAACGAGGCCGTTGCTTAGCCACTGAATCATGACTGTACGCAGCGGGTGCTAGGGTACGCGGCCGCCCCCACAAATCCCAAAAAACGAAAAAAATGCAATAAATTATCAAAAATTCATTGCACTTTCCCCCGGTCCCCCAAAGGAAAAATTCCTCTTTGTGGCCATGCCTTGAACCATAATGCCCTACAGAAGATTTTGTCCTGTTGGGGGCCGGGGGAAAATGCAATGAATTTTTGATAATTTATTGCATTTTCTTCGTTTTTTTTTATTTGTGGGGGCGGCCGCGTACCCTAGCAACCGCTACGTACAGTCATGATTCAGTGGCTAAGCAACGGCCTCGTTACTGTGAGGCCCCATGATCAAAATCGTGTCGATCAGCCATAAAGTGCCCTTTTGTGAGGCATTAATCGTCATTACCGTCAATTATGACTTAAGGACGTAGTTCCCCTAGCTGATTAGCATAGTCGCACACCAATGCTTGAGCAGTCATACAAAACAAACTCTCGCAAATTATTATTCAATAAAATCTGAGAATGTATGCCATTATCTAGAATTCTAGATCTATTTGAAATAAATTATTTTTAAAATCCTTCCCTAAACTGGGGTAAAAAAAAATATTCCACTATTATGACCAACAGTGTACATTGCCACAATTTTGCAGTATATCACTAAGCTTCTTAATTGATCGATCTGTACCCTCTAATATCACCCTACCCTGCTACCATTTCAAGCTTAAAAAGTGGTGAAAACAACTGAGGATGAAGTGGTGCATAAAGGGATGTGAAATTTAATAAATATTTATCATCATTTTTTTGGAAATATTATGAAGTAATTATGAGAAAAAAAAAGGAAAAACTAAATTTGTGATTTGGGGTATATGCAGGTAGATAACGGAGCTACATTTTTGAGCTACAACAAAACCGTCGAAAGTCCATTCGAGGTGGAGCCCCCAAAGTTGGAAGGGTTTCAACCTTTTTGGAACAAAAACCTTATGTTTCACCCACCCCCCCCCCCCCCACACACACACATCGCGAAATCCTGCACACGCCCATGTTCGTACCTCCGTTTTCACATCGTACACCTGCATCTTCTGAATGACCACAGTTGTTGGTTTCAAGACCCGCATTCACACAGTCAAAGATACTCGTTTCGTCACCGGAGCAGGAGACGTCATCCAAAACGATGGTTCCTGTGCCTTGACCAAAGAAAGCAGACTGGAAAGCATCTGTTGCAGCACCGAGCCCAAGGGACCCACAGACTACGTTGGCATCAGTCAAGTCCCAAAAGTCATCGCAGACAGTTCCCCATTCTCCATTGTAGAGGACCTCAACCCTACCTTCTCCTAGCGTGAGACCATCGACAAGACGAACATCTGAAACAGAACAGTACAGCGCAATCGATGAAATCGGTGTTAATCAGGCAGTTGAACTATTTCACACACAAATATTTTTTATTGTTTATAAGTGCTGAAATTTCTTATGAAAAACGAAACAAAAATGACTCATAAATCAATCGAAATTCTTTGAAATCTTTTCCTAAACCACACCCGTTGTTTAAGTGGTCATTATTCGTTACGGAACAAAATTGTGAAGAGCTCCATTTAAAAGGACCTCCACTCTATATTCTCTGACGGTGTGACCAGTGACGAGACGAACACCTGCAACAGAACACATGCATGCCCATTTTTGGAAGATTTATGTAATTATAATAATTATATTAGTAAAAATAATAATAACAATAATATTATTAATACTAATAACCATTTCTATAGCGCCGTTTATCTAGAAATTCTATACCGAGGCGCACTAATTATTACCCCGGCTTTACCCTAGCTGCCATTACAGCGCTACATTTGAAGGAATTAATTCCTACCAGGTACCCATTTACCTCATCTGGGTCGAGCGTGGCAAATGACGATTAATGGCTTGCCAAAGGACATTAGTGCCGTGTCGGGGATCGAACCAAGACCTTTGTAAGTCAAGTGCTTAAACCACTCGACTACGATAACAATAATAATAATAATGATGATAATAATAATAATAATAACTTTTACTTATATAGCGCTTTTCATAAGACATTTATATCAAAGCGCTTTACAATATTGATACAATTAAAACTAAACAGAATAATGACAAGAGAACAAATATGAAGTGGAATTGTGGAACATAAGATAACAAGGTAAGGTAACAATTTAAGAACTTGGTAACAATTTAAGAACTAGGTTGAATATGCATTTTCCATTAGGTAGGTTTTTAATTTCGATCTAAACAAAGTAATATCAGAGATGCAACAAATGGAGGTTGGGAGAGAATTCTACAAACGTGGAGCAGAGCATGAAAAGGACCTATCACCAAAGTATTTTGTTTTTGCTTTTTTTAACGGTCAAGAGAGTTTGATTTGCAGAACGAAGGGGCCTATTGGGTGTGTATAATTGAATCAGTTCAGAAAGATAATTTGGGGCATGACCATATAGAGACTTGAAGGTTAAGAGAAGAACTTTGAACTGGACGCGAAATTGAATGGGGAGCCAATGCAATTGTTTAAGGGTTGGTGTAATATGGTCATGTTTTTTGGTGAGAGACACTAGACGTGCTGCAGAGTTCTGGATTCTTTGCAGCTTGGCCATATCTTTTTCTGGAATTCCATGGAGCAGGCTATTACAACTGTCAAGGAGTGAACTGATAATTGCGTGGACGAGGATTTCAGTGGATGACTTGGAGAGGAATTTACCAATTTTACCAATTTTTCTTAGGGCGAAGGATGCTTTACGACAGATACTATTGACATGGGGACGCATTGAAAGGTTTTGATCAAATGTAACACCTAAGTTGACAACTATTTTGGAGGAATTTACAGAACCATTTGTTATTTGAATCGGAGGGAGTTCTATTGTATTTCTTCTTCGGTGAGAAAACAGGTGTAGCACTTCCATCTTGTTGTTTAAGAGCAGAAATTTTTCAGTCAACCAGGAGCGAATGGCATGTAGACAATTTTCCAGTTTCTGTAACATTTGAGGAATTAGTGATGATGATGATCTCGCAAAATTAGAAACAGAATAGTTGATATTCAGACAAGATACTTCATTTCCTCTCTCCCGATTGTTGCCGAGGACAAATTTACACCCTTACTTGAAGAAAAAAAAGAAATACAATTTACAGATGCATCATTTTGATCATAAGGATAATTGAATCAATTATTTTCTAACTTACTCTGAGCGTTTGCCGCTGTTGCTAAGAAGCACACTACTAGATAAGCCACGAACATCATTATGATGTTGAGATGGCGATGGGTGATACACGCTGGAAAGATGAAGTCGCCAATTCAAAGTCGGTTGATGATAGGCTCTTCGCTGATACTTTAGCTAACACCGTCGACCCGTTCCAGATGTACTGTGCCGATTTCACTCGCGGTTCTCACCATTTTATCTTCTTGAGGATTTTTCGGTTAGACTGTGGAAGCAGACTCCGATAGAATACTTTTTCTGAGACAATTCTGAAGGTCAACAGCCACCAGCAGGCTGGTGTTTGTAAGAGGATTTACGGGATCACCTTTCGAGAACAGGATATATCAAACGCCCTTAGGAAATCGACAAACAAACCACTTAATTTTGCGCTTTAAGTTCAAGTATCTAAGGGCATATGGTGTGATTTTCCATTCACTGACATAACCAAGGAAGCCTCTAAAATATAAAGAATACAACGAAGAAATTTTGATTTTACATAACTTAAATAACTTGTGTGCATGTGTAGTCGAGTAATTAAAGAACTTGACTTAAAATGCAAAGGTCGTAGGTATTGAAATTGACATTGAGTTGATTTTTCGAAAATTGTTGCGATCATGTTAGATGCACTTTAATATACAAACTGTTGATCTTCTATAATAACGGCAACAGATGACTCGTGAGCTTACTCTCTTAAAAAATATATAATTGCCATGCATGTGAGACACTGATAAATATTTCTCTTGAATATTTGTCAGGATCTGAATATGACTTATGTTATAAACTAGACAGTACTTTCATATCCCCAAAATATGTGTATGTGCCTTTCATTATTGTAAATTCTACCAAGATTTGGTACGTTTGAGAATTATTTCATTTTATCTGAATAGTCGATACAGTATTATTCCTATTACCAAAATATCAACTATTCAGGAAAAGTCATATTTTTATTCATAATTCATGTGCACGACTATAAACGCAACGTAGGCCCAAACATTCTGTTTTCTTCCCTGAATTAATTTATTTTGTCTCATTTAGCAAGTTAACCTCTTCGGCAGTTAACAGTTCTATGAGACAGGACCCTGGATTATTTTTTTGGATTAAATTGAGGTGTTCTGTTATTATAGTGGTTCATTCACTTGACTCCAAATGAAAATGTTTAGGGTTCGAATCCAAGACCATCACTAACGTCCTTCGGTGAGACATTAATCAACATTTACCACTTCACGCAGATACAAATGAAATTCTATCAAAGATTTAAAGCGTTTCAAAATACATCAAAAACGCCGAGTAACGAAACGTATCGTTCAGCATTCTTCAAATTAAGAAATAGACATGCGCCTCTATACAGTATAATTATGTGAGTCTTTCTTTATTTGTATTTGAATCAAAAAAATATTCTTTTTACTTTAAGCTTAAAGAAAATGCATCATGTAAGATACGTTAGGTCCACACGTGTCCACACGTCTTTGTCTCTGTCTCTGTCTCTCTCTAACGAGTTACCTCTCTCTTCCTCTTATTCTCTTATTTTCCCTCTGTCTGTCTCTGTCTGTCTCTGTCTTTCTGTCTGTACGTCTCTCTCTCTCTCTCTCTCTCTCTCTTTCTCTCTAATTTGTTCTTTTCCGAGTTTTGTTCTAATGTTCCCAGGTCAGCCCAAAGTTTCGTCATCGATCTTGCGTCACCTCTCTACATTGCAAAGAGCTCGGATGAAGTCGGTAGGCCTATACCCAGCTCGGGTCCAGTCAATGAAGGAAGGACTAGCTGGAGTCATGGATAGGGTGTGATCTTACGACTGAATAAATGTGTGATGAGGCCACCAAGTGGAGGGGTTATATAAGAGGGCCATATGCTCTTTTCTTTCTTTTATTTACCTTTCCCCTCACTTTCTTTCCCTCTTTCTGCATCCCCCTCCCTCCCCACCCATTTGCCTTCCGATTCTAGGGCCATGTCCCATGAAGCCCATAGCTCCGCCAATTAGTAGGCCTATCCATATACACTGTGAGTCAAAAAAAAGTTTACACATAGAAAATTGCTAATTATTTAAGAAATCATCGATGAACATTAAATTGTTATATGTCTTATGTAAGAGTGTTTTATCCCAAATCATTTGGTACCATTTTTGTGTGGTATGTGTTCACGCTTGGATGAACAGAATACATTGTTTGCGAGAGTGCAACAATCGACTTGCGCCAAAGTTGCTTATGTGATGTTTGAATAAAACAATTGGGATTTGGGTATTAATTTGGTCTTTGCAGATCCAAATAACATCCCTAACAAAATTAATCATGCCACACATATCAAATATCGAATATCAAATACCAACGAACATTTGTGCGCGTGAGTGTGGGTGTGTGTAACTTTTCCCTTTGCAAAAAACATATGCAATGCATTTCATTTGATACATTCAATTCATTCTCTCACTCCGCTAATCCCAATACATACTGTAGGCATCACTTTGGCGCAAGTCGATTTGTGCACTCTCGCAAACAATGCCACCTATTTATCCAAGCGTGAACACATACCACACAAAAATGGTACCAAATGATTTGGGATAAAACACTCTTTCATAAGATGTATAAAAATTTACTGTTCAAAGATGATTTTAAAAATAATTAGCAATTTTCTAGGTGTAAACTTTTTTTTGACTCACACGGTATAGTTGACCTTCTACACCGCGTAGAAGGTCAACTATCAACGGTCAACAGCCTATTTCAGGGACGCTTTCGAGAGGACACGAATCACCTCTTCGGGAGTGAAAAGAACCAGCAGATAATTACGAATGATGATCTTAACCAATTGAAGAGCACTGGAAGGATATCGGATGCAGGTTTACCACCTTGAACAGATCACGCGATTGTGCTATATAGTTTACCATAGAAAGTAAATTAACCCAAATTATTTTAATCAATAATTGGCTTATTTTAAAGGTTAAAAAAAAACTGCATCCGCCTTGGCAGTGCCATTGACATGACCCGAAGTTTGTTGAGCAGTAGTTAATCGAGGTCACTTTACCCACGAATGCATGAGCTCGATGTATCTTAGCATAGTGTCGCTAAACTGTCGCTAAGACGATTACAAAAATATATAGATGGAAAAAGGATATTGATGCGCATATCATATTTCTTCATAGGTCCATTTCACAGATGACATTGTAAAGAAACATGCTAAATATGATTGGTCAGGTCGTGCTTTTCATTCAGTGGGCACTTCGCAAAGCTGCGGAACAAGCATTTTACTCCGCAACAAGGCTATCGATGTTCAGGAAAAGATTGCTTTTGAAAAAGGGAGGTTGAATGGAATAGAAGTATCTTTTGCAGGTGAATCTATCTGGTTAACAATTTATATTCACCAAGTGTATTAAGCATCAAAAATGATTTTTTTTTTCCAAGAATTTTTTCATTTATTTCATGAACATGTACTTACAGGAGATTGGGTTGTTTAAGCCGGTGACTTTAACACGGTCCCGAATTGTAAAAAGGACAACAATGGAGGAATGATTAAAGATGGTAATGATGCTTTTCATTTGCGTAACCAAATCTCTTTTAAAAAACTCAATTGATATTTGGAGGGTTAGAAACCCTGAAAGGAAGGGAATTTTCACACGAACAATCTTATGCATGCTTTGTAGTTGTACAGTCTCGAAATGACTTCTTCCTGTTATCCGAATGGTTAATGATTTTTCTAAAGTTATATAGTAATTTTAGGTCGCTTTATGTCAGACCACAATGCGGTGTACTTAAAGTTCGAATTTAAGGCGGCAAAAAAGGCAAAGTTATTTGGTAAGATGATGTTAATCAGAAAAATGTAATTTCTCTTATTAATGATTTCGAAGAAAAAATTATTCGTGGGACATTTTCAAACAGAAAATAAAACACATGTCAGTTAATTATTGTATTAATTAGGCAAGGGTAAGAAAAGGCGGACATTTTTCTTACAAGACCGGTTAAATCATTTATCAAGTCTTGGTATATTAAATGAAGATCAAGATACCGAATTGTCTCATGTTAGAAGACAATTGTCTTCATGTTATGAATAAGAAATACATGCAGCACAAATAGCTCCAAAATATAATGGTATGAAGATGGTGAGCGAAACCATAAATATGTATTAGGGTTAGAAAAAAGAAACTTTAAGTTAAAGAATATGTTTAAAATTAAATGTTAATGGAATAATATATAGAAATACGAAATATAATTGTAGCTAAAGTTGAATACTGTTCTCAATTGTATTCGGCTTGAGGAAAAAAACATGATCGTTGATAATGTATTAAATGAAAAACAAAAGGGATCCTGTGATTCAAAAATAACACTTACAGAATTTAATGATGCTCTAAATGGGACTAAAAAAGGAAAAAGTCCAGGCTCAGATGGTTTGACTTTTGAGTTTAACCAATGTTTTGGGAATAATTTGAAATATATTCTGTTCAAGTTATTCAAAACATCATTGTTAGTAGGAAATTTACCAATTTGACAAACTAGAGCTATCATAACCCTTCTACATAAGAAAGGCGACAAAGAAAATATTTCAAATTGGAGTCACCTATATTAGCATCTGTTTTAGCAGGAAGGTTGAGAAAAGTGTTTAAAATGTCTGTATTGATTCAGATCAAAATGCATATCTTAAAGTGAACCGGTAACATTGTGGAAGGTTGATGAAAAAAATGCGTTATTTTTTAATGAAATGTTACTTATTATATTCTTTCTACTGTACTAACTGTCTAACATGCAAAAATGGTATATAGAGCCAATTCATTGCTTTGTGACGATTTACATTCACCTAAAATTAAATTAAATTATAATTATATAGTTGGGAGAATTCAGGAATCGATCAGATCATTTTGTCCCAATTGTTATCATTAATAATGGTCTGTTTTCACTCAAACTTTCAGATTATCTTAAATTGTACATGAAGCATTAAAGTCACTTCCTTAGCACCATTTTCTCTCATCTGAACAATGTTGAAAGCCCCCCCCCCCCCCCCCCCCACTCCGGGGTCGGAATGACCGCATGCGTGTAACCAACATGTCCGGTAAAGGGGTACTTTTCAAGCACCAAATTAAGTCCGGCTCGTACATACACATAATTGACTTTACACACCGGACTTATGGGGTGTTTTCAAAAGGAGGGAACACGCATATGCGTACCCTAAATGAAACTGAGTGGGGGGGGGGGGGGTTGAAAGGTCTCTTTAAAGGACGTTTATTGAGAACAATATTCGTTTGATCAATGATGTAATATGTTATTTTGAAGAAAAAATGAATTCTGGAGCTGTGATTTTTTTATCTAGAAAAGGCTTAACACAAATGTTCAAAGTTGTATTTTTAATAATAATTGGCAATCATTATTCCTTTTCTCTGCAAATAGGTCGCCGGCAAGGTTGTCCAGTGTCCGCTCTATTGTTTTTAGTTTTCATTGAAATATTAGCAATTGGTGTTATATCAGATGAAGCTATTTAAGGTGTTCAATTACCGGAGTTAGTATGTATGCCTGGTACTCAAGTGAAAATTAGCTTGTTAGCATTTGACACAACATTTTTTGTTGCAAACGAAACGTCTTTGAAAAATGCCATGTGTATAATAAAAACTTTGATTGTGTAGCAGGACCAACTTTAAATATAATAAAGCCAAAAGGTTTTCATTGTAGTGAATTTAATGTAGAACAGTAAAAAGAAATCACATGGTCTAATCAGTTTGTAAAAACATTCGGGGTTTACTTTAGTAAGAACATGAAATTCGCTTATTTTTTTTTAGCAGATGTTTCTGCATTTATTGATAAATCAAATACAAAACATTCAAATAACAATAATAGTATATAATATAATTGATTTATATCAAGAGTGACAACTTAATACACACAAAATAAAATATTAAAAAAAAAAAAAAATACATAATTGAAAGCTTGAAAGTATGGAGGTAAGTAAAAAAAAATAATCAAGATAAATGCAGAGGCCAACTATCATAAGCTAAGAAGCTTGAGGCGATAGCAGCCGGGAAGGGGGGGGGGGGGGGTACATGGCGCTGTTTTTAGGAGAATGTAGGGGAATAGAGAGTCACATATAAAGATTTTGTTCAGAAAATATCTGAATAAAAAGTGGAAAGAAATTAAGAAAAAAGAAAAAAGAAGAAAAATGTGCAAGTGTGTGCAAGTGGGTGTGTGCAGGTGAAGTAAGTGTTCGATTCGTATTGTTAATGAACTGGTCATCTAAAATTAATTTAAATAAACAATCAAAACCTCTGAGACCCTTATAATGTTTTTGAATATGTAGATATTAAATATTTTTTCATCGATGCTTTGAATGAATAAAGAGTTGCAGAGTGTTTAATATTGTCAGGTAAAGCATTCCAAATGTCTGGACCATGATGTCTTATCGATTTATAGGCCATAATAATTTTGGGGTTTGTTAAGTGGAAATCGGATGAGTGTCGTGTGGGATAAGAATGTATATCACTATTGTAAACAAAAATATTTCGAAATGCCAAAGGTATAGTATTTATCCAACATTTATACATAAAGATTGCAGTTTGAAAACTGTGAATGTCAGCGATTTTTAATGTTTTTAGTTTACAAAATATTGGATCAGTATGGGCTAAATAATGTGAATGTGTACAAAGACGAAGTGCTTTCTTTTGGAGACGATATATTAACATAATTTTCATCTTACTACAATTGCCCCAAACTATGTTACAATAAGATATGTATGACAAAATGAAGGAATTGTAAAGCATAAATAGTGACTTTTGTGATAGATAATATTTTAATTTATATAAAATGCCTATGCTTCTCGAGACTAGCATGCAAATGTTGTTAATATGACTATTCCAAGTTAGGTTTGAATCAATCATTACACCTAAGAATTTTGTAACTTCTTTTTGAATTATGGGCATGTTATCTATAAAAATATCATAATGAAGTACATGTTTAGAGTGTATGTTTTTGAAATAAATACAATTAGTCTTATTAATATTTAAAGAGAGTTTATTGGATTTGAACCAAGATGATAATTTATTTAGTTCTAAATTGAGGGTTGTAATGAGAATGTTTAAGTCTTTATGCGAATAAAATACGTTGGTATCGTCTGCGAACAGAACATATGTTAGGAGTGGTGATGCATTAACAATATCATTCATATATACTAAAAACAGTAGGGGACCTAATATGGAGCCTTGTGGTACTCCGCATTCTATGGTGGAAATATTAGATGTTGTAGATTTAAACATAACATATTGATGTCTATTACGCAAATAGTCTTCAAACCAAGAAAGTACAATCCCTCTAACTCCATATGCTTTTAATTTATGTATTAATATACGATGGTCCATGGTATCGAATGCTTTCGATAAGTCCATAAAAACACCTACAGTGTGTTCTTTTTTAGAAAGGGAATCAGTTATTTTGTCACATAATTGTAGAATAGCATAATCAGTAGAGTGGTTCTTTCTAAATCCATATTGATTAGGAATTAAAAAGTTATTGATATCTAAGAAAGAATATAATCGTTTATATACTATTTTCTCTAATATCTTTGAAATGCTTGGTAGTAAAGAAATTGGTCGGTAGTTTGAAACTTTAGAGTGATCATCCTTTTTATATATCGGAATTATTTTTGCAACTTTTAGTGGGTCGGGAAAAACCCCTTGGGAAAGAGATAAATTAAAGATATGTGATAACGGGGAAGCTATGAAGTGAATTATTTGTTTTAATAAAGATACACTTAGCTCATCGTAGCCACTAGATTTACTGCTTTTTAATGAACGAACAATTTCTAAAATCTCTTGAATATTTGTTGGATTAAAAAATAAGGATTGATTAACGTTATTATTTAAGTATTTCAAAAAATCATTCTTTTCATTAATTATTTTGGAAGCTAAATCCGGTCCAATATTAGTAAAGTATTTATTGAATGCCTCAGCAACATCATTTTGGTCTATGTGATGCCCATTATCATTAAATTCAATATTATTTGGAGTATCCTTTTTCTTCCCCAAAATGTCATTAACTGTTTGCCATAATGATTGATTATTATCTTTATTATTTTCAATTTTATTACCATAGTATAATTTGCGTGATAAACGAATAATTGAAGTCAATTTATTACGGTACTTTTTATATTTATTTTGATTTTCATTTGTAGGTGATCGAAGTGAGATTTTATATAAACGAATTCGGGTAGATATTGATTTAAGTATACCTTGAGTAATCCATGGTCGTTTATTTTTCTTTTTATTTGACTTAATTCTTGAGAGGGGCACATTTTTATTATAATGACAAAGAAGTTTGTTTATAAATTTTTCATATGAACTGTTCACATCTCTTTCAAAATAAATATCATACCAATCTTCTTGACTCAAGTCTATTTTTAAGGATTCAATATTACGTTTGGTTTCTTTACGTCGTGTTGTATGTTCTTTATTGGGAATTTGTAGGTGTTTATCATTAGGACCTATCGTAAATATTGGTAAATGGTCTGAAATATCATAATATATTATTCCATTCTGTTTATTATCTAATACGTTTGAGAAAATATTATCAATTATAGTATGTGTTAAGTTTGTAATCCTAGTTGGTTTATTAATGAGAGGTTTAAAAAAAAATGAAGATAATAAATTAGTGAAGTGTTGGCCAAGAACGGTAAAAGGTAAGGATATATCGATATTAAAGTCTCCCATAATATATACATCTTTATTTTCTCTAGAAATAAATTCAAGGCATGATTCTAATTCATCAAAAAATGTGTCGGCTACATTATTAGGTGGTCTGTACATTACCCCAACGATTCTATTCTTATGTTTATCATCAATAATTTCTAAAAATAATGTTTCTATTCCTTCCAGTTGAATATCATGTCTTATTTTAAATTGTACATCATTACGAGAATAAAAAGCGACACCTCCCCCCTTTCCGTTTTTACGGTCTGAATGAATAAATTCATAATTCTCAATGTTGAATATTGGAGGAGAAGTTGAGTGTAACCAGGTTTCGGTAAGTCCTATCAAAGAAAATGAAAATGTGTTTAGGATGGATAAAAATTCTTCAAAATTATCGAAATTCTTTTGTAAGCTTCGAATATTGATGTTTAATAAACTAAAACAGTGAAGGTTATTATTGGGTCCCGTTGAATTAAAATTTGAATTGAATTCACTAGTAGTATAATATTTACTCTGGGGTGTATAAACTTGATCATTCAGAATATCATTTAAAGCCATTACGATTACAAATGTGGTATTGCGACCAGTATAAATTAATACTATGTGTCTGGTGCGTGCATGTGCGTGTAAGAGTGGAAGTGCATTTATAATGGGTGTCGGCAAAAACCAACAAAATCAGGGGGGTGTACATGATGTTCACTTGTGCGTGACTATCAGACAGACTCGGGGCCGGTGACAGCGTTCAAACGTGGTCATTAATTAAAAAAAAAAAAAAAAAACTTAGAAATTTGTAATTTAAGAAAGTTTTATTATTATTTTTTTTTTTTTAGTATTGTTATCGTTTAAATTTACAGTGATGAATTGTTTTCGAAACGTACTACCTTTAAGTTACAGAGAAAGGTGGGTAAGCCTATGTGCTATACCTAAGGGGGTGAGAAAGAAACAACGTTCAGCATTAAGGACTGGATTATGATTGACATGAGAAAAGGGATTTACAGGGGGGTATGATAATACCTTGGCTTTAGCATAAGTAATACAAATAAGCAAAAGTTAAGTTGAAATAAAATGAATTAACATATATCATGCCGATCCACGCCACACCGACGAAACATCGCCAGACACCGGCGAACCAGCATACCGCGGAGAGACCGCGCCACATGATAACATTAAATCACGTCATCATGGAGCGCGAAATACCAACGATACGCCAGCCACCAGACCAGGCAACGAAACGCCAGAGCAGCGCAAACGCTACTCGTTGGTCCCTCCCTGACAACCGGCATGGCAACCAGTCCAGCGGGTGAGGGTCGCTGATCATCTAACCGTGAACCGCGGGCCACGCCCACAGACATGGTCGCCACGCACTACGTTTAAAACAAGAAAAACCATCAACAAAAAACAAGCGATAGTACACTAGTTTCGTGAAATCGACAATGATATAATGAACACCGAGCATGGTATTGATGGCCAAAATTGCCCAATAGTAACAAATAAAAATCAGTCGAAACTCGGCCAGGCATTCAAGTTAAAAGTCGATATATGTAATGTATAATAATTAAACTACAATGAAACAGTCACTAACGATTTGTTTTGGGCAGTCTCATTTGCAAAATTACTCAATGCTACAAAAATTATCCCGCATTTCATAATTAACTCAACCGGGCACTAGGTCGGAGGCAGGAAGGTAGCAATGGCCAAAGACACACTTTAAGAATACAGACCAAATGGGACATTGACATCGCCATAATGCTTATTCAAGCATTTTTGTGTATGTATTGACAAAACAAATCCAGCCATGCAGGCCAAAAAATGTTAAAAAGTCGAGTGTATGTAATATATAATAATTAAACTACAATGAAACAGTCACCACCGATTTGTTTTGGGCAGTCTCATTTGCATAGTTTTCAATGCTACACAAAAAAAATAAGCCCGCATTACATTACATAATATGAGAAAACATGGAAGGAAAAAGGTAGAACAAATTGAAAACCAAATTAGACAATGGAAATGTAGAAAGTTGACATACTTTGGTAAAATAACTGTATTGAAATCACTTGAGTTGTCAAATAAAACTTATATGATGTCCGTTTTTACCAAATATTGATTTTTATAAATAAGCATATTGAAAAACTCATTTACAATTTTGTATGGGATGGTTTAGATTGATTAAAAAGAAAAACTATAATCGGGTCGACTGAAAAAGGAGGTTTGAATATGCCAGATTTGTTTCGCAAAGTTTAGCTCTGAAAGTAAATTGGCTTTATAAGTTAATGGAAAATAAAGATCTCAATTTTAGATGGGAGATTCGCCCACATTATTACTTTAACTATCTTGGTCCCAACGTTTTAGTGCTCAAGATGAGTTTCTTAAAAGACGAAGAATTTAAAGTTCTAAGAGATATACTTTTATTTTATCAACAATGTATTTCAGCATGGAAACAAAGGTCAACGTGTAAACAAGTCATGTAATGAGGTCACTAGTATCATAATGCAGCTGTTATGGGGAGACATATACACATACAAGACAACAAATTATGTTAATGGTGGAAACATTGGCTAAAATCTGGAATATTATTTATTGGAGATATCATAGACGCCAAAGGGGATGTGGATATAAATCGGAAAAAATAATTATTTTGCATTAAACATAATTATTTATGTGAGGTTAAATTACTTTGGAAGTGTATAGGCCTACCTCGTGACTGGAAAAGAAAATTAAAATGTGAAACTGCTTTTTGTTCATATGAAAACACACGTCTTCATTATTTTGAATTGACACCAAAAGTCTGTCATGATATATCAGTTACAAAAATAAAAATGGCACAGATTATATATCAGGTACTAGTTGAAAGAAATTTTATAAATCCAGATGTTCAAATTTATTGGGAATATTTTTTGTCGAAAAGTTATCCTGGGCCACTATATAGAAAATATAGTTTGATATACTTAAAGGAAATACGATTAAAAATGTTTAATTTCAAATTATTCTACATTGTTATTAACATGTGAAGAATATCTATACCGTTTCTAAAAATCTGATCATGATTATTGATTGAAGTGCAAATGCACAGAAAATCATTATCATTTATTTTTTTATTGTGATTACTCAAACATATTTTGGTACAAGGTCTCAATTTTTTCTCAGAAAAACCGAAGTATTGCTTGATAATTAAAACATTGATTACAGTGATATAACTGTTGGCAAGCAATGTGATTATATAAATTCAAAATATGCAGTTTCTTAAAATCTATTAAATAATTTAGCTACTTATGTTATATATACGCAAAAAAAGAAAATGTAATTTTACAAGCATATTCGAATTTTGTTTAAAGTAAAAATTATGGAGGGCAATTGTTAACAAGTATTACCTCTGGAAAAAATATTAAGTATAATTAATTTAGCCGTATAAATATAATTCATGTGTCTTTTTTTCTAATCAAAATAATTATGTGATTTGTATGTAGCCTAAGTATTATTTAATTAATAAATGATGGGAAAAAAGAAGAAAAAAAGAATACATTAGCCATGTAATAACTTTTTTTTCTTCTTCTAAACTCTGAATCGGTACTTTCTAGTGCGCATGCTCTATAACATTTTTGTAAAACAGTCTGTTTTGACTTTCCAGCTATCTGTTATTTAATGAAACATCCCAAAGCACTAGTGTCGCATTCATGAAAGTCAATTCCTGGGGGGGGGGGGAGGGATCAACAAATTAACCATAACGAAGTCAGGGTTGGTTAAATTGAGGGTTTAACTTTAAGCATGAACCACTTAAATGGATGTATGTGAGAAACCCATTTTTTGTTAAATAAGCGTATTAATGCTCTTAAATTGCACCACAGAGTATGACTTTTTGTAATTGCATTTTCTATTAAAGAAAAATAGAGACAGTTGATTTTAGATGTATCTCCACTCCCGCCACACATCCTCTCCAAGCGTTATAGTTCTCCTTAGAACTATAAGCTAAGAAAGATAACCAACATTCGTTTTCAAGACTACACCAACAGTCCTTTTCAGGACTACACACCCTCAAGAAAGATTACCGAGAGTCCTTTTCAGGTCTCCTCAATCCTTCCTCTCTCTCACATGGTGCATCCGCAAGCCTAATGTATATCTCCACCTGTTATTCAAATATTTCAAAAACCTTAAGCATTACATATTATTTATTGCAAACTATTTCTTATGTTCTGCTATACTTTTTGCACGATTTGTATCTGTGTCATACTCCCAGTGAGGTAAAATGAATATATGCTCGATTGCAGATTGCAAATCATTTATAAACTCTCTTAAGATTAAAAAAAAAAAATCAGTTTGAGTGGGGTAGCTACGGGGCAAGGGGCGGGCTACCCCCTCCCCACGCATACACACGCACACACACGCACACACACACACATGCGTGTGCGTGTGCGTGCGTGGGTGTGTGTGTTTGATTTGATGCCAGTAAATTGTAAAAGGAATTCCATTTTTATAGGCCTAATGTTACACGTCGTTATTTGCAAAAAGTTCATTATTACGAAGGTTCATAATTTTGAAGGTTCATATTTCTGAAAATGTGAGAGGGTTCAAAATTTTGAACATTTTTGAGTTATTCTGAAGGTTCATTTCATCCGAAGGTTCATAACGCCAAACATGAAATATGGTTCATAATTCATAAAAATGACTATCGGCCTATATAACAAACGGAAGCTGGAATCTGTACGCTATTCTTCTAACTCCGTACCGCGATTTCTTGTCACTAATCAAATTAAAAGTAGGCCGAAAGATGATAAATGGAAAATATTTGGAGAAATACATCATGTGATCACGGTATGGGGAACGTAGCTCCCGCTAGCAATCTGGGCGAAACCAACAACTATTTTAGGACCGGAGCGCGTTAAACACATTCATCAATTAGTACACAGGCATACGTTTTGACAAAATGTCCTTGGTTTCACAAGTGGTGGGCTAGTGTACAACATCTATTATGTATAAAGACCCTTGCTTACAGTAGTTATTATCACCAGACGAAGTGTTGCAGATAGCGCACGAAACGTCGTGAACTTTTAGATTCCTTATTGACCACATTGCGAGCCTGGACAAACGAATATCACTAGCGATATTATTTTCGATACTACATCCGCAATGAGTAATATATTTAGCATTAACATCTATTATGATTCACAAATTCCATATTTAATTTCTTTTCAAAAGAGACTGATTCCTTCTTTTGTATCTTCCATTTTGGGGCTGTACCTATCCTTTGTTGGTTTTCACCGAGCCGTGATTTTGTTGAATCCGTGGTGATAATATCCGGGTCTGTTCATTAGTAGGTCCATGGTCTGTTAATCCTGCAAATTAAGGTTGCATTGGAAGTTCGCACAATAATACCTGGTTCGTTATTGTTGGTATTAGGGATGTGAGGAATCTTCTATCGTAGAAATAGTGATATAAATATTCAGACAGTGCTTTGAAAGAAAAAGACGAAATGAGATGATTCTGTACTCCCGCGTGCAATATGACATAAATACCTAATACGGCTAGAGAGCACACCATGACACCGACAATGTCAGTTGTCAAAAGGCCCATGAAACAGACACAAGATCGACAAAATTCTCATATATCTTGTTTTAGGGTTCACCAGAACGACATTACATTGTCGGTCTCTTTGGCTGCCAGTCTCTTGGGCTGTAACTCCTACATATTATCATGTTGGTCCTACTTCTGTAATGGGCATACAAATCCCACTAGTCCTACATTGCAATGGTCCTATGCTAAACGGGTAAACTTCAAGAAATTAATTAATGACATATTGTCTATTGTCATAATTGTATTCTCTACTTATTTCTTTTCCCTATTTTAATCAATTTAAAATATATTCTAATGTTCCCTTGTATATATTGATTTATTTTCATTTTTTGGAGGAGGCGTGGTTAAAAAATAATAACTTCTTTAACATTCCGTTTCCATGGCAGTTCGAATTTTAATCATAATCGAAATAAGACATCTTAAGTTATTAGAAGCTTACTATTTGCTTCATGTTGTTGGAAATCATTATATTCCCTAAAAAGTTGCAATATATCTTGATTCGTGTTCATTATAATAGCCCAGCGATCACGTCCATTACCTACCTTATGGCAACCAGACAGATCATTAAGTCTCCAGTGGTAAGACAATAACAAGCACAATTTAAGACCAATCTAAGGCGTATTCATGGTGAAAAGAGTTTATTGTCAGAATGTCACTATACATAAGATTGGCACACATGTACATGTATGTAAGTTTGAAGAGATCTCTTGAGTAGTGAAGATAAAGTGCACATAAAAAATAGACGGCGAAGCACATTTATCATTTTCAAATAAAAGTAAGACTTGAAATCAAACATACCAACATTTTGTTGACTACTGATTTGGAAAAAAGTGTTTTTATGTTGGCATTTCAAACCCAAAACTTACAGTGTAATCATCGGTTTCCCTCTTCTAATTGTTGACAAGAAAACAATTTCTGTGATTTTTATTTTACAAAATTATACTAAAAAATAACCAGTAATTGTTCTACTTTTTGTAAATATCTTTTTGATCACTCTAGGTTACTAGTAAACACTGCTAAAAATCAGTTATACTGGATAGCTCTGATGTAGGTACCTGTTCTCATCAAGGCATCTAAAACATTGAAAACTGTCACAGTAGCTATTGCTCCTAATGTAGGGATTTCAAACCCAAAAGTTAATCATCTGTTTCACTTTTCCAATTTTTTGACAAGAAAACAATATCTGTGATTATACCAAAACAAATCAGTAATTTAGGATACTTTTGGTAAGTATCATTTTTATCATTTTAGGTTACTAGTAGACACTACTGAGAATCAGTAAAAATTGATAGCTCTGATGTAGGTACCTGTTCCCATCAAGGATCTATATACCTATTTCAAGAACATATTCTATTTTAATATCTTCTAACGATAGAGATAATAACTCTATGTTTTTTAACGCATTATGTTGTCATCTCTATGGGCTTGATAAACTTATGTAGAATCACATAGGTCGATACGCAACTAAAAGTACAAATATTCATAGATAAAGACGGAAACATAATTGAATATCATAATGTAATAATAATAATAATAATAAAAAGGTGCTTATGAAGCGTTTTCCATTGAAGTTTCTAGGCGCTATGTAGTACAGAAAGTAACTTAATAACATCAATTAAGAAAATGTTACAATAGTACTGTAATATTTTCTGAATGAATATACTACATGTTAGGTTTAATTGAAAACAGAAACCAATGGGAAAGATCAAGTTTAAGGAGAAAAATTACGTGCACATTTAATGAGATATAGTGATGTCACCTGACCGCCACATAATTGTTATGTTTGAAGATTCAAACTACGGAATAGGCGTACCATTATGATCATTGTATAATTATAACATGAAATAATAACGGTTATTATCTTTATTTAAATAAAAGGACAGATTATGTACATTTTCGTTATAGTGCCGTTTGTCATGATTGGATACGGTCTGTAAAAGTGACAGATTTATCCGCATTACGTTTTAAAATAAGAAGACCGCTCAAGGAACACACAGAAATCATCCTTTTTGAAAGATGGACATTACAAAAGGATTTCCTTTCACACAAGTTTTTACACGAGTAGCACTTTTGCGATGATACTGTATGTCAAAGTTACAATGCTTATGTTAAGTTACACCTTTAATTTTTATAATATTGTTGAATAAAAATCTAGAAAATGCTGCTGTTGCAATATTAAAAATGCTTGTTGAAGTTTAAATCAGTTGTAACTTTCCATTCCGAAGGACTCGTGGGATTATAGAACTTGTTGTCTGGCGTCATTTCACAGGATCAGTTCCGAAGCCGTACATTGCCTCACCATTTCTGTAAAATAAAAGTTCAAGAGTATGAATCAATTAGTCTTTCCACGGCCAGAATTTTAGCTAAATACTTTTAATTTAATTCTCTATACAATGTTTATACAATGCTATTTTTATTCGTTGCTTCCAAAGTAACTGTAAAATGTTTCAAACATCACGTAGTAATATTGATTATCATAATGTAATATTAACTTTAATCCTCATAGGAGAAGAGGCTACGTATAGTTTCTTTTACTTCCGATATCATGTTATTGAGTGTCAGCTGAACCTTTGGAATTTAAATAACACAAATTGTCGACATAGTTTAATTCAAATGAATAGTTGGTGTTACCTATTTAACGGCGCCATCCTTTCTCTTCTTCCCAAATAGATCCATATTTTGAATGTACCAAAACAAGATCTCCCGTAGATGCTTCTTTGACAATGAAACTACGATCAGATTTATCACTGATCTTAGAATCGGCTTGTTCTCCAAAACGGTCTTTTCGACGTTTGATGACAAATGCCGTCACAGAACCATGCGGTGTCGGAAAGCAAACATAATCTTCCTTTTCGATGATCCTTTTGCTCATTCCACCCTTAGAATGGGTGAGGAGAACCATGACGGCTTTTTTTGTTTTATTTGCAATGTGCGTGTTGTGTTGCTGTTCCCAAAACCATCCACCAGTCGTATCTATATCTTTGGCATTGTTAAGAATTTCAGCTACACACACTTTAGCTACCCCTCCGGCTACGGCTGCTGCAACTGCTACTTGCATATTGCCCTTAATGTTAACTAAATGAATGTTATCAATACACGGTGCATGCGACAGAGTGAACTGTTTTTGATCTGTGTAGTTGCTCAGTTTTATACCAAGGAAACCAAGTGATCGAAAAAGAGAATGGACTTTGACTCCAATAGTACCCAATTGCGATCAGGGGCGCAGCCAGATCCTTTTAAGGCAATGGCAGTGCCTTAAAAGGAAGTCACAGCGCTTTAAAAGGACGTCACACGTAGCAGTCCACTATGTCGACGTGCAAATCGAAAATTCCCTAATAGAATGGCAAAGACAACGTGACCGTCTTCAGCAGGATAATACAAATATTATATTTATATAGCGCTTAATACAATGTTTCTAAGCGCTTAACAAAATTAAAGATTTTAGAAGCGGTTAAACTTGATATAGGAAACACAACGGCAAAGAAAAGCTCTATGGATAGGGTTGTCAGTGTGGACACACTGACATAGAGCCACATGAAAAAAGATGTATAGAGGATACGCCAGTACAGTTCACCAATCCAGGTGGACGGTACGACCTTAATTGGCGATTGGGATCGGGATTATCAGAATTGAGGTGACGAAATCAGCAAATGCATGCTAGAGCTCCGATTAGAGTGTCCGTAGACCTGCTGAGGGATCTCCGTCTGAACAGGAAAAGCATGACCAGAAGATTACCAAGGGGTCTATATTATTCCTAGGACGAGCTGTAGAACCATGTTCTGTACGTGTCCAAGATACAGGTGTCCAGGAGCATTGGTCAATCATCGTGGCCGTAACCTCCGTTTCCTCAATCGTACCAAAAGTTTTCAATCATCAGTTAGAGAATGCTTGTTCTTAAATGATCAAGTTTTAAAATCCTTTAATGAATTGTCCATCTTCTGAACAGCAGAAGAGCGATTCCCAGAATCAATGTACAATTGCACGTCGATCTGCATTATGACGATCGATTGTTTCGAACGCAGAAGACAAATCTAAAAGAATTAATTTTGTTTCTTGTTTCTCTTCAAGAGCACACAATATATCATTTTGTACACGGACAAGAGCTGTCTCGATCTGTGCTGTGAAAAGCTCTATATGCAGATTGAGCAGAAGTAATTAAACAGATTATTTTATTTAGATAATTTTGAATTTGACTGACTACCGCCCTCCCAATGAGCTTTGATACAAATGAGAGTCTGGAAATATAGGGCGGTAGTTACTAATGACTCTAATATGATAGCTTAATTTGGCGATGGACAATAGGTTATGATATATCTTACTCAGGGGCGGATCCAGGAATTTCTTGCTAATTTTTTTCTTTCTACGAACAGTAAATTATTATACATCTTATGAAAGAGTGTTTTATCCCCAATCATTTTGGTGTGGTATGTGTTCACGCTTGGATGTAACAGGAGGCATTGCTTGCGAGAGTGCAAAAATCGACAAAGTTGCTTATGTAATGTATTAAAGTGAGAGAAAAAATTGAATGTATCAAATGAGATGCATTGCACAGGCTATGCTTTTTGTAGAAGCAAAGTTTCACACACACACACGCACACAAATAATGTTTGATATTTGATATGTGTGGCATGGTTAATTTTGTTAGGGAGGTAAGTTGGATCTGCAAAGACCGAATTAACACCCAAATCCCAATTGTTTTATTCAAACATCACATAAGCAACTTTGGCGCAAGTCGATTTTTGCAATGTCGCAAACAATGCCTCCTGTTCATCCAAGCGTGAACACATACCACACAAAAAATGATACTAAATGATTTGGGATAAAACACTCTTTCACATGTTGTATAATAATTTACTGTTCATAGATGATTTTTTAAATAATTAGGAATTTTCTAGGTGTCAATTTTGTTTGGACTCACACTGTATAGCTATTAAGATTTTCTATGTCTTGTAAAACAGCTGTAGATCATGTTTGCATCTCATCAACATCCTATACTCTTTTCACACTTGTTTTGCTTAGCCCCGTATTATCCTTAACCCCTGACTAACTTTTTTGGCTTTTCTCACTGCAATTCCTTAGCCCTGTACTAGCCATGGCCATGGAATTCATTAATTCGCTTCACTGCGTAGTCCCGGACTATTTTTCGTTTCTGTTCTCATTCATTTGCTTGGCACCGCAATTGCGGAGTTAGCAGGAGTTAGCACCACAATTGCGAGGTTAGCCCTGCTATTTTGCAGGGTTAGTTAACTCCGTACTATAGGTGGGGTTAGCCCACTTTGGTAAATACGAGTCTGAACAGAAAGTGGAATAGGCTGAGGGGAGGTAAGAGGACACTTTTTTTTTTTTTTTGTCCCAAAAAAATCGCAACGACTCAGCCGACCGCTGAATAAGCGGGGGGGGGGGGGGGGGGGGGGGGGGGGGGGGGGGGGGGGGGGGGGGGGGGTAAGAGGACACTTTTTTTTTTTTTTTTTGTCTCGAAATTTGAAAATTTGACATGTTGCCATGTTGCTCCGTTGGGGGGGGGGGGGAGTGAGGTCACTTGTTTAGGTCATCCATGGGAATAATAATTTAAAAAAAAAAAAAAAAAAAAAAAAATCCCAAAGGGGGGGGGGGGGGGGGGGGTTTTAGGGTTTTTTAGGGGGAGTTTATACACATAAAAATACCAAAGGGGGGGGGGGTTTAACCCCCCAAACACCCCCCCTGCGTACGCGCCTGGTACGGGGTTAAGCAAATTTTTGCCAGTGTGAAAAGAAAGTGGAATAAGCTTAACCCCGTACTATAGGTGGGGCTCAAACCCCCCCTTTAACCCCACCTATAGTACAGGGTTAAGCAAATTTTTGCCAGTGTGAAAAGAAAGGGGAATAAGCTTAACCCCGGACTATAGGTGGGGCTAAGATACCCTTTAACCCCACCTATAGTACGGGGTTAAGCAAAATATGGCCATGAGTGTGAAAACAGTATAACAGTACTAGTGCATCATAGGAAAAAAAAGAGGAATGTATAGATGTAATCTCAAGAAAATCAGAGACTGAGGCAACAGAAACATCAGAAAGAACATATCTTTTGATAAATCAAATCAGTTTTTAATTTCCACTTAGATTGTGACATTTCAAAAATTACGGGATGCACAATACACATAAAACTTTAATTCATGCCAAGCATTTTGGATTACAGACATAACTAAAGATACCTAAATCAATTCTATCTGAAATAAATAAAAATTTGGTCACCCACATTCACCTTCCATTGATCATATTATTGATATGTTGGTATAAACAAATACATGCAAAGTTATACAAAACATAATTATACATACCGGTAATACAAAAAACATGAAACAGTTCTATAAAATGTACATATATTCTCCTTTAACTTTTTACATCATTAATATCTAAAATTATTTAGAATAACAGGATTTCCATTACATGAGATTATAGGTTTTGATATACAAATATTTCATTTCGGAGATTACTTTCAAACTAGACTCTTTTTTCCTTCTCTTTGTTGACCCTCCCTATCAAATACTTTTAAAAATAAATATTTCTATTATCATATACATGTACATGTACAACATAACTGCACTAAAGAGGAAAGAAAGAAGTTGGGGTATGGCATATTGAACATTAGGTTTCATTCAAACAATGCAACCATTTATAGTCTTATTAACCTTTAATGAATCTCCATGATTTAAAAAATGGGAAACAAATCGCTGTAACTGTTGGCTCACAATACATCAGATATATTGGGCTATAAGTGTAATACTGAATATCTTAAAAATATAAAATGAGGAAAGAAAGAACACCATCACAATATTCCAAGTGTAACATACAGACATTTGAATCGATTTTAAAGTCCTTTTAAAGGTCCTACACATGTAGGAAAACAGGATAAAAAAGAATTGATTCCAGATTGAAATCAATGTTGGAGTTGACATAATATAACTTTAATAGCACTTTTGATAGTACCTAAGTTTAAAGGTAAAGACCAGTTTTGGAAACGCTCCCCTCTCAAAAAATGAAATGGAAGCTCTTATTACAAATCATGTGAAAGAATATGTTTTGACTAATACGTAATGATACAAATTTTGCTGGGAAACCGCCTACTAATTGATTATTTGGTAAATTATCATATCTATCCGGGCTGAATAGATATCGTGTAGTATTTCTGCGTACAGTGCTTGTAACTTTAACAAGACTGGGCCAAATTTCTTATCATTTTGAAGATTCCAGAACCTTGCAGTACACACCAATAGTATATGCTAGATGATCAACCTTTTCTGATCGATTCCACAACGCTTCTTTCACAATGCAATCGCATGACCAGAACTGGTCTATACCTTTAAGAATGAATGTGATGATTTGAGCATGCATTATCAGCTGTATTACAATGCTTGAAAGACCATCACCATCAGGCCCTCTTTCACAAAATATTTTATCAGCAACACATGTCACATTTCTATAATCGCTTTTCCCAAGGCCAATCAAATGCAATGGTTTCAGTAGCTTATAACAATCATTGTGACTTGTTATTGATGATAACTTTTATGAAACAGGGCCGTGATATACCACAGGAAAGTGTGGAAATACACTCTGTTCTGTGAAGGCTAAACTTGCACTTCACAATGAGATAGAAAGTATAATTTTGAAGAAAAAAAAGAGTAGGGGAGGGGGAAGAAGATATATTAGGCAATTCGATGGGCAAGTAATGCTTTACACAATCAAAACGTGGCTCATAGTCTTCAAAAATCATACAAACACTTGCTAAAGATATGGAATGAAAGAGACTCAAGGTTATACTGGACGAAAGCCAAGATAATGCAACATGTATCATTTGGGACTACTTCAGCCCCCCTCCCCCCTCCCGCTCCCCCCTCCCCCAAAACATAATAATAATGAAAAGGCTATTATGTTATCCAAGTGAGGACCCTGGCAGTGTAAAGTACACTTAAATATTGTCTAAAGCCATCAATGAACATCATCCCTTCATTTCATAGTCCACGATATATCATGATCAATTGCAAGAGTGAATTAAAAAGAAGCATAACACTGGCAGGATTTGACCGAGTAAGAACAAGGTAATTAGGGTAACATTGATTTGAGTCTCAAGATGGCTTCTTAAAGAACCAACAAAAAAAAGAGATGAATTACACAATTGTATGCCAGCATAGTTCATATCCTTGATAGCACTTGACTTCCCTCAACAGTTCATAGTCTCTGTTGACCCTTTCTTTAGAGTCTCTCCCACCTCCTGAACGATTGGCACGGGTGTGTGGTCTTCGAGCACTTCTCTGTTGCATGAAGCTATTGGTTCCTGCTCCATCAAGGGTCAGGCTACCTGATGGACCGTTCACATGGCACCCAGGGAGAGCACGTCGAAGCACATGTCACAGATCCTGACCGGACGAGTGAGATCGTACTTGACAATGGGAACCATCTTGGAAGAACACTTACTGCATAGGATCCTACCGCAGTGACGACTGCAAGATAGAACAGAGAATAGACAGAGAATTGCAAACGTTTCTTGTAACCGATTCATGAGCAAAGAAAGATAAGAGAATAAACTAGTCATCATGACACGTGTACGAGTAGAGGGTCTCCGATATGCAAGTGTGAGAGTGCTTCTCAAAGTATGCGTTTCCCAGTATTTTCCATTAAAGGGATAGTTGAGTTCTGCTGCAGAGGGCTCTACACAAAATAATTTTGTTGTGAGATAATGAAAAACTGAGTGTCAAATTTGAAAGGACATACTATTAAAATGACAATATCATCTTTGTTTGATCAAAATCGGTTCAGAGAAGGCTGAAATATAACGATTTCTAATACTTGTGTACCACCACAAATATTAGATATTTTGAAAAATTCGAAAAAAAATGTTGAAAAAAACAAAATAACGTGTTTTACGTCGTATTTCAGCCAATGCCGATTTGGCTTTTGTGTTGCTAATATAAGAGCAATAACCATGCACTTTGAAGGCATTTGCGGTCTGAAAAACAAAACTCAACTATCTCTTTAAATGTTACTTTTTCGTTTGAGCAGTTTTGTTTGGAGTCAGGTGGACATCAATCACTCTTCTCTCTCCAAACAGATCATTTTCTTCAATGACATTGATTTTGTTTTGTTGTTCTCGAAAAGAAAAAAAAATGTCCCAGGGATACTAGTTGGTTTCATCTAATGAGCCTGAAAATAGACTGGCATGTTGTAGCCCCATGTGTGCTGTAAAATATGAAGCCAGAAAAATAAACGAAATGGGGAGGTGTCAGGGTCTGAAATCAGTCTATGGCCTGCAAAACAGGCACCCCTGATGTAGACATAAATGAACCTTGAACTCTGAACTTTTAACTTACCAGTGGTGTTTCCTAGTCTTAATGCTGAATTTGACCTGGCAATCTTGACAAAGCTCGCTCTCCGACCAGGCTGGTTCCTTTGATAACATATCTGCAATCAAACATAGATTATTCAAATAATGCAATAAAGCTAGTTCCTTTACAAACATTTTGCACAACTGCTTCTTTCTTCTCAACTTAACTTAACTTAAAGTGACTCGGTAACATTGCCTCAGATTCTGAAACAAAATCCTGGATTTTGCTCATGCTGCAATCATAATTATAAATCTTTAGGTCAGTCAGGAATCCCATGACTTTTACAAGCCCATCGCCTGTCTGATTATCAAGATATTAATGATTGGAAATCCAAATTTTGTTTTTCGTCTTTCCAACGGTTTTCATAACACTACAGTCCATTGGGGAAACCGAGTATGGTAAAACCAGTCACTCATAGATTTTTATTTTTTTGAGGCACTTCATGATAATTTTGAAGCGCAATTTTTTTAGGGCTTCAATATACATGTAACACCATATCACAGACACTGACAACGCGTAGGGCCATGGATATCAGATTTAACATTGTTAAATGATGCCTTTAACTTAATCTTGAACTGAATTGAATTGAATTGAATTGAATTTTATTTCTGTTTCCAACAAAACATTATAAATCAATGATATTCATTTACAACAATTAAAGAATACATATTCGAAACAGAGGGGTACCCTAAAAAGCAATGCTTGTACAATTGTGGACCCCTCAAATGATACTTAGGAATAAAGAGTAATTAAATTAATAAGTCCGTAACTACAAAAAGGAACTACAAATAGGAAAGAAAAGAAAGGGGGATGCCAACAGAGACGAGAATGGGACAAGAGAGTACTTTTCATGACAAAGATAGAAGAACACGGTCACAGTCAACACAAAGAGTAGACAATGCCAAAACAGAAGTGAGAGATCAGGGGAACAGAAAATAATACCATGGTACAGTCTTTCATTCACTTGACTCTCAAGCAAGAATTGGTTGAGGGTTCAATTCTTTACATGGTATGTATATCCTTAGACAAGATGTTTTTATTAATGGCCATCACTTTCAAGCTATATTTCAAAAGGTCTACCTTGCAGGATTTGCTTTTTGAGTTGCACTGTGTATTAAAGCCTGTCTGCTCTAGTTTGGCCAGGAGGGATTAGACCTCCCTGCAAGGTCACTGGACAGGTGATTATCTCATCAAATCAGCTCTCAATTAACATAAGAAAAAGGGGATCATGGGGGACCAACGGGTACCGCTCAGGGCATTGTTTGCTATATAGAGGGCGCAAGTAGCTACAAGTAGTGCAGTCCCGCTTTAAAAGGAAAGCTGCTAGAGCTAAAGCTAGGATGACGGTAGTTACTTTTTCAAAGTGCATAGGGTCATCACTTCTTCATGCAATATGTGCTACAAAAAAAAAGGAATATTATTGTTATTATCGTGAAATCTGACAATGACCCTACCAGTGAGCACTAAAAAAAAAAATCAGGGGCGAAAAAAAAAGAGGGAAAAATAAATAATTTGGGGAACCGATTTAAATTGGGTAATTATCAGGCCTGCCTACCTAGAAGCCTGAAGAGCAGTTGCCTGGTGGCCACCTGGGCATTGAAGATGGACACGCCCTGCTTGTTCATGATCCCCAGGCTCGCCCCGGCCCGGACGATGGCCCTACAGATGGCCCCGTTGCCCTTCTGGTAGGCCAGCAGCAGCACTGTGTTGCCCTCGGCGTCCTGCTTGTCCAGCGGGTACTGGGGCATGCACTCCCGGAAGAGGTCAAAGATGGCCGCCGCGTTGTCCCGGCCGTACTGCCCCAGGAGGTGCATGGGTGTCTGGCCCCTGTGGAGAGATGGGATTTATTTATTATTTCTTGAGCAGCTCTGGTAAGCATACAAATCTAAGCCTACAGACAGAAATTCAACTGAATTGTATTGTATCAGTAATATTATATTTTATTTGTTTGCTTTTAAGCTATTGAACATGTTGAATACTTATACCGAGTTAGACAGTACTACCTGTGCGCTTAGAAAAATGGCTGTATTAAGCGCCCTATAAACGTAATTATTAAATGAATATTAAGTTATTCACAAAACTTTTGACCAAATTTACAATTTCAGTCATAAGTGATATTTCAGCATTTAAGCTCGACCAGAACTCCATTTTATCATTAACAGAAAATCTGAAGAATAAAAAGGATTTTGTATTATTTTACGCAATCCAGTTTTTTCTGAATAATTTATGTGATTGATGCTCCTATTTACTCACCTTGTGTTAAATGCCTCAGCATCGATGCTTGATTCAGTCAGGAGTACCCGAGCACTGTTCAGGTTTCCATATTGCACTGCTATGTGAAGAGCTGTATACATACAATAACAAAGAGTGTCAATTGGAAGACAATTGAGTTTGAAGCATACCTTGTTTCACAAAGACTAAGATCGACTTAAAGTTGGACTTAACTATGGCAGGCCATTCGTGCCACAGGTTGCTCTCACTATTGGTCTCTCAATTATGATCTTTAGATAATAATTTTTCCGTCAATAATGAACTATCCAAAAACGTAAATTGATTTGTGACCATGATTTGTATGTCCCTTGAGAATTCAATGCCATGAATGGTTAGAGGAGCTAGTGGCATGAATGGCCTGTCATAGTTAAGTCCAACTTAAAGTCGCTCTTAGTCCTTGTGAAGCACCCCCCAGGTATGTTTAGATCTCAAATGAGGGTCACATGAAGTGATCAGTCCAAGGTTGTAATTAAGACTAATATATATATATCTATATATATATCTTAGTCTTTGTGAAACACCCCCTGAAATACAATTGCAAACCCTAACCAGAACCCCAACCCTATATCTTTGAAAAGAATTATCACCAGGGCATATGTATCAGCATGAACAGTACACCTCCATGCAACCTTCCAAGCATTCTCTCCTACATCTTTCTCCTTAAGTATGATGGAGAGTTATTTGTGACTAGTCTGAAAGTACATCAGAATAATATTGAACAACAATTTGCTACATGCAATACAAATTATCTTTTGAGCATCAATTTGAATCATTTCAATAAATCTATAAAGAACAGGATTTCATTAATCAACATTCTTACATTAACAAAGGTCAATGATGTTCCATAACTACTGTAGGAAATCTTCATAAAATATTTTCCTCAAACAATTCGAGGGTTTACATTTGTAAGGGATCAATGTTAAATATTTGCTTTTATCTTTTCTTTCAACTTCCCAAACACAGAACAGAGAAAAGCGTAATGCATGTTATCTTCCTTATTAAACATAGTGGCCCGAATTCACAAATGAGGTTTGTCATCAAATTTATGTGCATCATATGGCGCACATAAACCTAGGTTTGTCAACAAACCTCCTTTGTGAATTAGAGCCTTTGGGTCTGAAAAGGGAAACTTCCTATATCTATTTATATCTATGTATGTTTATTATTATTTCCATTGGCACAATGACTTCTATCATCTCCTAAATACGTGTGCAAAATGCTTAGAGACATTGTAGAAATATCAGGCACTATGTAAACCCAGTTTTTTCCTGGAATGCTGGAGCACTGTAATGGCAGCTAGGCTAAAGCCGGAGTAATAATAAATGCGCCTTGGAATAGAATTTCTAGATAGATGGCGCTATAGAAATGCCTATTATTATCATTATTATCATTCTTTCAAATACTAACCACTGTTGTTATTGTCATCTTTGGCATCAACGTTAATGCCATTCTCGATGAGGATACTGCAGATGGTAGAATGGTCTTTAGTCGCGGCCATGTGCAGACCGTTCTGCTTGTGATTGTTGAGCGCCATCACACTTGCACCTGCCAATAACTACCAAAGGAATATCAGACAATATAAGAAGAATAATAAGAAATTAAAGGCATTGTTTAACAATGTTTTCAGTTTTACAAATCTGAGATGCATGGCCCTGTGTTATCAGTGTCTGTGATATGGTGTAATATTGAAGCCCTACAAAATTGTGCTTCAAAATGATCATGAAGTGCCTCAAAAAGTAAAAATCTTTGAGTGACCTGTTTAACCATACTCATTGTCCCCAATAGACTGCAGTGTTATGAAAACCATTAGGAAACAATTTTTATTTCCAATCATTAATATCTTGATAATCGGACAAGCGATTGGCTTGTAAGAGTCATGGGATTCCTGACTGACCTAAAGGTTTATAATTATGATTGCAGCATGAACTAAATCCAAGGTTTTGTTTAGAATCTGAGACAATCCCTTTAAGAGGGGAAAAAAAAATGGGGAAAAAAATAATCAAAGAAACATCTCAAGAAGCCATATGGGGAAACATTGCCTTCACTTATGGTATCATACAAGTAGTAGTAGTAGTAGACTTTAATGGATAACTTTTTTAGCACAGGGCTAATCTTCCACAAGGTCCATCTGGGTATACTGGGGTGTGCAGGTGGACCACTACATTGAGGTTTCCCCCTATTCTTATACAAATATTGCAGTGGATTCTTAACGTGCAAAGGTGGTGACTCTCCTCTACACGGGGCCTCCATCCAACGTCCTACCCGAGGGGCGGAGTGTGAAGTTGTGACACCAAGTGGTTTACTTTTTGTCCTTGTTTCAAAGATAATAATCCCAACATTCTTCCAAGTAATTGTGCTTTCTAATGTCGTTTAAAATTCCAAACACTTTTTTTTTTACTTACCAGGTTCCTGACGATGATTTCCGAACCAGCCTGGACCGCTAAGTGAAGTGGGGTGAGTTGAGACGAGTCTTGAATGCGAGAAGTGACATTGGCCCGTACGCTGATCAGGAACAACACGCTTTCAATGTCCGACTTCTCAACGGCAACATGGAGGAAGTTTCTGCCCTTGTTGTCCAGCTGTTAGGGGGCAAAAGTCCATGCAGTTTTAGTTCAGAGATTTCAAATGCCCACTTTTTTTTTTTCCCATCTTTCTCCCCCCCCCCCTCTTCTCTCTCTCTTGTTGAACGAAGCCCATTCTTTGTGTTTGCTCTTCAACTCTAGTTTAACCTGTTTTTATACCTCCTCTTAATATCAATAGATAAAGAAGGGGAGAGAGACAGAGGATGGTTGAGACAAGAAGAAGAGGAGAGAGGGAGTTTCATCATGGCGTGAAAGTCAGTAACCCCTCATAAGAGAGAAAATGCTGACTTTAATAAATGATGATCAAGGACTTTTAGTTCAAAGACATCAACAGTAAATTCCTTTTAAAAGCTGATTGTTTAATAACACAAATGTGCAAGAACATGAGTCTACTCGATATCATAATAATTCACCCTACATTGCATTTTTTATTACCAGCTATCCTGGCTTTTTACTTTAAAGAAAAAATAAATGAGAAAGAGTTGATAGCTTTTATTTCTTTCAAAGAGGTTCACATAATTATGAAGTGTAAAACACACTCTGCAAAAAAAATCTTATCTTCTTTATGTGTCCTCTTACTTCTGCCATATCTTTGGTAAATGGCACAGTCAAGATGAATTAGAAAAAAACATCTCAATCCCTTCAATTCCGACTCATCAGCATTCAATAGTCTGTCATAAAACTAAAACGTTCATGGACTGTTGATAACTTGAAATGCATCATACCTGTTCGGCTGCTCTCGGTTCTCTGTCGAGTATTGCCTGGGCAGCTTTGTTGTTCTTGAAGGTAAGGGCAGCAGCGAAGGGCGTCAGACCGCCCTTGTCTCGTAACGTCAGATCCAGGACTGGATGGGACATGATGAGACTGATGATTGTCGGATGTTGGTTGCTGATGGCGATGTGAAGAGGCGTTCGACCCTCAGCATCCTGGGTATGATCAAGAAAAAATTAAAGCGGAACATCAGTTTGGGGCTCAAAATTACCTTCACATCACAGTCACAATGTATGTTCACATCACAGTCACAATGTTATTTCTATGTTGAAGCAAGATTTTTCATGTAAATATAACAATTAACAATATACAATTATCTTACGAAGGACACAATAAAGAAATGAAATGAAAATGTTGAAGAAAATTATGGCTTGGTAAAGCAGCATTCTTAGAAAGGGGACCTTGTACATCAAAAGCCTCATCAGGTCCCTCCCCATTAGGCCTTAAAAAAAAAAATGTTTTAATGCCCTTTAGGTGCCAGAACCTGGGTCAGTCGGTCAGATTCCCCCCCCCCCCTTAAAACAGCGACCGTCGCCCCAAAAAACTCAAAACCAGGAACCTCGCCCAAATCTCGCTGGTTTCTAGCTGGTGCAGTGCATGGTATATACACATACACGAGGCCGGGGTTTACTTGTTTACGCTAGCAGGATTTTGAAAACTAGGGCAGAAGACGAGTGAAAATTTGGAAATAATATGATTTTATGCATTTATTTCACATTAAAAAAAAAAAAAAAAAATTGTTCATTAAACATTTTTTTCTAAAAACGGTAAACAAAAATTAAAATTAAAAAGCTGACCGTAGATTATAAGATTTTGGGGTTGGTCGCAAAGGGCTACACAACATATTTTTACACCTTAGGTCCTGGTCTTGTAAGACCGTTCACATTATACTAACCTTAGCATTGATATCAGCCTGATGTTCAATAAGGCACTGGACCACTTGTTCCAGGCCCCATTCACAGGCATGGTGAAGGGGACCTTGACCATCAAACGCCTCATCTGGACCCTCCCCATTAGGTCCAGGCCTTCTGGTACTGTTCACATCGCACATGCTGTTCCAAAAGAAGAGACACAAAGATATTACTATTAGGATTCAAGAAAACATGTGCTACAGCCAAAATTTAAAAACTAGATAAAACTTTAAAGCCCCACTGCACTACTTATAGCTACTTGCGCCCTCTATATAACAAACAATGCATAATCAGTGACCATCGGTCCCCCATGATCCTCTTTTTTTAAATGTTAATTTAGAGCTGAGTTGATGAGATAACCACCTGTCCAGTGACCTTGCAGTGCGGTTGAATCTCTCCTATACACTAGTACTGAAGGCCTTTAAGTTGATCAGCATTTCCATAATAATTGAAAAACTGTAAAACAGTATTTAATATCAGGTGGAAATAAACCAACAAAAACAAGACAGAAAAGAACAAATCAGTAACCAATATATACATTTAGCCAAAATATTTTGCAACCGCCTGTCTCGAAAGGCCACCTGTCTTTAGAAAGATAAGTGTTTCTAGTTGAAACTTCTATCACAGGAATCAGTCTCTAAAGACAACCTGCACATACCCCCAAAACACTTTTCTTGTCTCCCTTGAGGGATTATTCTTTACAGGTATCACTGCATCAGTTTGCAACCTACCTCCTAATAAGAAAACATGCCACTGTCTGGTTGTTATCGTCAATGGCTCTATGGAGTAATGTCTGCTGCATGCCTCCTTCACCGGTACCCCAAGCCGTTGTATCACAACCATGTCGCACCTAGATGAAAATTATGAAAGAATACAGGCTGAATGAGGCTTTTAAAGAGAAAGGAAGTAGATCTCATCTATCCTTTAGCAATTATCAACACTCATTGATGTCCTCATTGATGGTTCTATCAAGAAAAGTTTGCTGATAATGTAATTAACATACACACTACGCCTTACTGAACCTCCCCCCCCCCCCAACAAAAAAAAAACAACAACAACAAACAAACAAACACACAACAACAACACCCCAGTACATATAGGTTAAAAAAAATGAGTAAAAATTAATATATTTCAGTATGTTGTTTGTAATAAATTTCTATTCTCCTTTATACTCTTCAAATAAGAATGGTGCAAAGTCCCTGGTGCTTAGCATCACAGACTAAAGACAATTCAAAATTTACCAAGTGTGTCAATTTCATGTAATGCACTTAAAGCGGGAATGTGTTCCTGAAACAATATACAATCACTGGATTATCATTGACAAGGATGTCATACCTGCCAACATTTGAAAATAAGAATTGGGAATTTTTACCACGGTATGCCTTCGAAAATAAGAAATCGCACTTGCAGCGGCAGTGTAACTGGCAATACGCAGTAAATCTGTACCAAAAAGCGAATACAAATTCGCTGCTCGATCATACAGCCATTCAACGCACACAATACGTGAACTCTCAAATTGCGGCACATGATAAAACAAGCTTAATTTGGCTTTAGAAAAAAAAGAAAAAAGAAATTATTTGTAAGGGTTGGCAGGTATGGGATATGTACAAGGTTGCATCACAGATTCACACCCGTCAAAATATTAAAAGCTGAAAGTAATATGCCTTCCTGCAAGCATATTTTAAGTTATTTCTTACCAGCATTATATCTATAGAATTCCAACATTAAGGAGGATCCATGACAATTAGTCGATTTTGTACCAATATAGGAGAGTGTTTCACAAAGACTAAGATCAACTTTAAGTTGGACTTAACTATGGCAGGCTATTAATGTCACTAGTTCCTCTGACCATTCCTGGCATCGGTTTCTCAAGGGACGTACAAACCATGGTCACAAATCTACAGAATTTACATTTTTTGATAATTCATTATTGAAGGAAAAAAATATCATCTAAAAATCATAATTGAGAGTCCTGCCATAGTTGAGTCCAACTTAAAGTCGTTCTTAGTCCTTGTGAAACACCCCCTAGAAACATAAGAAGATGAAGGCAGAACCACTCACCAACGTTGAGGCAATGTCTTCCTGCCCACTCTCTAGGGCTACCCATAGGGGTGGGTTCCCATTCTCGTCAGGGGTGTTCATGTTCGCCCCTCTCACGCACAGGGCGTCTACCACCACCGGTAGATGCCTCTTGATCGCTAACTGAAGGGGGTTCTCTCCATCTTTAGTTCTATAAGGGTAGAGGGTAAAAATTAGTTAGTTCATTGATTTGAAAGTAATCATCTGAGGGATGAACATTTTGTGTGCCTCACAGCTGGATAAATATGAATACAGATGGTTCTCAATGATCGGAGCTCAGGCCCTCCTTCCCTTGAGAGATCACAGAAGTTTTTACTCAGATTTTGCAGCACCTTTCTACTCCTCTTGCCTTTGTATTGGAGTTCAATTATGTCATAAACTGATTTTCAAACAATGAATTGATACAAACTTTGTGAAGATACATGCTAAACATTTTTTTACTTTTAAAGAAAGCAGTTAAATGCAATTTTGATGGTGGAACATGCTGATTATTACCCAAGTAAACGTATAACCCATAAAATGCAAGGGATCGTTTCACAAAACTGTACATAAGTACAAGTTCAGCGACATCTCATTGAAACGCATGTTACATTTAATACATGCACTTCAATGGGTTGTCAGCGAACTTGCACTTAAGATCATGATTTTGTGAAACGATGCCAAGATTATTCCTCAACAACAGGTGCACACACTTAACACTGAGAAGATCAAACGACACTCACTTGATGTTGATATCTGCCTGGTGCTCCAGGAGAAAGAGAGCACTGGACGTATCCTGCTTCTGAATGGCAAGGTGGAGCAGGGTCAGACCATCTCCCGTCGTGTAGTTGATGTTGGCCCCGGCGTGGAGGAGCTGGGCCGCGAAGCTGTGCAGTCCGGTCCACAGGGCCAGGCCCAGGACGGTCTGGTCGTTGGAGTCGTGGAGGTTGAAGTCTGGGATGATCTGGATACCGTCTCTCGACTGAAGGGCTTGGGCTATATATCAAAGTAATGGAAGAGATTATTCAATGAATGGTTTCGATCATTGCCTACTATTTGGTACTGGGTGGTTCCTCTATCAACCCTTGGTAAATGAGAAAGATTTGTAGTCAAAGGGTTCAGTGCGGGGCATATTGCTCAATAAAAATAAATAGTGCCAAGAGGAGTACAGTTTTGCATTATGTGCACAGTTTTTTTCAGTTGAAAAAAGCTGAGAACTGTCCGATTATTTGAGTCCCAGAGGTCAGGAAGTCTGGGATGATCTGGATCCCATTTCTAGACTGTAGAACTTGTTCTTTTCACGGGAATAAACAAAAAGATGTATGCCACTGAAGACTGCATAATCATTAAAATACAGCAAAAAATACCCATATGAGTAAAGTATTGCATTTTTGGCAGTGTTGATTATTTCAATTAAGTGGGGTTTTGATATGAGAGAGTGAAAAGGAGTATAGAGAAAGTACAAAAGGGGACCAAAAAAAAATCAAACTCAATGTTTATATAGTTCATTTATTTAAATTTTTCAGATATTATGGGGAGATAGAGTATTTATGTCAGCAGTTTGAGGTCCAGACTCTCAAAATGAGTGAAAGTGTTTATGAAATTTGATGAGAAAGCTAAAAATTACACTCACAGACAGGTAGTTTCTCATGAATATGTTTTAATGATAAGCTTCTCACGTACCCTTTTTAGGGGAACAATTGACAGGATACAGAATATCTGTGTCATTACTATTTATGAAATCTAAAAAAAAAAGAATCCTTTCAGCAATAGGGGAAAGAAGGGTGGAAAAAAAAGGGGAAAAAAAAGAACAAGAAAAAAAGGAAGGAAAAAAGAAAAAGAACAAAAGAAAAAAACAAAAACAAACATAGACAAAAAAAAAAAGGAAAAAGGAAACAGAAAAAAAAAAAAAAAAAAAAAAACATTTTTGTTCTGTAATGTGTAGATGTGATCAGACCAACTATAGCAAGATTGGAATGAAGAGTATCTACTAGATATTTAGGAGGTCCAACAGAACTTACTTCTATGTTCCATGAAGACACCCACGACTTCGGCATGTCTGTTGGCCACTGCCATGTGAAGCGGGGTCTGTTTACAGGCCACTAAGAGACCACTATCTCCGTCCTGCACTCCTACTACTCCTCCTCCTCCTCCAAAACTTCCGCCATCACCACCACCAAAGGAACCATCATCCCCGAAAGGGTTGGAGCTCCCCGCCGAGGAGGAGGTGGTGGTTTCCGAAGGGGTGGAGCCAAACCCCATGGAGCCGAACTGAGAGGCGAGGTCAGCACCGGTATCTCGGGTCTGGGTGTTGGGGTTGGCACCCTTCTGAAGGAGGAGACCAGACAGCTGGGCCAGACCAAAGCTGGCAGCGGCATGGAGGGGCGTCTCTCCCTGTCGAAGGGGATGGGAAATTAATCATAGCATTTAATACAGAGATCAACTGTGTTGTGATACATTAGGTCTTGCACGACTAATCCGCCCCCCCCCCCCCCCCCCAAAAAAAAAAAAAAAAAAAAAAAAAAAAATAATAATAATAAGGGGCTGGATTTGGTAACAATGTTCCTTGAATTTCAAAAAAAAGTTACAATTAGTGCTGTAACATCACGGATATCTCCAATTCCGTTTAACCGCCAGTCAAAACCGGACGGTTTTCGGTTAAACAATTAAATTTGGGGGGGGGGGGGGGGGGGGGACTCTGTCGGCAGCAAGCCAGGTCTGTGTGAAAAAAGCGGGAAGGACTTTCATTTAACCGCGAGGTGCAGTTGAAGGCGCCGATTTGTGCTTGTGAACTTGTCACAAATAATAGTAATCGTTTTTAGAAGAATGTGTAAGATCATTAATGTAAATTAAAAACAGTAGAGGACCTAGGATAGAACCTTGTGGTACGTCTTGTGTAAAAATTGGATAAATTATTATTACAAACTACATACCGGTATTGAGATATATTACAAAGATTACTTTCAAACCAAGATGACAGACAAATTGGAGTGTTGTTCTAGTTTCGGAGTGGTGAGTCAACACACAGATTACTAAGCTGGGAGACATTGCCAGGCAAAGTGCCAGGTGGAGGGGCATAAATCGAAACTTAAAAAAAAAAAAAAAAAAAAAAAAAATTATTAAAAAAAAAAATTAAAAAAAAAAAAAAAAAACAAAGGGAAAACGAAACCGTCCAATTGAAAACGGAATCCGCCATGGGCGGTCGGCTACCGGACGGTTAAACGTTTGACTACAGCACTAGTTACAATAAGACAAAAGAAATGAAATTGACATGGCTTTTTGTGGCGTTATAAACATATTTTCATCCCCTTCCTCGAGACATAAGAGAAAATGACCTCTCCTTTTTTCAGTACTACAAAGAAAGATCATAGCTAGTTCAACTACTGGAGGATTATGGCAATAAATGGATTAGAATATCTCAAATACATCAATACAAACAATCAAGAAATGATGAATAAATAGAACATTAAAAAAAAACATCTGCAAGATATCTAACTAGAACTACAACTTGCTTACCATAATTATCAGATAGTTGTGAATTACATATAGAGTTATTTATTTTTTTAATTAAAAAAAAAATACAAGCAACACATTTGTTTTACTGGAATTGGGATACAACTATTTAGAGAAGGCTTCAAATACAAGAAGAAAAAGGCAAAGTTAACTTCTGTTTCATATTATATATTTACCTTGAAATTGGCAAGATTTGGCGAAGCACCATGAGTAGCTAGGAAGAGTGCACCCTGCTCGTTACCTGCTCTGGCTGCTCTGTGCATCAGAGTATCACCTGCAAGCCATAGAGAGCATAATCTTTTGGCAATAAAATGTCTGAGTTTTATGTACACTGATTTCTTACCAGGGGGGTGTTTCATAAAGCTGTTCGTAAAGTTGCGCATGACTTTACGAATGAATTTATGAAAAGTCAAATGGGATGCTCAATCATTTTTAACTGCATCAACTAAAGCATTCTAATTATAACAAACATTTTAATGCAAAGTATATTTTTTGCCATGATTTAATTGACGTTATTGGAAATATAGTCACACTTTGTTAAAACATCAGGAAAACTTTGGGCATCCTATCTGGCACTTCATATTCAAGTCGTCCGTAAAGTCATGCGTAACTTTACGAACAGCTTTATGAAACACCCCCCAGAAGACATCATAATACACATGGCTAGATAAGATCGGTAGAAGGGTAAACTCACTACCTTTTCTGTTTATATTTAAGAATAGTTTTATCTACAAGTATCTGTTTTTTTGGTATAGTTCTGTTTGAATAATTCCACAATTTGAATAGTTCTAACTACCTACTTAACATATTACATTCTTACTGGCAATACCTCTACAGATGCACGGACTTCAAGTAGATATATGTAGTGCATGTAGCTCTAGCATAACAATCAAATTTCCACACCCATAAGTAAACTTTGTTACAAAGATATTACAAAGTATGAATAAAGTTAGATTAAAACTAAAGAGTACTGCTTGCAGGTAAAGCTCTGAGTAGTGAGTACCCTTCCCCCAAGTGCAAAAAGAAACATAATGGAAAGTATTTATAGAGAGCAACATTCAACAGAAAAAGAAATGCAGTTATGAATTCAGCATTTTTTTCTTGGAATATAATATCATATACTGGTTAAAATGTAATCCTAAACCTATCAAAAGTCCTGCAATGTATATCACGAAAAATAACGACCCAACCTTACTGCTGGGTCAAAGGTCATAGGTCATACCTGTCTGTGGGTTGATGGCATCAGGACTGCACCCTCTCCTAATGAGCTTGGCAGCGAGACTGTCTTCGTTGTAACTGGTGCTAGTGGCAGTGTTATCCAGGGCCCACCACAGGGCGGAATCTCCATCGTTATTCAGCAGGTCAAAGTTGATCCTAGAAAAAAAAAAGGGAACTTTGGTAAAGGTATGTACAGTTCTAAAGGAGATCAAGGTATAAACAGATTCATAGCTTATATAATTATGTCTTATATCGCATTATATAATAATTAAAGAACATTACTTCAATTTCGTCCTGAACATTATTTTAAAAGATAAAACATGTACTGTAATCATATCTATCTTGTTTGTAACAAAACCCTAGTTTGTGCAAGTGAATCTCAATTGATTTGTTTTCCATTCAGTTTGATTTAATGATATCATTCAATGTTCATAGACCTTTTTTTTTTAATACACAAGATTTTATACAACTACTAAGAAAAAGTATAAACATTTTTTCTTTTTCTTACTTGGGTGGGAATCATGAGTTTAAAATATGTTGCAAATGCAATTCTGGTTTTAAAAAATGAAATGAAATCATAGATAGTTTCAAGGATGACATATGGCCGATTGCAAATGAAAGCAAATATTAATCCAAGGAACCAACATAAATACTTACAATTTGTGGACTAAGAGTTGATCAAATACAGCTGTATTTCCACTTCCTATTGCAATGTGAATGGGAGTGCTGAAGAGAAAAAAAATCAAATAGATAAATATACTTGGTGTAATCAATCATTTCATGAAATTACTGCTTACTCTATCTGTATTTTCTTATTTGTTAAATCTAATATATCACTGGTTTAGTCATTATTAATTGTATTCATCAAATTAAATATCATCTGCAAGAAAATTGCAATGTATACACAATATACAGACATCCTCATTACCTTGTCAATATCACGACTGAGCATTCCAACCTTCACTTCCTGCAACATTACTGTAACAACCATAGCACAATTGTGCATCAACATGATCACCAACACCATCACAAACATCATCATATTTATCATCATCGTTATCATCATCAACATCATCATCATCATCCTTATCACCATCATCATCATCATCATCATCATCATCATCATCATCATCATCATCATCATCATCATCATCTATCTTCAACCATCATCATCACCATCAACATCATTATCATCGCCATCATTACAATCATCGCTATAATCATCATCACCTCCTCCTCCTCCTCCTCATGTCATATCAATACCATCCTCCTCTCAACTACTTACTTTCCCTTACTATCCTGAGCATTGGGTTCGGCCCCGCCCTGTAGTATCTGCTCAGCTACCCTGACCATGCCTTCCAGCTGGGCGTGGTCGGTCACAATGGGGTTGAAACCAGCTACCATGTGAAGGGGCGTCTCCCTGTCCCCCTGGGTAGCAGCGTTGACATTGGCACTGGACTTGATTAGGAAGTTGGCAGAGAATTCATCCACTACAGACACCAAGTAAGAGACAGACAACAAAATATTTCACTATGAATCATTCAGGGACACCAGTTAGATCAGAGGGCCTGAAAATCACAGAGAATGAGCTATTTTGTACACAAAACAACCTAAACTATAGTCTGAAAATAAATCGCCAGGGCCTGAATTCAGGCTTTTGCCTGAAAACTGGCATCCCTGATCATTTGTTTGTGAAAATAGGTGATATGATATGTCTTATCATAATGTATTGGGATGTCATTTCGCTTTTAGATTGATACATTTTTACTCTTGCTCTCTCTTCATCTTGTTTATTTTGTTCATGTTTCTTTTCATGTTTCATGTTGTAAACATAGTACAACTTTTCAAAATGTGAGGTAACTAAAGAGATGATTGGTACTTTAAAACCAAAGAATAGCAACAAACACAGACAGGAGCCTTTCTTCTTGCACTCATCAGAATCGCAAGAATGAACAGAATTTAAGATTTCCAGGAAGCTGGAACATATATACCTCAAAACTTTTGTTTGTGATAACAAATTTTCCATACAAATGAACAATTCTCAACTTAGAAATCGATACATTAGAGCTAAAGAATTCTCCAAATCTGAGGCATAACGAAAATCACCATCTTCTTTTCATCTCTTCTCACAGTCTTCTCATCCTACAACATTACGAGAAACTTTCTCAATTAACCTTCATGAACTGACCTCTCTTGATGGCTTTGTGCAGCAGACAATGACCCTGTCGATCAGCTCTGTCCACATCCACTCTGTGCTTGACCAGTTCACTGGCGATACTCTCTTGCTTCGAGGACAGAGCCAAGTCAAGCGGAAGGTCGCCCCTGTCGTCCACCTCATTCAGCTTCCCTGGCAACTGAATTTATAATAGTGAACAGAATAGAGGTGTCATAGTCGAGTGCTTTAATCATGTGACTGGAAATGCACAGGTTGGCACGTCAACTCGTGTATTTGAGCAAGACATTTTATCTATATTGCTCCTCTACACCTGGGTGTGAAATGCTCCCCAGGGAGTGGAGAATGTGAACTGGAATGTGCAGAATAGTAGTTGAATCCAGTGACCAGGGTGATAATAATACTGTAAGCGCTTTATTCACTTCATAGAAAAGCGCTTTATAAGTAACGGGTATTATTGTATTATTATTAATTTTAATAAGAGCATAAATATACTACCTTGCTTGTATCACAGCAAATAATATGAATTGAGATTTAATGAACTTCGTAAAGGAGGCATAAAAACCCCTGAGTGTCTTACCTGGGCGTCGTACTCCATGAGGAAGAGAAAGACGATGTCTTCTCTCCTATTTCTGACGGCAGTGTGGAGAGGGAACGGCGCCTTGGTCTTGAACATCTTGTACAGGAGAGGGGCGGCCATGTTGCCAAAGTCCTCGCTCGTGAAATCATTCTGAAAGAGGTAACGATACAGAGTGAAGGATTTACTCCTCCATGTAATCACGATGGAAAGTAAAACATTGCATGTTAAAGGTAATACAAAGTTTTGGTATGGGGTCATGAATTTGTTTCAAATTAACATATTGGAAGCATAAGCATTTTACAATATTCAATGATCGTTGCTGCGGTTGAAATTGAGTCTAAAAGTGATGAAATTGTAAATAATAAACTCTCTATGTTGTATAGCTCTCTCTCTCAAGACTGATATATAGCCTTAAACAATATTTCTTGACTTCAATCAACCGATTTGCTATTCCCGTGTGAAAATTATATATCAGAGCTGCATATTCTGAGATTTTCATGATCGCAGCTACCATGGAATGGCCTCAGGCGCTATTTGAAATATTTGAAATTTACCGCGAGCACCGGTAGATTTTTGATTATCCAATTTCTTGAAAACAGAAAAGTTTTAGGTGCAAAACTTTCTAGTGCTCATAAACGAGCATAGGGGCATCCCAATATTTTAAAACTTTAAAGAATTGCTATCTATCCAATTAAAAAAAATTCCCAAACTTTGCATTACGGTACACATACAATGTTATTATTAAAGGATTTATAAGGAGTGTGATCAACTTGAGCTTTGCTTTATCTCTACATGATTAGAAAGGGTCCATCATAATAGAACATTTAATTTTTTTTTTTTAATGTCATGGTTATGGTATGTACAACAAGGTAAAATAAAGAAAAATACTAGGTTACGACAACAAAATTATGGCAGAGTAAACCAATTTCACAAGCTTTGTATTATGTACTTTTAATTGTTTAAGCTAATTTGTTTGTAGAGCACCATAAGTACCGGTGTCCATGCTATAAAAAAAGCCATCATCATTACTATTATGATGATTCTTTTGTTCTTATGTCTTTCCCGCAAGTTTCTTTTCTTAAAAATAATATAACTGATACCATGTCATAAATTCTCCATGTTTTCCTCAACCTGAAAACTGTAACTATACTGACTATAAACTGTGTAAATATTTGAGGATAATATCTGTGGTTATGACTATGAAACTAAAACTACCATCAGTACTTAATTTATACTGGGAATCTTGCTCAACAAGCCTAGCTTTTCTGATCCCATTTTTCCCCTCTCAGTTAAATCAAGCAATATAAAACATGCTGTCTTATTCTCAAACTTAAATGTACTCTGTAAACCTATTTTATTATGTACATACTTATCAGTATTTCGTTACTTGAATAATTCATTTGTTCTATTATATCTTGTAATAGTGTATGGTTTATATATGTCATTTTAATTTGTGGATATTTGAGTGGAAAAATAAATCAAATCAAATCATCATCAAGCTTGCATTGAATAAAAGCCCACTTCTTCTTCTTACCCAATGACTTGAGATGAGTTCTGAGCAGTAGCCTTTGAGCTGCATGGCACCGATCTCCTCTGCCACCTGGTAGTAACGGATGCAGTTCCGTACGTTGACAGACGACATCAGGGTCTTCTCACATCTACAAAGAAAGAAAAATGATTTGTTCTTTGTCTTGTTCTTTTTTGTTGTGAGCATTGAGGGGGTGGGGGGGGGGGTGAGGGTAATGAGAAAAAAAAAACTGAACTTCAATGGAGTAACCAATACATCGATAGGCTTCTGTAAAAACCTATGGTGTAATTTTTTGAAAAACTGTTAGGTGTGTATTAAACATATTTCCTTCTAACAACTTGTATTTAGTTCAGAACATGATATTGTAAAACAAAAATCCTCCCCCAGCATACATGTACATTGATTGATACACTCCTTCATTGCACTATCTTTCAAAAGCAGTTTCATTCTGTATCCCTCTATCAACAAGCATACTCATCAAGTACCAGTTGCAACTTGAGTAGCTTTTTTTGAGATCGATACAGTGCAAATATGATATGCACAACAAAAATGTACACAAGCTGTTTACACTCGGCCAGAGAGACCTTCAAAATCAATGCATCCTGTTCACACGGTGTAATTCTGCAACAAACTACATGAGCTCGCCGTGAACTTGTCTCTTGTGTATACCTATGTGTAAAGTGCATGCAACCACAAACTTCCTTTAATGACATGAGCAATGGCATCCTGTCCATGTTTTCTTTTCAAACGCCCCCTCTTATATATGGAAAGCTGCCTGTGACTCCCACTTTCGTATGCACATTGAAAATAAAACCTGACAAAATTATATACATTGCAAAAAGATTGTTTTAGGACAACAAATGCCACAACGAATAGGAACCATATCCTTTAAGTGACTCAGTAATCACTATGAACATCACGGACAAAGAAAGCGGACAAAATATACAGTTCCTCACGTAGACAAAGGAACATCCCTTCACTGCTTTTATGTAAAACAAGTATGGTAAAACCTGTCACTCAAAGATTTGTACTATTTTGAGGCATTTCATGATCATCTTAAAGTGCAATTTTGTTAGGGCTTCAATATTACACCAACAGACACTGATAACTCTTAGGGCCATGCATTTTAGATTGAACATTGTTAAACGATGCCTTTAAACCCACCTATCCTGTAAGGGCACCAGCGTGAACCTGCTAGCCGCTCTGAGGAGCTCCAGAACAAACGTGTCGTCTTGCCTCAGCGAGATAACGTCAGTGTAGACCCACTTCAGCAAGTCCATGCCCACTTCAAGCCCAATGTCTGTAATAGTGTTGAAATTATATACATGTACATGTATGTTATTCTTATATTGTTATATATATACATGTATATACAGTTAACAACTAAATTATTGATACCCCTTGTAAATTTTATGTATTTTGTGTCCCTCGTAACTCAAGAATGAAAGAGGGACGGTTGAATTAGGGCCTTCAGTGAATACTTCAAGATGTAAACGCTAGTATGCAACATTCTCAAGACAAATAAATCAGGATAAATAAACTTTTCATATACTTAAAAAAACTACAATGTACAAAACTTGGTGAGGGAATGAATAATTTACTTGTTAAATGTATATATTTTATTGTTTTACTATAGCTTTTTCACATTTACCATGGTATCCCATTGACTCTTATGATCCAGCAAAGATGTTCTTCAGAACAATTCATATCACTCATAATGTCAAAATAAATAATTCCATAAATAACCCATGGATAAACTGTCAACCTCACATTTTTGTATATTATATTGTTGTTGTTACCAAATGTTACTTACACCGTACATGTATTTATTGACATGCTTATAAATGCTGAAATACTCAGTAAATTGAACCTAATACTACAAACTATTCCATCTTTCTAATTTGAGAGTGGATCCTAACTTTAATTTTGAAACAAGAATATTTGTAATTATCTACCGGTATCCAAAATGGGGAAAGAAAAAAAATCAGAGTTGTTCCCCTTAGCTTAATGACTTTCAGATGATGTACTTGGTTATTTTAGAACTTTTACTCAGTAGCATAACAAAAAACATCACAACTTTGTGAAAACCTACTTCTTGCTACACTAAACAGGTACTTGATTCGACATGATATACAAGTGACAAGTTACAAGTACAGTGTACATGCATTATAATTACACACAAATAAATTTACAATAATGTGTAAATGCATACAAGTATTAAAAGAAAATTATTGGTGATATAGAACCAGAAAAATTTGCTTCTATTCACAAGGAAGGAATAAAGAAAGTAGGAAGTGTTATGTATTGGTATACCTGTAAAATCAATGCTCTGTACATCAGCCAAGTTGGGCACTCCCCAGTGGTCACTTCGGGCTGCAAGGACAAACTTGTGAGCTTTGACCTCTTGACCTGCCAACCTCACGACCAGGTCACTGTTAAAATTATAGATGACAAAGATTAGTAGGATATAAAGTTTCAAGGATGTCATAGAATATACCCATACTAAGTGCAATCATTCTTGAATAAATACACGTATAGGCTTGAATTGATGTACTTTTACACTAAAATAAACTTTGAGATGTTTGAGTAATTTGAAGTTGTTACTAATCTAAATATTGTAAGACAAACTAACAGCATGAGTGAATAAAATAAAATAAAGAACCCTTCGGATAAGAATCTAAATATGCATGCATATCAAATTGTTAGCAAAAGTGTGCCTTTTGCCGACCATGTAACAAAATACAACATACAACATAACGGAAATGCACTTTTATCAGCTTGTGCTTAAAGTAGTCACTGGAAGACAATTCACGAAAATCAATAATTATGGATCGATTATATATAGATAAAAAGATTTTCTCTTGAAAAACAAAATAATTTGCTGAAAAATCATATTGATATCATGGAAAGGCATCAAATGCAATTTTTTGGCTAGCTGTGTCTCGCATGTGACGTCACAAATCTTAATGCTCTACAGAGGACTGCTGAAGGCAGAAAATCTGGATCTCAGAGATGATAAGTGCGGGCCCCAAACGTATTTTGAAGAGGGAAGTTGTTATATTTGATCAGTAAGGCTTCCCCTTCGCAATGGTATGAATTTTCATTCAATTCAAAACACTTTTGTTACTTTGGGTGACTACTTTAAGGTAGCAGAAGAACTAAAATAAATAAATAATGTTACCTGTACAGCTCCTTGTCAAATAAGTCAGCAACGGTTGCCAGGAGCCTTGACACAAAATTGCCCTCTTCTCCTTTGCCTCCGCCACTGTTTGCTGCCGTGGCAACATTGTACTTCTGCTCCACTTCAGCGAGGCGATTCTGCAGTTTGACGTATTCCTGCCGCAGCAGGTCTAGATGGCGCTGCAGCTTCTCCGCTTCTGCAAGAATGTTCAATAACATGATGAGAGTTCTAAATTGACTGCTTGAACTTGAAGAGTAATTCCAAGTATGCAGATTATAACGTAACGCAGTGACTGTCTAGTATTTTAAACTCTTGAATTAAAGATGAGACCATTCACAATGAAGGCAAGACACTGCTAGTACACAGCAAAATGAAGATACATGTGACTAATTTCCTTAAGGTTACACATCATTCACATCCACAGTGGAAAAACCAGGAGTCTGTTCAAATGCTGCTAAAATATTCCATGAATTATTCCACCATCAGCAGATATTCAACACATATCCAACACAGTCCCCAGTATCATTACAATTTGATGTGTCTCAAAACATCAAATTGTCCCATCATAGACTAACAACATCTCTTTCTAAGTGCTTTTAAAACTGTGAAATATGTTCCCAAAACAAAATATCATAGTTTGGTTCTGAACAACTGTGGGAGAGGAACACTTAGATTAAGCCAATTTAGCGATGTTTTTATACAGGCTTTAATCCCACATGGAGATTGTAATTATGAATGCACTAATGGGTGACAGGTGGGATTATCACATCCTGTGGGGATTATCCTCTATGAGGGGAACAGAGGGGAAGACAAAGGGGAGATAAAGGGGGAGAGGGTGATATGGAGGGGAAATTTGATATGATGAGTCGCAACAAAAATAGAGGTTCATTTATTTTGTACAGCAAAAATATGTTGAAGACAAAATATATGATTTACACAAATTCATTGCAGGTTTTTGTGATAAAATTGAATTTTCCATACTTTATCCATACATAGTGCTCAGGAACTCAAAACAAGTTGAAAATTACTTAAAATTACTGAATTGTTCCTGAATGCACTGATTTTAGTGATTTGTGAAGTACTTACTGTACAAAATAAAATGAAATGGATCATGTAACCTTATTCATTGTGCGGATTAGAATTAGAACATTTTCATAATATTATACATATTTTTGTTTTGATTTAAAATAATAGTGAAAATAGGGGGAGGGGGGACAGGCATTTAGGGAATAAATTTTATGTGCCCTAATAGAAGGCAACGGGACAGAGAGGAGAGCGATAAAAAGCACTTTGCCCAAGATGATATCAATGCAAATTTGTAACCACAGGGGATAAGGCATAAGCCAATGATGTCACACTGCCAATTATTGCTTTTTATAAATAGGGGGGGGGGGGGGTGAACACGTGTCACAAGTATTATGGATCCTACAACAGAAAATCAGTAATTGTATCCATTTATATATTTGTCACACCTGGAAACAATTAATGAGAACTCAGGAATGGTTATGAATCATCCAGCGACACCAACAGTGACCTAAATTTCACGATTCAACAGTGACTAACAAAACAATTGTAGGGCAGCAATATTTTCACACGAACGTTTCACAGCCATTTCAACGCAGTGAGGCTAAGTAATCAGGGTTTTTTTTCTCCTCAGGAAATTGGGAATTATGAAATTCATACTTCAAATATTTTGTTCCTATACAACATTTTGTTGTTGTTGTTGTTGTTGTTTTTTGTTGGGGGGGAGGGTGTCTTTTTTTTAAATGAGTTTGATTTCAAAATGGAAGAAAGATTGTAAAATATTGATTGTAGAATAATACTAGATTTTACATTTCAATTCGTTTCAAACTACCGGTAAATATGTTCATCCTACACTTGACAGACACAGAGAATGTGCTGAGCAAAACATAAAATGAGAGTTCAATTGCCACAGTGCATTGATGGCAGGCTGCTAACACACTGTTTTATATTTCCATTTTGTTCTCTTGGAGATACCATGGTCCCGTTGCTTCATATTCTAGCTGGATCAGCGATTTCAGTAAATTTGGTACCATATCAAATATTTTGAGTTTTCTCGTTCAATAAATAGAAAATTCATTTTTTTATGTTTACATTTTTTGGGGAATTATTTTTTGACCTAAACAATCTAGACTCCTGAGTGAAATAAAAAAAAAGCAAGTTGTACTTGTAATCTTGTATTCATGTTTTTATGAACTCAAGATCATACAGCAAATCTTTCTTTAATTTCTTTCCACTTTTTATTCAGATAATTTCTGAACAATTTTTTTTATATGTGACACTCTATTCCCCTACATACTCCTATAACAGCGCCATGCCAAAAGAGCAATTAGTTGAAGAAGTTTACAATTACAAGCAATATTTCAATTTTCATAAATCTTCAGACTTACACTGTATGCATGTCGGACAATATTATAAAGGACAAATATTCATGACATTGATAGTGCTATTAGTATTAGTGAATATTTTCCATTTAATTAAAAGGCCAAAGAGAAGTCTTTATGTTTGTTAATTGTTCGGACATCCAACCTCCCACTCATATCAGCTAACGATTTACAACAATACGTCAGGCACTCAGGAGGTGTAACATTTATAGTTTTAGTCTACTGTATTTATCCAAACACGCATATTTTATTTCAAATCACAAAGAATATTCAAGTCCACAGTGGCACAAAAATCACACCATTATTGCAATTAATTGTCCGAATGACTTCACTTTAGTCTTTACTTAGACAGAAATTTCTGTCTTTTTCGTTCGTTAGCCAGTCTGATTTGGGTATAGACTGAATTTTCCGTCTCTTTCGTTCGTTAAGCCTCTTATTTGGGTAGGGTCGGCTATCTCTTTCCGACCCTACCCAAATAAAAGGCTTAACGAATGAAAGAGACAGAAATTTTCGGTCTAGTCTTCACTGTACATTTTAGTTCAACTCAATTCAAGCCTGATGTTTCTGACTGTCTCATTTCAATTCAATTCAATTTAGCATTTATTCAATTCCATAATAAAAACATTTTTCATTTCTCATTCATTCAATCATTGATTCATACACATGCAGATCGACACCGAGACAGGGCCGGGATCGGGAGCTCTCAATTCGTTCATAAATTAGGATGCAGGATCATGAGAATGTGCCCAATTTACGTCTGAATTACACTACTGAATGGACAACATGTTTCAAAAGTCATAACAAAAATCTCTCAATTCAAACAGCGGTTTAAAACGTTTATAAAACATTAACAAGAATATAAACAGACACACAATAAAACAAGAAACACGCCCTTACCCTCCGCCATGATCAGTCATACAAACGATAATGAACACGGGTACCGGAAGTGATTGGTCATTGAATGACGTGACCCGCGAATCAAAACATTTTGTTCGCTGAATTTGAGGAGCAAGGCGGGGAAATCCCTATTTTCGAACTCTGACGAGACAGTTGGAATTTCTAACTCAGCTCGGTACCCCCATATTCTGCCATCAAGAACAGTGAGATTATTTTCATTCTTATTCATGGCGATGGATAGATTTGGATCTAGACCTACAGTCATATCCATCATATTTTTCGTTGCGTTGCGAATTGCGTTGACCGTTGTCGAGCATCGCACGCTCCGCGCTGCACCCGGGACAGGCCACAGGGGTGGTGTGGATAGCCAGGCCCAGCCGTAGCTCTATTTCTCCAGCACTTTTTGCTGCAGCCTAGCCTTCGCACGCGCTAGATTGGCAAGGCCATATTATGGTATTTTAATCTAACTGCATTGTCATTTGACTCTTTCACTGACCTTACTAACTTTTATTTTACCACTGACTTTTTAATGTTAATTCGACTAGGGTCTAGAAAAATCTAGTACTCTAGATCTAGATCTAGATCTAGTATCATCTAGTATACTTTTCTATACTAAACATGCTAGATTATTAAAGTCTATTACATGTAGGACTAGGAGTTGGTCAGAATTTGTGCTGGTCTAGGCCTGGTCTAGTCTCTAGACGTAGACTCTACTGTGTGTGTGTGTGTGTGAATTGGGTTTTTACAGACGTGTATCAATCAGATATGATTATTTACGTCTGGGGATCGACCTTTAAACGTCACCATCCGAAAGACGTGACTCAGTTTCGAACCTGCGTCCTCGCCTGAATCAGTTTGTAACTTCCACTAGACTCTACTCTAGACTCTGCTGCCTGGTACTGGGAATGTTGACAAATTTCAGTTTTATTAAAGAATTCCACAGGCATTACTAGTCCATAGGCCTACCACTAATACCAGACAGTTATTCTAGATCTACACTGTACGTAGATTCTAGGTCTAGACTCTAGTCTAGATTGGACTTTTATTTTTTTAATTCAACAATCATCTGATGATGAATAATAATATGAATAATAAACAGTTGAGAGCAGTCAATAGCGTTAATCTAGTTATTGCAGTAGCACTGAAAAGATGATGTAGAACTTATGTTTTGGGTTTTGTGGTTGAATGGTGATGAACAGAAAATCAACTAGAATCAGCAGACCTGTAAATTATGCATTTGCTTGCCTAACACATACTACTGTTAATGTACAAACTACAATGCGGATCCAGGGGTGGGCCGAAACGGCCGCGGCCCCCCCCTATTGGCGGTGCAAAAAAATTGAGAAGGAAAAAAGAGGAAGAAAAAAAGAAAGAAAAAAGGGGGAAAAAAGGAGAAGATAAAAGAAAAGAAAAGAAAAGAGAGAGAGTTCAAAAAAGAGGAAAGAAAAAGAAGAGAGGAGCCGGGGAGAAAGAAAGACAACGAAATGGCGCTAAAAATTAGTGACAGTAACGACGAATAAGGGAAAGACAAGAGGAAGGGGGGGGGGAGGGGTGACTGGCCGTATTTTTTTTTTTAGGTTATGCGAAACTGAGTCGGAATTATGCTTCTTTTCAAAAAAATCTTAGCATGCTTGTTTATGTTAAGCCGTAGTGCATGAAAAGGTTAGTGTAGAAACACTTCTGAAAATGCCGCGCCCGGCCCCTCCAAAGAACGGCAGAATGGTAATCTATAAATTATGGGGTCATTCTTGATGGCTTGGGAGCCGTTATTAAAGAGGGGGCCGGCCCTACTCAAATGGTAGTGACGGTAACAAAGGATAAGGGAATAAGGAGGAAGGGATGCACATGCAGGCGCGTACGCAAGGGGGGGGGGGGGGAGTCGAACCCCCCTCAAAATGTTGTCAAGTTGTCAAGTTGGTCCTGATGTGTATAATGCGTAGACCAGGGGTTCTCAAACTTTTTCTTTGACGGTCCTGAAGCGATTTCTATGAAAGCTGTAAGGTCCGAAATGACACTTGTATACTGAAGATAATGAGGCTTTAAATAGAGTTTCCTGAAAAATAACACCCAATATCCTGGAATTTGAAGGAATTTTCTTAAAACTTTCAAAATGCCTCTTACGTGGATTTCTTATTTGGATGAATCGCTATGACGTTTTAATATATATTAATTATTGAGTGGGCTTATTTTGCTTTCTAATGGATTCATACAACATGGCAGAGCTTGAGGGGCCTGGCAGAGCCTTTTCAAGAGAGAAAATTGTCTATAAGAGAGGAAGAGAGGTTATTTCTAAAATGAAATGAAAGGGCTCTTGTCAAATAGCCCTTTCATTTCATTTTTTCTCTCGAAATAAAACTCTCTTTCTCTCTTATACTTGTAGAATGACAATTTTATGAGATGGAATCTTCAATCTGAAGCCTTTTTGTGCTCTTTGAAAATGGCACACTGAATGGGGGCAGTGCAATTAAAATTTCAAGGGATGGATTAGAGTTTTTATCGCTCTTGAAAGTCAAATAGTCCTTTCATTTCAGAAATAAGGCTCTCTTTCTCTCTTATAGACAATTTTATGAGATGGAATCTTCAATCTGAAGCCTTTTTGTGCTCTTTGAAAATAGTACACTGAATGGGGGCAGTGCAATTTAAATTTCAAGGGATGGATTAGAGTTTTTATCGCTCTTTAAAGTCAAATAGCCCTTTCATTTCATTTTAGAAATAAACTCTACATGTAATACATCCCTTGATATTTAAATTGCGCTGCCCCTATTGTGTCCTCTTTTTAAAGAGCACAACAGAGCCCTCAGATTAGGCAGCAAGTAGCAAAACAAACCCGTAACACTGGACACAACATTCAATGGGATGATGCCCACATCATTGAGTTTGAAACGCACTTCTGGTCAAGAATGCTAAAAGAAGCATCTGCATAAAAAGGATGAATCCTTCACTGAATAGGGATTCTTGCTATACACTTTTACCTTTGTGTAAATAATAAAAGCTTAAACTGCATAAAACTCTCTCCAATTTTGCAGGGGAGAGCCTTTGCCGGGAGTCTTTAATAATAAAAGGGATAAATCCTTCACTGAATAGGGATTCTTGCTATATGTTACCTTTCTTCGATCCAGTGATCTCGAGGCAGCAGACAGCAAGAAATTGTGTAAATAATTTGCTGTTGCCAGGAGTCTTGCATGGGGCGGAGTTTATTTTTTTTTAGGAAATTCCAAATAGTCGTCATGAGCGATAGAAATTGTAATTTCCTCCTTGAGAGTCACATAACCCCTTTCATTTCATTTTAGAAATAACCTCTCTTTCTCTCTTAAAGACAATTTCATATAACTTCTGTTTTCGTATTGTTGTACTTTCGTCCGCAGACTACTCTAGCACATGTCGAGCCAACTCAGTCGGAAATGTAATATGTAGGCCTAAGTGTAAAGTTAAGTTTCATGTTCTTCCTGTTTTCTTTCTTTCTTTCTCTCTCTCACTCTCTCTGTCTCTCTCATTTTCCTCTATCTTCTTTTTAAAAAACATTATTCTTTCTTTTCTTCTCATTTTTCTGTGTGTGACATGCGTTTACGCGTACGTCTATCAAAATGGTAGATTTACATTTTGATGTTTCCCTTTGTAGGTGCACCTTATATTCCAGAAAATGCCGTATTTTGATGGTGCCTCCCCCCCCCCCTCCCCATGTATTGATCTGGATATAAAAAATTACTTTCTCATTAATTCTATTTCCAATATATCTAATACTTGCACTAATCTCCAATTTAAAAAAAAATCGTCTACTTTCTCTCAAGACAACATTATATAAAGGATTCATTAATGCAAGGCTATCTCGCGAGTAATCTCTCAATTTCTAAATTCCTGCTTTACTCATCTCCCAGTCTCCCTTGCTTTAATATTCCTTGTTACTCCCTTCCAATTGAACTCCAACTTAATTGATGTTATACACTGTATCTATTCTTCAACTACAGGTAGATGCAAATGTTACTCAAAATCCATTATATAAATCACACTCAGGATACAGCCAATTGACGAGAATTGCTTCAATCTATATTTTACATGTATCATTAATATTATGGTTTTACAATGGCTGTGGTGATGTGTTGTCTAGGTATTATGTTAATGTGTTTGTTAAAATGTATTACCATGGTGCACCTTCTTGGTTACAAAAAAAATATGTGTATGTAAAAACACTCATGATAAAGCCGCGCCCGGCCCCTACAACATCATTTTGGATTTTCAGATGATGGGGCGGGTGGCAGGGGTAGGGGGCAAAGTTCGCCCCAATTTTTCAAGTACCCCCCTAAGGGCCACTTTTACTTTGTAAAGAAGTGCCCCTTCCCCTTTTTAACTCGGATAAGCGCACATTTCATCAACACATGTGCCCCCTTTCCTATCTGATAAGGGCTTTTTAGAAAAATGAGGCCCTTCATAAATAAAAAGTCTCCCTGTGACCATTTTCATATAATTATGAGAAGTTAATTCTTTTCACTTCAGTGCGCTCTTCACCTCCGATAATTGCCCCTATTCAAATCAGAGAGATGCTCGTTTTACTTTGAAAAGTACCCCTTCCCCTCCTGATAAGTACTCTTTTCATCTATGATGGGTGCCCATTTTCACCTTTGCTAACTGCCCTTTTATTTTGAATCGTGCCCCTTTTCCTTTCTAATAAGGGACCTATCCCCTTTTTTATAAATGCCCCTTTTCACCTCTGATAAATCAATTTCGGATGCATGCCCCTTTTCCGTCGATAAATGCCCATTTCCCATACTCATAAGTGCCCTATCTCATTTCTGGTGAGTGCCTCCTTTCAGGTGTAAGAAGTGCCCTGTTTAAACCTTTGGTAATTACTCTTTGTACCTTGACACATGCTCCTTTTCTTTTCTAATAAGTGTCTTTATCCCTTTCGATAAGTGTCCCCTTAACCTCTCATCATCAGGCACGTAGCCAAGGGGAGGGGGGGGGGGGGCACGTGCCCCCTAACCTGCTCATCATTAGTCTTGCACCTAATTTAAAGCGACTAAGAGTAATTTCCCCTAAAGCTCACTCGCTCGCTCGCATTTATAGATGATACAATTATATGTAACATTAAAACAAAGGTTTTTTTCAGTCTTCCGTGATGCTTATAACCCCATCATGATTTGGTTTTTTCCTCTTTATAAGATGTAATTTTTCACCTTTTTTCGACCTCACAGATCTTACATTTTTTTCTCGCTCGCTTTGCTCGCTCGCAAATGAATATTCAGACAATCACACCCAGCCGAAAGTGTGATGCTTAAGCAATATCTTGTATAATATATAAAGAAAAACAAATATTAAAATCTTCCCTGATAATGGAATCACAATGAGGTATATACCAATGTCTAAAAAAATGTACATTTTCGCTTTGAGATTTCGCTTTGTACATGTAGGTGCCCTTTTTTGTCCATGCTTTCCACTTTGGAAATAGCTCCGCCGCCCCTGCTTACGCATTAGCGCCAGCGTTAATTTCGCGCTTGCGCGCACAGGGGGTGTCTGCGTGTGTGTGTGTGTGTGTGTGGGGGGGGGGGGGTTCCTCTCTAGCTCTGAAGCTGAATTTTTTTAAACTGGATTCGTGCGATTCGGTTAATACTTTTAGAGGGAGTCTGAGGGGTGATGTGCCCCCCTCTGAACCTGACATTTTTTGATTTTTGAAACTGGATTTGTGCGTTTTGGTTAATACTTTTTTGGGGAGTCTGATTTGATTTCAAAACACCTGCAGTTAATGCGGGATGGGGTTGCAGCCTCTCTTTCCCCCAAAATTTAAAAATTATCAATATGCATTTGTTCTATCTTATCTCGTTTATTTTGGTGACAATTAACACTTTCACAACATACATAAGCTCAAATTTCCGCTCACTCGCTTCGCTCGCTCGCCAAATTATTAAACCAGGAAATGATATTGGGGCAAGAGGCTTCAGCCCCCACTGATGGAAATGTCAAAAAAATTGCGCGTGAGCATGTCCCCTTTCCAAAATAATTGTGCCCGTTTGTAGGTACCAGTACACTAAGTACAGTGCTTCTAATATGACCTTGTCAGTATTGGTAAGTTTAAGTAACGGTCTGCGCGAATTTCGAATTTCCGGCCCCCCCTATTGGAAAATCCTGGATCCGCGCCTGCATGTCATTCTGTTTGGAGCCACAATGGTATTGATCCATATTACTTTAACATGGAGCCCCCTTTTGACCCCAAACAGACGACATGTTAAACTTTTCTGTTATTATTGTGGTACATTGTGTATGGTGTATTCCATCATCCTTAATGTATTAGCCCTGCATTATCAAAAATAAAACATGACATGTGCTTTTTCTCTATTCTACTTTTATGTTTTTGGTTGGTTTTTTCTAGTACTTGCCTTGTTAATGAAGTGATATTTAAACAAAAAGTATCTTTAACCTTTAGCAGGCTTTACTCAATGATGTCAAAAAATTCAATTTTAAAATTTTTACAGATTGATGCTCAATTAAATAACAAGGAGGACTATTTTTGTTTACTGCCTTCATATATTTAAAGCAAATTATTACAAGTTACCAATGTTTTATTTTGAACTTCTGTCAGGGGAACCAATAAAATGTCATTTTTACTACTTTTTAGGTTTAAAAAACTGGACTCATGATGCATAAAAGTCCATTTAGAGAAATTACCATTACATGGGCTCTTGCCTCTTTTTCCTCAAATTGATTCTGTAAAACTGTATCACTGTTTATTTCAGTGATAAGAGAGACGGTACATGTCAAAACTGCAAAGTGATTTTCTCTCTCTCTCTTTTTTTCCTCCAGAGCCGGTCGATATAAAAATGGCTCACAAGCGGCCAATGAGCGTACATGTAGATGAGTTAAAGTCCTTCAATCTCTTCTCTGCATTTGGTGCAGATGGTAGGCTGAAAGTTCCTCGACCGACTGCACAGGACCTGGAGTCAGGTAAGTTCTCTTGTTGTCTCCAGCTTGCATCCTAGGCCCCATTTCACAAAACTTGTCATCGGTGACAAATGACAGGTTTTGTTATAAGAGTGAGTGAAATCCTTGCTTCTGCTTGATCAGCAGATTTGTCCCTGATTTTTTTCATTTGCCATTGAAAAAAGGCTTTGTGAAACGGGTCCCAGATCCTCTTCTTTGCAGTCTTTCTGTCTTTCTACTTCTCTCTGACTCTAACTGTTATTCTCTCTCTCTCTCTCTTCTTATGTTTCTTTTCGTTTCAATCGATTCATCCGTCTCTGTCCGTCTCTTCATTACCCCCCCCCCCCCACCCCACATCCATTTTCATTGAAACTGATAAGCTTACTTGACTACATCGATCAATATTTGACCATCTCCACCCAGGTGTAAACATTCACTTGATATGCTAGAGTGCTACACATTTACCGGTAATACTTACTTATGGATTCTTCTGAACGCAGGCTTAAGCCTCTATAATATATTCAGTTCCGAATTCCGTCTTCTCGTTTAGTTGGCCGGATCTTCACTTGGATATATACATGTAGTTGGGTTGATAATATTGGAGTGCTGGGGGGCATCACAGGTCAGCACACTGGACTTGAGCACTGATCAAGAATACTATTGTGTTTGTTGTTGTTATTATTATTTTCAATATTATTATTATTATTGTTGTTGTTGTAGCTTTTGTTGTTGTTGTGGTTGTTAATGTTATTCAATATGAATTTCCAATTCATTTTGAATATCTACCAATGCATCTACTGTATACATGTACATTATATATGGACCAAATTTTGTATCTTGAGCCATTTCTTATTTCAAAAAGCTTCTTGTAATTCTTGTAAATCAGATGAAGAAGAAGACTTGGAGGATCTTAAGGCAAAACTGTCCGGACCAAGCAAAGGCAAAGGAAAGGCAAAGACTGCGCAGAAGAAGAGACAGAAGAAGAAGAAGTATGATGACAGCGATGAAGATGATGAAGTGGTTGACCTCATGGCAAGGTACATTTCAAGTTTCATGAGTATTTATCCTGTTGACTTCAGGGGACCATTTCACAAAGCCTTTTTTCAATGACAAAAATCAGTGACAAATGAGAAAAATCTGATAACCAATCAGAAGCAAGGATTTCAGTAGCTTATAACAAAAACTGTCATTTGTCACTGATGACAAGTTCTGTGAAATCCCCCCCCCCCCCCTCCCGAATTCTCTTGTTCCTCTAGACTTCTTGCATGAACCATCTGGTTCATAGCTGCCATAGATTCCTATTTTGGAAGTAATAATTCTTATTTGTTGGCATTCAAACTAGTGTTGTGAGCCTCAGATTCCTCTTTCCATTGAAGTCTCACTCTTATGACCAAGTTACCAATTCATTTGTCTCCATAGGCCTGTCTTCACCAGCTTGAGTTTGCCAAGTAGCCCACTATTTCTGATTCAGGAAATTAGGCCGATCACAAAATAGTGGGCTATTTGGCAGGTGAATTTGCTCGGGAAAACTTCCCAAGATATCTTGGGCTAGTTTGCAAACTATCCCGCTATTTGTGGTCCGTCTTCACCAGCCCAAAGACTCGCAATATGTGCGGACACTGAGCAAATTTCTCTAGCTAATTTCTCGAGCTTGAGTCTCGAGCTGATGAAGCCGCGATTTGTATTTCGGGCTAATTTCCCGGATCACAAAAATTATAACTTTACTATCCTCTGATTGACTTTGTAGTCCACCTAGGAATTTGTATGAGAACCTGGTAAATGGCGACTCCCCTTCCCCTCCCCCGCCCCCAGAGTTTGATGATCAGATGGTGGCTGAGATAAGAAGAAAGAACAGAGGTGCAGCCCAAACAATACAGTAAGAACAAGACAGTTTGTATGTAAATTCCTATTAAGATTATAGCTTCATCGTGCATGGCTTATATTGTGTATAGACGACGATGGTAATTGTGATGATGATGATAGTAGTGATGATGATTCTGAATGTGATGGTGATGATGATGGTAGTGATGATGAGGAGGAGGAGGAGGAGGATTTTAAGGATAAATCACAACAGTTACAGGCTCTCTCAGTGAAGTTAGTATTTTCACATTCAATATCTACAAATGTTAAGTAAGATGAAGCCCAGTTGACAAAAAAAAAAATTACCACAACACTGAAGTAGACACAAAATGTATCATAAATATTATTGTATGGAAAATGTTTGTAACCTTTATTGCATCCAGGGATCATTTTACTTTTTGCATAATAAGGATATTGTAATACATGTAGTACATTTAAGGTATTACTTTTTTGTTCTAAGCTGTTCAATTGTAATATTAAACATTAACACATGAATGGAATAAGCTCTCAAGAATTCTAATCAGATTTGTGAAAATCAGTGAACTTGAACCTTCCCTTTTCCGTACATGTGCAGCAAGCTGGAGAGCGAAATCAATTGTATAGTTTGTCCAAAGGACAAACAGTAAGGCATTACAAAAAAAGATGTTGTATTGCCCTTTGCGACCCACCCCAAAATCTTGAAATCTACAGCAGCTTCTTAAAATAGTTTTTTTTTTTAAACCTTTTTTATAATATTTTTTTTAATGAATAAAAAAAATTATAAGCCAAAAAAAATGAGAAAAATCAACCCAAAGAGGGAGAAAAGATAAGACCAAAAAAAATAAGAAAAATAAAAAAGATTTCCAACCGAACGACCCATGTTTTGGCACCTTAAAGGCAATACAACTATTTTTTATAGGATCATTTTATCTTCAAACTTTGTCTTTTCCCTTCTATGTGCAGTAACCTGGAGAGTAGGATGAGATCATACCAGATGTCCAAAGCCATAGCAGCGATGGACAACGTGTCTCCGGTCAAGAACAGTCCGTCAGAGTTCATTGACCTTAATGCAGCTATAGCCAGGGAGACCATCACCATCAAAGTGAGAAGTCGAAAAGGCTTGCTGCGCTTTGAGGATTACCCAATGGTAAGATTTTTTTTTAAAGAAAGCTATAAAAGCTACGCGTTGTCAATGACAGTAATGGTCTTCTTGCTGACAATATATATGCTGTTCCTTTGTTGTGGTGTTTGATGTAAATGTACAACTTTGATATTGTGTGTAGGCTTGAGTCGGTACGGTCGATCACACCGGGACTCGACCGTTGCCGTCGGGTCCCGGTTTCGTTTTTTGAGAACCGGCGCTCCGAAAAAAATAATGAAATATGTAAGAAATTGCAGTTTTGCACACCACTAAAATCAATCCACCTTAAAACTTAAGTATTTAATTGTTACCAATCATATTCTAGCTCATCCTGAATCAATCCGAACTGCTGATATAAATATGGGTTGCAAAGCAGTTCGCCCCATGGGGTTGTTGTTGCCAGCTGCTAGCTATGTACTGGCCGGGTCTCTCGGCAGAATTGATAAATCAGGTTGAAAGAAACATTAATGTTTGAATAATAAAACGACTTTCTAAAAAGTACTTCTTTACAACATACCGATCGAATAATTTTTAAAAGACAAAATAGACATTTTTTCTTCGATTTTGAACACCGCATGCTTCTTTTAAAAGCTGAAAATGACTTGGTAATCAGAAGAAGTTTCGATACAGATAGCTGTTGCAAGGCAAGTTCAGACTAGTCTCGGAAAAATGCGCGGTGCTCCTCGTTATCGTTAGCTGTAATGCGTGCCAGAACGGACCCAAACAAAGACGTGATCGTAACGAGAAAAAAATCATTAAAAACTACGAGAGCACAATTGGAAAGACAACTACTCAAAATTTTCGTAAGCAGATACATAACTTGGAGGAAGAATAAAATAGTTGTCCAAGAAAAGCCACATAAATAGTTATATTTAAGGAGTTACTATAGGTACAATCATTATCGGAAGGGCCTGCTGCAATATTATATCTACACGTGTTTAAATTGAACACGAGGCAAATACCGCCCTCTACGGTAAAAAGCAGTATAACAAAGGATTCAAGTATTTGCAGCAGGCCCCTTGCGATAAAAATGTACCCAGTTACTCCTCGATTATCACAATTTCTGTGGCATTTCTTGGGCGATTATTGAATTCTTTGTCCAAGTTATGTATCTGATTATGGTAATTTTGAGCAGTAGTTGTCTTTCCAATTGTGCTCTCGTAGTTTTTAATGATTTTTTTCTCGTTACGATCACGTCTTTGTTTGGGTTCGTTCTGGCACGAATTACAGCTAACGATAACGAGGAGCACTGCGCATTTTTCCGAGACTAGTCTGAACTTGCCTTGCAACAGCTATTCGTATCGAAACTTCTTGTGATAACCAAGTAATTTTCAGCATTTAAAAAAAAGCATGCGATGTTTAAAATTAGAGATAAATATTTATTTTGTCTTTAAAATATTTTATGATCGGTATATTGTACAGAAGAATTTTTTAGAAAGCCGTTTTATTATTCTAACATTCATATTTTTTGACCAGATTTATTCAACCTGCATAAATCAAAATGGCGGCTCGAATGTTGTCTTTCTAATTTCTGCCCCAGTTTTGTTACTTTTGGAGGCACGATAATGGCACTAAACATCGCCAATCATGGATGAAAATAATGTCAAATGGAAGAATATACCGATCTGAGCCGAGGTATGCATGTGTTGATATATTTGATTGATAAAAAAGGTCACTTTTAAGGGACATACTGATGATATGCGCTTTTTATAGAGGCAAGTGACAAATCCTGCGAGCTGATTTCGGGACACCGGGTCCCGATCGGTGCAAGGCCGTCGGGACCCGGTTTATGAAAATCCCGACATGACTCAGGCCTAATTGTGTGAGTGCTCCACAGATTTTGTTTGTGTGTGGTTTTGTTAAATTGTTAGTAAGCAAATAACTACCGTTGGTGAAGGTGATGGGACAAACTATCACTTCCGAGGCGATCTAGATGTAGCTATCTTTCCGAAGCGAAGCTGAGGAAAGATAGCATATACATTCTGATTGACGAGGAAGTGATAGTTTGCCATCGCCTGAAACCAAAAGGTGATTATTTGCTTTATATTCCACATCTAAAAACAATATAACTACAACAAGAAAAGGACGTGTATGCATCTACATGAAAAACACCAGGCCCAAATTCACACCAAAAAGGTTAAAAGTTTAACCCAACCCCTTGAGGGTACGGTGCGCGCATGTGTTTGCTTTAATTGCGCTCATTGGTAATGCGCGCTTAATTACGCCCATTTTAATGCGCTTTTGGATAATCTTCAGTGAAAGTGCGTTGCCCTTTGTAGATAGTACCTCTATCTTCAGTAAAAGTGCGTTGCCCTTTGTAGATAGTAGTACTATCTACAAAGAGCAACAAACTTTTTGCTTCTCCTATCAATGATGGGCGAACTATCTATGATCACGTGATTTACTTATGACCAATCGTAGAGCAAGATTCTTAGTATGTGGAATATAAAATTAGATATTTTAGATATTTAGAAATTTTGTTTTACAGTGTTTGTTTTCATCTTCTTCTGCTTTTTCTTGGTTTAGGAAGGAATTACATGAAGTCGTGAATTGCAACCTATTTAGAGAAATTACATCTAAAAGTTTTGTTTTCACCTTCTTTTTCTTCTTCTTGTTCTTCTACTTCTTCTTCCTTCTTTTCATCTTCTTTTTCTTCTTCTTCTTCTTCTTCTTCTTCTTCTTCTTCTTCTTCTTCTTCTTCATCTTCTTCTTCTTTTTCTTCTTCTTCTTCTTCTTCTTCTTCTTCTTCTTCTTCTTCTTCTTCTTCTTCTTCTTCTTCTTCTTCTTCTTCTTCTTCTTCTTCTTCTTCTTCTTCTTCTTCTTCTTCTTCTTCTTCTTCTTCTTTTTCTTCTATCTTCTTCTTTTCATCCCCTTTCCCCCAAATCAGGTGATCACAACTTCATCCTATAATATTTACTAGGTTTTAATTTTCTCAAGATTCTTTTGTGAATTGAAGCCAATGTACTCTATTTATCACCCATGCCGCCATTTATCACCCATGCCGCCATTTTCTCTCTGTTTAGAACCAAACCTTTGAGAAGATATTCACCGAACTGGGCGTGTCGGAGGGCGTGGAAGGGAGACGGGTGAGGATAACCAGGAAAGGTGATAACCTCTTGCATGAGGACACACCCAGTTCTATCAATCTTCACATAGCAGACATACTGGGTAAGCAACTACAGTAAAACCTGTCTATAAAGACCACCCAAGGGAGACATGAAAAGTGGTCTTTATAGACAGGTGGTCTTTATGTGCAGGTTCCTTTAGTACATGTTTCAATGAGATACCATTTTAGTACAGTAAAACCTGTCTATAAAGACCACCCAAGGGAGACATGAAAAGTGGTCTTCATAGGCAGGTGGTCTTTATGTACAGGTTCATTCAGTACATGTTTCAATGAGAAACCATTTTAGTACAGTAAAACCTGTCTATAAAGACCACCCAAGGGAGACATGAAAAGTGGTCTTCATAGTAGTGCTGTAACATCACGGATATCTCCAATTCCGTTTAACCGCCAGTCAAAGCCGGACGGTTTTCGGTTAAACGATTTAAAAAAAAAAAATTTAAAAAATAATAATAATAATGTCCAAATGTCGAAAACCAATTGAATATGTTAAATATTGACTGAGATATGACCATCTGAATAAATATACTCCCCATAGGAACTCAGTGTTATATGCTCTGGCTCCTAATGGTTAGGAGCCAGAGCATATAACACTGAGTTCCCATAGGACATATATTCATTCAGATGGTCATAACTCAGCCAATACTAAACATATTGAATTGGTTTTCGACATTTGGACATTATTTTTGGTGTTCTTTCGGAATATGAAGAACAAATTGAGAAATTCTCAAAATAGATTTTTGATGACGTCACACTTCACCACTCTATAGTCTTTTATTGTAGATTCATAGTATAGATATATCAACTGCTATGAGAGGTCTGGCTGTCTTATAGGCTCAAGGGGACGTTGCATCCTGCCATGACCCCGAGGCGCGCCGAGAGCCAGTATAGAAATAGCCAGACCTCATAGCCGGATCTCATCAAAATGTTCCATTTTCCCAGTACCCGGAATCTTTAGGGAATCTCACTCATGAACTATTCACCGTTTTTCATTTCTTTATGGGAATGGCTATATTCACGATTCCGATTTCAACCAATCAGATAGCTGGATTTCTAAAGAGAGGTATATAAATCGTTTTATGAGGATTACAATGTTCTCTAAAAAGAATCTTCACATTTGTTTCTCCTTACTATATATTACTTCTTTTCAGATTATGTCATAGTAGATGGGGTAACACCTGCCATAGTATGGTACTCCACCACTCTTACTGATGAGGACTATGTCAGGGTGACATTGAGAACCAGGGAGAAGAACTGCAAAACAATCACTAAAAAACTAGCTAAGGTGAGTTGAGGTGTCATTAAGGTATATTTCCATGGTGAAAGAGGAATGTTTATTTTTGTAATGCCTGTCCCACTGGATGAGGGTGGTACCAGAGGCATTAAGTTTTGAGCTGTCCGTCTGCCCGTCCCGTTGCCGTGATAAGTCAAGAACCGTTGTTTTTGCAGGCTTTTAGACAGAGGTTACTGTGATACAAGAATCATTTACGTGCAAGATACTTAACCCTAAAAAGGCCTGGCTATTTGAGGTCTTAGTACGGCCGGGGCGGGGGCCATTATGGCCCCCCATAAGATCTCGGCCATGCATTGCACGCATGTCAAGTGAAGTGTATAGAATACTATGAAAATTTCAATTTTTTGAAAAATTCACTCATTTGCATATTTATGGTAATTTATGCAAACAAGGTCATAAAATCACATTTTTACCCATAAATCATATGTTATTCATATTTAAGCATTTTATTTCACTACATATATTCCAGGCCTGATAAAAACCCGATTTAAATTGGTTTCCCGATTTTTTCCCTGATTTTTTTTTTTTTTACCAGATTTGTTTTTCTTCCATATTTTATCCCTATTTTCCCTATTTCCCCGATTCCCCCTTATTTGCTCTATTCTTCCTTATTTTTGCCCTATTTTTCTCCCAATTTTATTACTTGAAAGAGGGGTACATGTATGTTGTTAGATGTCAATTTTCCCCGCGAATCCTCTTCTTCTTTTTTTTACTCAAGGGGGGGGGGCGTGGTTGAGGGGAAAACAAAAAAGTGCTCACTATCACCCCTGATATTCATTAAACCATTCTGAATAATAATACAAAAAAAAAAAATTGGAAGTGCCAGCTTAATCCTTATGTTATCTCTTGTTTTTATAATTTCTTATGTATTTCATTGTTTTTTTAACTTATGTATTTTATTGTTTTTGTTGTTTTATTTCATTTCTAACTACAATTCAACTATTTTGACCCCAAAACAACCACCTAAACTTTAAACAAGACCCAATAACCTATGTTTGATCTATTTTTAGGAAAAATGACTTTTCCATATGTTTTGTACACAAATCACGAAAATGAGCGATTTTCGGGCCGACATGCAAAGACAAAAGGTCACGTGACCTTGTAACCGTAGGTCCGATTTTCAAAAAAAAAAAATTTAAAGTTGCGCAAGACTCGAAAGAAGAAAGCCAGCGAGCGGCGGGGCGCCATCGATATGCGTTCCTGAACAATCAGAAAAAATTGTGGAGGGGGGGGGGGGCATGATGCCCCCCCCCCCCCGGCCTTATTAGGGTTAAAGATAAAGTTGAGTTCTGTGATTAGAAGCTTAAATTTCAATTTCAACAATTTATAATTTATGATAGGATAATTAGGATCTATTTCTTTATCGATTGCTAATCTCCTTAAAAAGGGAAGCTGTCCCATCAAAGTAACTCCTATCTCAAATTTGTTTGCTGCCCTCTTGTGTTGCAGTATTATAATGTTTATCCTTTCATTCTCCTGGAGATGAGGTAATTCAATGGTGTTAAAAATGTTTTGTTTAGTTTTTGTTAAATCTCACCCAGAGAGTCAAGTGATGAATGTGATATTATACACTTGCTGAATGAAAATGAGTTCATTATACAATAAATGGAATGAATTGTATTATTTGAAATAGATATCATATTAGCATTTTGGGCATTTTATAGTGTTTATTTTTATTATTTAAACTTTGCATTGTGTTCGTTTGTTGAATCACTGCATTGATATCCTATCAGGATGATTTCAACTGAATGGACCGCTTTACTAACATTCAAATTTATAGATGTTTCTTTCCTTGGGACTTAGTGACAAGTTATTCCATTAACCTGTTATTAATGAATGAACTACAATACTTGGAATCTAGTCTGCATACGTTACTTGTTGCTATGTCAGACAAGCCTTGGACATGCTTTCAGGTTGTCTTGAAGACTTGAACAAGCTTTGTTTAAAAGTATGCATAAAATTAGAATATGCTAGTATACCGGGTTATTCAAGAAAAAGGGACTTTTTATCAGTTTAATGTTCTCAAGATTCCTTCTTTTTATGCTTTCCTTCACTAGATGGAGACCTTCGAGAAGGTGTTTCAAGCGTTTTCTGAACTTCACGACAAGCCCGTTCATCAACTGCATTTCTCCTTTGACGGTGATGACGTCGCCCCCACTGCTACCCCGCAAGATTTGGACATGTCCGAAGAAAACGTCATCGACGTCATTATTTTATAGGAGATGGAACCCAGCTGAAAAGCTGGTGAAAACCAAAGAAACGTTTAAGCAAGCACTCTGTTACGGTGTTTGAGAGAAGAAAGCAATCTGTGCTTGCTGTTCCGCAGTGTTGAGTAGACCCAATGGAATGTCTGGTGATGTTGCTTCCTGACCGTGCTTCCTTTGTTAATTCCTGGTGTGGTGGTACACCTGCAGAACCAATTAAAGGTATAGACCAGTTTTGGTCATGCGATAACATTGTGAAAGAAACGTTGTGGAATCGATCAGAAAAGTTTGATCATCTAACATATAAGTATCGGTATGTACTGCAAGGTTGTGGAATCATCAAAATGATTAGAAATTTGGCCGAGCACTGTACACAAAAAGATGTACATGGGACTATGTGATATCTATCAAGGCCGGATCGATATGATAATTTACCAAATATATCAATTGGTAGGCCGTTTCCCGGCAAAATTTGTATCATCACGTATTAGTCTAAACATATTCTTTCACATGATTGGTAATAAGAGCTTCCATTTCATTTTTTGAGAGGGGGGCCTATACCTTTAAAAACTTATTCAAAAACACAGGCTCCTTCAGTGAAATAGTATTTTCGCATTTGCCAAAATATAGATGAGTTTTAAGGCATGATTTGAAGTGTTTTAGACTGCTAGTCTAGCCAATGCCAACTGCGTCTAATAAATGTTCTACACACTAAACTCTGTTTAATTAGATACAGAAGTGTGAATTGTATTACACTTTAATACATCATTATAAACAACAACAAAATCCAATTTATCCCCTCATTTCACCCATATTCCAGCAAGGAGTTTATCCCACTCCACTGATTTCTGTATTTACAGTGCTTAAAGTGTAGCAATCATAAAGAAATATGTATCCTGTATGTATTATTAAAGGGGTCCCATGTTGCTATAAACATGTAAATATTAAAATGTGACTAGGCTACCTACATATATTTTGTGAGTCAGGGGGGGGGGGGGAGTGGAGGAGGGCAGGGGCACACTCTGCATCCCCCCCCCATGTCCACTCCTTAGTAAAGAGTTTGTACATAAGGCAGAAGAATATAGAGCTACCTCATTTTGTTTAAACTCACATGTTATTGACTTAGGGCTCCATACTTACCTTATTTTTGTGGAGGTCCTTGATTGATATTGTAGGGGTCTGTATGTAATAAATCCTAGGCATTGTTAATATTTTAATTCAGGGGTAAGGAATACAATTTGGGGAGGGGGAAGGGTGTGTTCATAAGTACTATACACCTGTTAGCGTCGAGCCCTCTTTTTCTCATATTCTTCCTTAAAAGACGAATCCAACTTTGATAGTAAATCCACTCTTAAAGCCCTTCTGTACTAGTTTGGCCAAGGGGGATTAGACCTCCCTGCAAGGTCACTGACATGTGGTTATCTCATCAAATCAGCTTTCAATTAACATAAGAAAAAGGGGATCACGGGGGACCAACATGGGGCTTTAAAGAAAGCAGATCAAATTGGGGAAGTAGACGGGTGAAAGTTTGAACACAATCGGACAAAAAATGAGAAAAGCTAAGAATTTTTGAAAGTTGTCATGCTATACGTAAGCCTAAGGGCACTTCAAATTAGTTGAGTCAGCAGTGTCACTGTACCTAAGTGCCTGACAACTTTTCCTTTTTTTTATGACACACAATCACACATTTCAAATGTATGGCTCAGCGGGGCCCTTCCTCTTTATAGAGAACCTTTAATAAAATGCTACCCACAATAAAATTGAGATTGCCCCAAGGGAAAAGGCACTTAGGAGAAAAACAGAAATTTATGGTATTTTTGTTCACGCCCAACTGAAGAGTTGTCCGTGAATACCTCACAATCCACCTATCAAATTGCCGATTTGCAATCTCATATTTCAAACACAAATAACTTTTGTATTACTGGTCCGATTTATTTCAAACTTTTGCCATTCTGTTCCTCTTATTTTTCCTCTTTCATGCAAATGAAATTAGTACGATAACCTACCGTAGTCGCCATTACCACCCAATATCAACTCTATCACAACTTCAATACTTTATTGGATTGGCTGTTATATTGTATACAATATAGGGTATATTGTTGGCATAATTCAGCAGGTGATGCATATATTAAGGCTTTCATATTTTATGATGGATTAAAAAATTATTGTGCGATGTATACATAAATATTTAGTATTCCAAACTATGCATTCACATGGATAAAGTATTACTGTTTTTGGTATTTTTGTATGCATTAATAGAGGTGGCAGATAATTTGTAATAATGTACACAGCGCATGAAATTGAATACAAGGCATTGTTATCAATGAATTGCGAAGGAGTCTTGAAATATGTGAAGATGTTCATTATATATATATATATATGCACTGTTTTGTAAGAAGTGGAAGTTAGCTATTAGATACCTCAGTTTAATACAATGCATACGGATTTCAAATAGGCCATTTTCGTATTGTAATCAAATTTATCACACAAATCTTTGTTCAGTGCCTCGTTACAAATAATTCATTCACCTGTTACGAATAATTGCATTTCAATAGTCAGAATGCAAATTGCATACATTACTTGTTGTTAGGTAGAACAAGCCATTAGTTTGTCCTACCTAGCAACAAGTAATGTATGCAATACGCATTCTGACATTTGAAATACAATTATTTATAACAGATGAATTAGATAATTTGTAAAATGGCAATAAACAAAGATTTATGCAATGAATTTGATTCCCGGCCCCCCCACTCAGGTTTCGAAATGACCGCATGCGTGTTGCCAAAATGTCCTTTTCGTAACAAAAGAAAAAGGTCGACCCGTATTGACTTTACACACCGGACTTTTGCTAAAAAGGGGGGATCGGTTGGAACACGCATATGCGTACCCTAAATAACACTGAGTGGGGGGGCCGGGATTTGATTTCACTTCAAAAATGGTCTATTGACGGATATTTGTCCATTGGGGGGTCATGTAGTTTGCGGGTCAGTCTGTGTTTAGGAATAGGATCAGGGCCCTGATTCACAAAACTTGTTATCAATAACAAGATACGATAATTGTTATAAGCTACTGAAATCCTTGGCTCTGATTGGCTAAGAGCAGAGTTGCCATAGATCCGGGGGGTGTTTCACAAATATCCTAAGTTAAACTTAACTCTAAGTTAGACTTAAATATTATAGAAAGCCATTTGTAGCCTTGAAATAAAATATATTCAAAAGCGAAAATTCAAGTATTTTAGACTTTTTATAAATTCCACATCAAGAAAATGAAATCCCTGTTGGTAATAGAAAATATTAATGATTTGAAACAACATTTTATGCCTCTTAAAATAACTTTTACAAAATATTTTCATAGATGCCAATGGCTTTCCATAATTGTTAAGTTCAACTTAAAGATAAGTTCAACGTAGGATCTTTGTGAAATACCCCCCTGTGATAGATGTTATTGAAAACAAGTATAATGAAACAGGGCCCAGATGACGAGTCTTCCATTCTATTTAGGCTGTGCTGAAGAGGTTCAAAATCATATTCCAGTTAGCCATATAACTAGTTAGCATTAGGGTTCCAGCTTCAAATCATTTCATTCAGGAGCTTAAATTTACCCTACCGCAAATACGATGTTCGACAGTAGATGGCGACCTTACTCCCACAATGCGCAGATACGATACTGGGGAAGACGAGAAGACAAGTTTTCTCCCAGCTTCCATAGAGAATGTATGGCAGTGTCAACTAATTCCTTATTTTTTACTAAACTATTGTTCTGGTTTCATGAACTCCCCTTATGATTTGATGAGATCTATGTAGGCACCATCATGATCTGTTATCTATAGTTTATTGGTTCCGAACTATTAATTCCATGGGACTTTCCAGGAGGGTGTATCACAAAGCCTTTTTTCAATGACAAATGACAAAAATCAGTGACAAATCTGCTGATAACCAGTCAGAAGCAAGGATTTCAGTAGCTTCTAACAAAAACTGCCATTTGTCACTGATGACAAGTTTTGTGAAACGGGTCCCAGTTCTTGATCCATTGTTTTTGTGTTGGAACCTGAAGTGCCTTTGCCAAATATGTCCGTGGCCAATGCTGCCCTCTATGGCAAAATATGACAAAACAGTAATTGCGGTAGCGAGAATTGATTGGTTAAGAGTAGGGTGAAATCACATAGCTCTATGTGCAACAGGAGCGTAGTATTCACACATAATGAGCAAACTTTTTGTACCCACTTTTGTATTATGTAAATTGTACCAGTATTTAGTTTTTTTGTTAAAACAAAAATATGTAAATAAACTTCAACAGATCTACTACATATATATTTGTACATGATGTGAAAGGTATTAGTTAGAAATATGCAAATGCACTTTGGAAACAAAGAAATAAAAAACATTTTGTTTTATTTAATTTACTAGACAATAATCAATTGTCGTGGAACTTGTTGTGTAAACCATCCAAGCATTTTCTAATCCAGAAAAGTTCATGGCTATTTCTGTGAATATTTCCATAAGACTGATATTGTGTATAAAGTGCTAAGTATTCAAAATATACGGCCAATCTATTTGTTAGTGACCCGGGAGTTGATGTTTGTTGCGTTTTTTTAAACCTAATTCAAGAATGAAAGGTGGACTAGGTGGAATTAAGGCCGTTGTTCAATACATTTTAAATCGAGACAAATCTATTTTCACCCACCTAAAACAATATAAAACTTTGGTAAGAGTATGAATGATTTAGTTGCTAACTGTAGGTTTGCATGAAACACGTGGGATATAACCTCACTTTTCTTTAAATGCACAGTCAAGAGCAACTTGCTGTCAAGATTGGATTTCTCTTTAATAGACAAGAAAAAAATGCTTTAACATAATTGAACATTGTCTTGTTATGTCAGAAAACTGTACTGTATTCCTCTTTTTGATTGAAAATTAGTATGTGGGAATTTTTTTCTGATTGTGTTGATTAAACATAGTTTGTTACCTCTCCAATTTATTTATTCTTACTTTAGTCCATCCAGACTTTCATACAGCCTTGGTCATTTATATGAAATTTATTATTTTGTCTTCTTTCTTTTTTGCAACTGATTTGATAAGTGTTTCATAGTACTGTAAATTAATTTTGTATACTGGTAGTTTAATGTATGATATATTGATGTATATACCATATCTTTAATTAAAAGTAATTAATTACCACATATGCCTTTCCAAGAATGGTTTCATATTTATTGAGTACATTTTTGTCCAATGCAGACTGTACTGGTAGACTCTTTCAAACATGTCTTAATTTTCTTAGAATGATTTTCAGGATATTGAAATGGTCCAGGGGCCCTGCTTCATAAAACTCGTTATCAAGAACAAGTTACAATAACTGTTACAAGCTACTGAAATTATGGAATTTGATTGGCTGTGAGCAAATTTGTCATAGAAATTTTGCATTTGTTATTGATAACAAGTTTTATGAAACGGGGCACAGACCCATCAAGGCCCAAGACATAGGCATAGTATCATCTTCAATTTTGGCCAAATAAAAAACAAAACATGTTTAGCGTCCTGCTTTTTCGAAAAATAGGAAGGAGGAGGCCCTAGTTTTTTCCCCCTTTTTTTTCTTCAAAGTGGCCGCCCAAACTGGACGCTCGGTACATTTTCCCCGACAGTCGGGCTATTTTTCATGATTTTTTTTTTTTTTTCGAAAAAAGGAAGCGGGCGGGGACGCTAAACATGTATATAATTATGTTTTAATGGCTTTACCATTGTATTCTATCCTCCTGCCGTCATGTGATGTAGGTGAAGTGACTTTCACGAGGTGTTCAGGACGATGCTGGTGGGTAGAATACAAAGGTCCATGAATTTGTCTTAAAGCCCATCTGTACTAGTTTATATGAGGGATTAGACCACCCTGCAAGGTCACTGGACTGAAAGGTGGTTATCTCATCAACTCAGCTCTCAATCCATATAAGAAAAAGGAGATCATGGGGGATCATGGGGGACCAATGGTCACCGCTTAGGCATTGTTTGCAATATAGAGGGCGCAAGTATCTATATGTAGTGCAATGGGGCTCACAGGTAAACCAGGAGATAACCAACACGATTTGACTATTGGTGGTAACCTAATATTTGGTTTGGTTCCGCATCCGTCTGGGTGGTGTGAAGGAGCTTTAAGAACATATGAAAGAAGAAAAATTAGGGTCCACTTGCAGTTGATTTTGAGTCGTTTGGGCAATGTGATTGAGGTAGAAGGGGTAAGGTAATAAGCCTACTTTTTTGTAAATAGCAAGATATTAATCTACATTTGCCACACTCGACCCAGGTGAGGTAATTGGGTACCTGGTAGGATTATTCCTTGAAATGCATTCTGCGCAGATTACGGCTGTCGGGGAAAGCTAGGTTAATAATTTCCAAAGCTCTTTTGAAGCGCATAGAGACGTTGTATGATGGGATATGGGATATGCGATTTACAAGAACCGAATATTATTATTATTATGTTGTAGGTCCTGCATTTGTCTCGTTGATTTGACTGGGGTATTAGTGCTACCTTCACAGACCTCCCCTCCTTCACTCTCTGCCCTGTGGCTAGTGAGAAGTGTTGATGCACTTGCCACCACAGCAAACCAACAAGGCCCAGGGCTAGTGTCCTTTTGCATCGGACAATAGCACTCTCCCGTAATTCTTGCAAACAAACCGAAGTGCGTTTCGACAACGTCTGCCTTACAAAACCAGCCGCGAAATCACTTGAAATTCTTCCCTTCACACCTGCATTTTCCCGGTGAGGCTTGACTGCTTATCAAATCGCACTAATTGCCATTAATTTGTTGAATTGCTGCTCATCAAATAGTTCCCCTTTGAGCTTTGATGTTTCGTTTTCTCGCCCTCTTTGATTGCAAAACTAAAGTGTGTATCGTCCCATTGCCTCAAGTATCGTTCATGTTGCCAGCTCGACAACGCGCCCTCATTTAAGAACAAACCCAAACAAAGTCCTGAATAGCAGCAGTTCCTGAAAGACCTTGCCTCTTCCGATAAAAACACTTCCCATTGTCTTCTGAGTAAAGAAAGGTACCGCAAATGTAGCAAATGTTTTTCCACACTCAAACTGCACATCACTTGGCGGTAAACTGTCTCATACATATAGTCATAGCGTCCCTTCTTATGTTATGCGAGCAGCATGCATTTTAACTAGCAATTCCTTTAGACCGACAACGGACCGAACAGAAAATGTCATTACCCGAATGGAAAGAAGAAGAAAAAAAACGGTCGGGTTAGAGTCGATTTGGTGGCGTGACTGAGTTATTAGGAGCCAGGTACAATTATGTGGTATACATGATTATCATGATATAATTTCCTACTTTAATGGATGAAACAAAAGTGTTATCTATGTTTGCATGCGCATCTTCCATACATCACGTCAAGTATGTAAAGTTAACATTCAAAGAACCATCTATCTAGTGCATCTTCAGTCAACGCTATTCACTACTACTAAAAAGATTTTAAATATCCAAATGAGACTAAATCTCTCTCTCTCTCTCTCTCTCTCCCTCTCTCTCTCCCCCTCTCTCTCTCTCTCTCCTATCCCCCTCTCTCTCTCTGCTATATTTCTCCCTCCCCTCTACCCCTTTATCCTTTTTTTTTTTACAAGTCTTATTCGTAGAATTTTTTCTCAACATTTTTCCGTCTTTTGTATTGGAATTACATGTAACAAGAGCATTTCCCTTCCGTCTGATTACAAGGCAGTGTCGTATATACTTAAAGATATAGACCGGTAGTGTCAAAATATCCATTCAAAATTGTTTAAATATTGCCTTCAGAGGTTTAGATAGCAATACTTCAACCTAAATTCGCAAAAAAGCAGAAATATATGCCCAAATGTTTAATGTTGAAGTGCATTCGCGATATTTTGCCAGGCCGGGTCGATATGATAAATTACCAAATATATCATTAATAGGCGATTTCCCGGCAAAATTTGTATCATCACTTTTTAGTCAAAAAATATTCCTTCACACTATTGGTAATAAGAGCTTCCATTTCATTTTTTGAGAGGGGGGCGTTTCCAAAACTGGTCTATACCTTTAAAGAAGGAGAAGGAGAGCATCTGTAGTTGGACGTACGTGACGATATGAATACGTGACTATTTAATTACACACCTGCGCTCCTATAACATAATCGCCCAACACGTAAAACGTTTAGGAGGTGTTCCAAGATTAGAAGATTGATTTTATTGGATTATGTTTCCGCGAAAATCGATGGAGATTATTTACCTTCATGGTGGACTGTGAAAACTTTTTTTCTTCAACCTAATGAGAGGGACAGACGTGACGTATGCTGACAAATATTGTCTTGATGATATATTTTTTGTTTATAATTCTGGTTATATAAATGTAATTTGATGTAAAAACATGCATTAGTTGTGTCGTCTAATCTGATACGTAATATACACGAATAACTCATCAGTCTCCGTATGTTTAATCAGTAATATATTATATATAACCAGATATACCTCCCATTGACGTACATGTTGTACGTAATGCCGATTTCAGACCGCATTATCACGATTATGCACGAGAAGAAAAAAAAACAGAAATAAAAACAGCGGCCTCCTTCGGGTGTGATAAACAAATCGATGAGACAAATTCCGAAACTTTTCTATACAGATTTTCTTTTAAGATACATCGAAGTCGGATCGTGCTCTTCTTTGCGATTTGATATCTTCATTTATATCAAAGTCTGCAAAGTGAACTAGGTTACGGTCATCCCAGTAGACCGCCAGCCCAAGAGGCCGACAAAACAGTGCCAAAGAATATATAGAAAAGAAGACGTTTCCAACAGATTCACTAGACAAAACGCCTACGAGACCAACAAATAAAACAAATAGACAAAACGTCAGTCCAATGTGCTACAGGTCTCGAGGACCGACGCGTCGGTCTATCGAAATCTCAAAGAAAATTTTCAGAAGGCTAACGAGACTGATGGGCTGTCGGTCTCGATTGCTGTATATAGCCGACCTCGGGTCATAGTTCAAATTTACATTAATATAAGTAGGCCATTGGAACACAAATTAGGGGTGGTGGTCCACATGATGTTTAAGTGTCTCATAAAGGTGGGAAAAGTACACGAAAGGCTTGCCCTCCCGCGGATCGTTCTAATGTTTGATTAGAACAAATGTATAATGTTTGATTAGTACGAGATTGCAGTTGGATGGGAAGGTTGGTGTCGTTTTTATAGCATGATGGTAAACCTTTTAGGCATTCCTTGTGTAAAGAATGTGAGATGTCTTTGGCTATTTAAGAATAAGTAAGAAGGCCACTGTGAATGAGACCATGGCAGAGATATAATACCAATATACAACTAATACACATCAGTGAGGGCATTAGTAAGAATTACCCACGCAAGGTACCTTTGGAACAGTCTAACACACCCGAGGCGATAACCGAGGGTGTTTGGAATATTTTTAAGGTACCGAGTGTGGGTAACGTTACTAATGCCCAAACAAAATGATGTGTATTATTTGTTTTATAAGGTGATGTTTTATTTCTTTTATAAAATGATGCTTTATAATATGATTTGACTAATGACCGATGTGTATTATTTGTTTTATAAGGTGATGTTTTATTTCTTTTATAAAATGATGTTTTATTATATGATTTTACTAATGACCGGTCATTAGCAAAAAATACGTGTTGAGAAATAAATGCCTGGTCACGTGTACGCTCTCAACCAATCATTTGATTAGGATTCCCTTCATCATCTTATAAATCTGATTATGCTATCTGCTATCTTTACACGAGAGAACAATCACAGAATGTGATAATTGTTTGCTGTATGTATTTTCTCCGTTGCATGGATACGGTGATTTTGTTTCTATGTCTTCAGAATAAGTTTTTACTAACGGTGGACCATCTATAAAATACGCTTGAATAGATATATTATATATGCTCCAAACATGCAAAACGTGACATTTCTCAGGCCTGTTATTAGTTAAGCGATTGATTTCCTTCCAATGTTTTTGTATATTTTTGCGTTTATATTTCGTCATAACAAACAATATAAATATAGTAAACCTCTAAAACTGTTTGCTGTTACGAGCTGAACACATATTGCACAAAACGTGATACTTCCCAGCCTACTTTGGTCTTGATTTCTATTCCCAAATGTGTAAAGGTGAGGATGAAACAGATATCCACGTAAAATAAAAAACGCCTAGACCTACAGATTTATATAAAGACATTATGCTTTGATGTCGTACAGGTTTCTGTTATATTTGTTGTTATCACAACACCCCCCCCCCCTCCCCTCTGTATATCGCTGTCTGTGTTTCCTATGGGACCAGTTACTAGGTGACGGCAGAATAATTATAGTTTATAACGGTCTACAGTTACGAGTTTAAGAGGGGATTGATAGAAAGAGATTAGCAATTAAGCTTCCTATCTCTTAATCGGATTAGTGTGATGTAAAGGGCACGCGTCTTGAATGAAAGAGTTAAAGATTGAGTTGAGGTTAGCAACATGCATGATCGTGAAGAAACTAAAAAATGTCTGGATGCAATAGAGAGGTTGATTGTAGAACATAGGGAAGGGTGGAAAATGCAGAGCATTACATAAGACATGTTGGTCATATACAACTGAGTTCTAATCCGGGTGATTGACAAGTATGACAACACCTGTTATTGGGTAAACACCCGAATGGTCACGCACAAATCATTGTTCATCTTCACAAGGACTCCTATTATTGAATTGAATTGAATACAACTCGATCTTTTCTGTAATATCACCATCATCATTAGGCCTCAACAAAAAAATGTTGTATTGCCCTTTGCGACCGACCCCAAAATCTTGAAATCTACGGTCTCCATTTAATTTTTTTTTAAACTGTTTTTTAGAGAGAAAAAATGTATCAAAGCATTAAAAACTCAAAAATATCAGCCCAAAGAGGGAGTAAAAAAAGTTGTTAAAAAGTTTTTTTTTAAAGAAAGATTTCCGACCGACCGACCCATGTTTTGGCACCTAAAGGGCAATACAAATTCTTTCTTTTTTTGGTCTAACTATTACTACTACTAATGCCAGTACTAGATTTAGTACTAGTACTATCGCTATCGTTATTACTTTTACTATTACTATTACTGTTACTATCACTATTACTATCACTACTACTATTACTATTACAAGTAAAAGTACTATATAGTATTAGTACTATTGCTACTGCTATTACTATTACTACATGTGTTACTATTACTATTACTGTATCTTTTACTATGACTGTTGTTACTGTTCCTGTTATTGTTGTTGTTATTATTATTATTGACATTATTATCATTATCATTAAATTGTTTCAAGCAAAAATTATTATAACTGGTCGGGATTAATGCACCTGCGTGGCACGAAGCTTGAAATAGCAAAATAAGTAATAACTTAAACTGAATACTGACACTGGTAATGAGATATTAAAGATCAAAACAAGTGATAGGTAATACTGAAAACGTAACAGGTAATGATAGTTACACATCATGATTGCGATGAAACCTTTCGTGTCATTTTGCAGGTGCATGTATTTTAATCCCGACCCGTTATATTCTTGCACATTTAGTTAGGTCGAAAAATACGCCCCTCTTTTTGTCCTTGCACCTACAGGTGGGCTGTGAGCTTTGTCCAAGCTCTTTAGTGACTCAAATCGAAAGATCGATCTATTAGCTGCCTTTTAAAACGAAACAAGAGGTCTTTCTAGATCAATAGTCGTAAAAGACTTGCTCTTGAAAACATCGATTTAAACGGTTAGGGGCAGAGAAACAATGTTCCCTCTTTTCTTACAGTACGTCTTGGCTATTGAGCTTGGATGAGTTGAAATAACCATTAAAGATTTATCTTATTGTCATTCCAATAATTCTTTGCAACCTCAGTAACAGTAAGATTGGAGCTTTCTTCCGGGGTTTCTTCTTGTTGCTGAATAAAAATGCGATTTTAATTAATCTTACAGTTTTGCTGCAAGTATCAGAGAAGAAAATGATATAGATTTGAAGATAATGAAGATATTTTGGCGCGGCCAACAAGTCTCACGTGAAAATGTACAAAGCTTGTCAACTGAATACCAAACTTTGATTATGTATGTAACCATGGTATCTTTATTACAGTAACTATGGTTTCGTGTTTCTTTAGCAATAAGCAGCCAATTGGAATACAAATGATATGGCAATAGTATTGTAGTACATAGACAAACATGTCATTTCACTACAGATATAAACATTTAGTAATACACGCAGTGATGGATCCAGGCAGGGGGTACAGGGGTATGCAAAATAGGGGCGAAAGAGGAGGAGGTATAAGGCGTTTCTGTTTAGTTTGCTCACTTGCTTGCTTGTCAGATTTTTGTTTTAGCCAAAAAAAAATCGGACTTTTGCTCCCCCGCCCCACATCCTCCCACTACAGAAACCTGCATCTTCCTCTGAAACGACAAAGCGACATACATTCAAGATAGTTTGTTTACATGTGTCATAGCCGCTGGAAAATAATGTTTGCGTCTGTCTTTTAATCTTCCTTTAAAACTGGGCTGGTGTAAACCCTATTGTGTACGCCACTCGAAGCGATATAGATTTATAGACAAGATCTAGCGCTTCACACATATTTGGCACGTACAGTGTGTTTAGACAGCTGAAATATATCACCAAATATGTTTTCTGTTGATGTAAAGAGGTTCCATGTTGATGAAAATTTATTCAAAATAAGAGCTTCAAATATTATTACCTTTAAAAAGAGATATTGCAATCTAAATACATTCTTAGTAAGAGTAAAAGTACGTCCTTGCGTATGATTATTAAGGCTCGCACGGAACCAAAGTCCGTCTTTATATTTTTTAAATGTTGATTTTATACATTCTAGCTACACACAAGTTGTTTTTCAGGTGATTGGTACAGTTTAAGCGTCTCAAACAAGAGTGTCCCAACTGTAAGATAAAATTCATTGTCATTATATCTTCGTCTGAACAGCTTTAAAATGCTGAAGCTCTTACCTCAATGGAAAAGAGAACGTATCTCGTGCATTCTTAATTAAGAATTGAGCCAAATCAATAATCTACTAGAGAACGTCTTCTATTTCGGTTGTCCCAAAAGACTGAAAAGAAAAAAAAGATAGACGTTGAAATGCAGTGTGAAGCTTAAAAGAAATTACAGATATACTGTCTAACATTTTCATATAGTTATGGTAGTACACGTAGTTGAAATATTCATTAATTAAGCTAATACAATACAAGTTAAAAACATCCCTGAAATAATAAAAATCATATTGATGTAAAGGAAGGCAAAAGGATATAGATTTCATGTTCAACAAAAAAAGATAACAACCCTTTCAGTAGGCCATCCTACCAAGGAACGTGAAACGCTATAGATGTAAAAATGGACAAATGATTAATGCATATTTCAAAGGTACTCTATACTTTATTTGATCGTCACCCACATAATTTGGCGCCGCCTCTTTATGGGCTCACTTTTCAACATGTTATTTGAGAAGATACAAAGTTTCTTTCCCGGCAGGCGCTCCGTTATTTCAGTCACTGTCTTATTTTCGATTGTTTGCGGTTTGTTTGTGTGCTCGAAGTATTAGAGGACGCTTCGATTTATCGAATGGGGGAAAGGTCTTCTTCAGGGTGTAACTGTCTTTTGTTTTGTTTAATCTGCAGAGTCCCTTTTTTCCGTTTGTTCGTTCCTCACGAGGGTCCTCGTATAAGAGATTTGTCCCTAGCGCTGACTGGCCGAACCAAAGAGTTACTGCTCTTTGGCCAAACAAGGCTTTAGGCAAGTTTAGGGTAACTACTGGATAGATCGTCTTTTGAAGTGTGATGTGTTTCGAGAAGGCAACGAATGACCAGAGAGGAGATGTAGCAGGGTTTTGTTGTTACGCTTCAATTTACCAGGATTTCAACTAGTCTTCAATTTGTTTTTGACAGTGGACTGATTGTATAATGCTTTCTCGATTATGAAATGATTTCAAATTGACTATCCTCACGCGTTGGTCCTTGTGTATAAACAATCATCATTGTCGATCACGGTCGGAAACGCTTAAAGGAGAAAACCTTTAATGGAATTCTACCCAAGTGTGCAACAAATATCTGTAATAACCTTTTGAGAATGACTCGACAGGGATGTAGTCTTCGTCCTTTGGCACCTAGCCATTGTTTTTTATACTCCATGGTTTGATGAGAAGGCAAAGCTGGCCAACATGTCAGTGGAACCCGTGATGAGTCAACCATGGGACGTGCTGCCACCGAACGCGACGCGGGTCGTCAGCCGGGAGAGCAGTGAGCGGCAAGCGTGGAGTGAGTCGCCGTCAGATCGGACTCAACTTCTCACCGAGGTAGGTCAAAGCTCCTCAAAGGGCCCCGTCGACGAAATGGTGCACGACGACCGCGGTGATAAAAAGACAAAAACGGACTTCCAGTCGGATGAGGAAAGGAATCCCGAACACATTTTGCCGAATGAGGCTACGACAGGAAACGAGTATAAAGAAGCACATCGGAAACCAAATATTAAAGTGGCAGATCATTCAAATGGAAGTGTTAAACCGATCACGGCTTCATCCCAACACGACGAAGAGGATGTACTATCAAGAGAAGAGATGAGCAGAAAAGAGTCGACAAACTATCTTGACTTGATAGATGATTCCAACTTCGTTCCCATGCCGGGCATCCAGAGGAGAGAATCTAAAGAGGCTGTTCAACTTGATGAATTCGCTTCGGCATCGGATATGTCTACCGCTCCGACGTCAGCCGGAGGTTTCTGGACTTCCATCAAGGCCGTGAATATTTTAAAATCAAAAGTCAAGTTAAGAGAGAAGAACAAGCGAAGAAATAAAAAGGTGTCTACACAACGCGTTGATTCTTTCTTGGAGAAATTCACCACGAGGCGAGCTGATCTGTCCAACTATCCCGAGGACGAGAATGCCAAATCCGAGATTGTTGAAGACGAGGATGATGACGAGGAAGAGAAAACGAAAACCATCGTCGATCCGGATGGCGATTTCCTAATGTATTGGTTGTCGGTGGTCAGCATCGTGGTCATGTATAACCTTTGGGTGTTGATCGCCCGGGAAGCCTGGCCAGAGCTCCAAGAGAAAGGCCGCATCACGTGGTTCGTCATTGACTACTTCTGTGATTTCATCTACATTCTTGACATTGTGGTCCAGTCCCGAACCGCATACCTGGAGCAGGGTCTCCTTGTCCTAGACGGAAAGAAACTCCTGAAACATTACGTCAGATCATGGCAGTGCATAGTCGATTTCCTCTCCCTCCTCCCCACCGATCTCTTCTACCTCCTTGATACCAGCCGCCTGCACCCGATCGTGAGATGTCCAAGGTTCCTTCGGGTCTACAGGTTTCAGTTCTGGTACATGAAAGTGGAGACAAGGACTCAGTTCCCAAATACATTTCGCGTCATTAACCTCACCCATGTACTTCTGTTGCTTCTCCACTGGGCTGGAGCAGCCTATTTTCTCATTTGCGAAGCCATTGGTAATACCTCGGAAACGGACGATTGGGTGTACGCAGGACCTGTTGGAAGAAATGCCACCTTGCCTCATAAATACCTTGCTTCCTTTTACTGGTCGACATTGACTCTGACCACTATCGGCGACCTCCCTGCTCCCGACAACGAAATCGAGTGAGTAGAAAATGTTGACTCAATACCATGTCATATTTCTTCTTCTTCTTCTTATCCGCCTTTGACACATCTCATCAAAACATCCGATACACGGTTATTGAATGGTAATGTTTAACAGAATACAGTTTTTTTTTTATAAAATTAAGGTTTAATACAAATTATAAACAAAAAAACAAAAGGGTATGCAGAGATGTTTAATTTTTTCTTTCTGATCATTCATTCCAAATACAAACCAAGGAGAACATAGAATTATTTAAGTAGGACCTGCACAACAAAACTGTAACAGGTGCAGCTCCTTTGGAAGGTAATATGAACTAAAACTGAATTAATTGTCGTTGTAATGCATAATCGAACTTGCTTTAAATTACATAGGAGCTTTTCTGATAAGTCGAACAATATCTATAATTATCATCTTGCATACGAGTTTAATTACAAAATCTTATAATTATACCGTCAACTGACTTAATGACAACATCATAAATACAATAATGCTTCATCTATCAGTAGAATCCGGCAATTTCATATAGCCTGTGACTTATTGAATCACATCCTGAAATGAAACTAAGTTTTGAATATGGAGAAAAGGTAATCACGATTTCTAACAATGTTTTTTCTTTATAAATGGAATTTCTCTAGCTTGAAACGAAGATTAGAAATGAACGGATTTAATATGAACTTCAGACTGAAATATTGAAAGTTTTAAAAGAAAGTAGGGAAAATCATATCGCTAGCTGAGCAACATAGAATTGAAGCGAGTGAGGTGTTTAATGGAAGTGTGTTTGTCCCCCTCCTTTAAATAAATGCGAGAAAAGATGCATCAATGATGCATGTCACCGGAGTGTTGGCTCAGTCAGTAGAGCGTCCGCCTCACAACCGGGAGGTCGTGGGTTCGAACCCCGGCCGCGTCATACCAAAAGACGTTAAAAGATGGGGGTTGTTGCTACCTTGTTTGGCGTTCAACAATAAGGGATATAGCAACGTCGATCTGGCGCTGCTCAGTGGCTGCCGGGCTCACGATCAATTGGGCAAAAAGAATTTCCGTTTCGGTTTAATAAAATTTGGAGTGGACTATTAGGCTATTATTATTATTATTATCAATGTAAACTATACTGTGAGGCATGTAGGCCTTCTTACCATATACAAAAATCTTTGTATATTTTCAGCCATTTTATTACAAAGGACTCCCGATATATGATATGCTATTTTACTTCCAGGATTATTCATTTTTATGTAAAACAAGGTCTCTGTAGCATTTGATCTTCTTCCAAGATCTTTGATTTTTGTCCGACACTCACACCCGATTATAAAATTATAACTGAAACCGTGTTTTAGGCAATTCGTAAATGTTGATTACCGTATATAATAATGGGTGTATATACTCTGAAGCTTTAAAATCATCAAAATTATATATAATAAGAAATGGACTCAGTCTTGCTGGAAATCGCTTGCACTATATATACACACACTCATGTGCATATTAGACTACATAACATGTGACATGAATGTTTGGTCCAGTTGTTATTTCTTGTCATATTTTGCATATGTCATCGTCTGAATAGTAATCACGTGCAGGAAACTTTTCTACCATGATATTCTTCCGAACTGAAATGAAAACAACGAGAAAGCTAGTTCACAAATGAATATTCCTTTAGTTACGTCACCTGGGCTCAGCCTTCTCTTTAAGACATGAGGAAGCCGTTGTTAATTGATCAATTAATTACTTCCATGAAGCTCATGTCGACCTTTCACGATTTCTTTTTGTGATTGAATCAACAATATTCTCCCTGTAGACAATGTCTTGGCTTTACATGTTGTTTCCTTGCGTTGAGAGCCAGATAAATGCCTCAGTCCTACCGCAAAACCTTCTCCACACACCCCGATTTGGGGGCCATCTGTGGTAAATAGTTTGGGTTGTACGAATCTTGCTTCTGCGACAATTGCTCAACGTCAATTTCCTATACACACTAAGCGAATTCTCGTCTTCAACCCTGGACCCAAAACATAATTAACTCTATAACCCTAATCCTAAAAACTTACTGAAACCCCGGACCCTAACCCTTTACTTTTGAGGAAATAAAGCCCGGAGCGCTTTGTCTCAGGAGCAAATGTCATGTCTTTATTTTCGGTTGATCTGTTGTCGATCTGGTCTCGGTCTCGTAAATGTGACTTTAGTTTTTAGTAATTAACACACTTCTTACTCTTAAACATATGATCAGTTACCAAGAAGAGACATGTAAACATTCACAAAGGAAACGGAAAACTAAATGACGTTTGCTTTTAGCTAATTGTATTAAGTAATTGAGTTAACACCCTTCCGGCTTTTAACATGTGATCAGTAACCAAGGAAAGAGCTCTTCGTGAAAACTAAAGGAAATCGCGTCTGCTAAGTGTTGAGTGCCAGAAGAGCGCAAAATGTGTTGAAGTATTTTATTTAACGCCCTTTTGAATGTTAACATATGATCTGTTTCCAAGAAGAGAGTTTACACTCATTAAACATTTTCTCAAAGGAAACCTGTTTGAAAAACCTGATGAGGTTCATCTGGCTAGCTCTGTTGGCGATGACGAAATCAGTAACGAGGAAAATTCTCCGCCAGAAAATCAAACAAACAGTTTTTACATCTTTATACTGTTGTCTATATAGAAGGAAAAAAAAGAAGAAAAAAAGAAGAAAAAAAAAAAAATCGAAATTAAAAGAGTAGTGTTGGTTATTTTACCTGACTGCTAAGAAAGCATAAATTCTTATTAGTAAGCAACCAGACGACCGACGGCTTTAGGTCCTCTCCGAGAGACACATTTTCTTTGTGTATACTTGAGGTATGTCGGATTTTTTGCTTTAAAGGGGGTAGCACAAGTCGGTTGTGCCCTCATCCTATTCCGCCACTTATCCAATCATGTTTTGTTATTCATGTCTGGAAATATTTTCCTTGTATGATTAAATTATGCTTACAAGTGTCAACGTTCATTTTTTAAGTCTTAATTTAAAGATGGTATTTCTGTTCACAACATTTAAAAAACATTGATGTTTCAATTCATATTCCAACAAAATGGAAACGATTATGATAGGGTTCTTGTATTACTATTTCTAAATCACTCGTACGGAATTTTCAGTGTCTGTTTTATTACAAAATTATATACAAATAATATTAAACTCGTGCCATGTCGAGTGTACCATAATTCATGCACCTTTTACCTAATTTCATGACCTTCCTAATGTCTGATTCTATCTGCTATTTGGATATTTATTTGGAATGTAATTACAGTAACTAATTCGTTGCTAAGCATAAGTAAACAATCTATGTTAGATTCGATTGTGGTAGCTCTGATCAATGTATACGAACTAGATAACGCAGTTTAAACACTTGATTCGCAAATTACCGACCAAAGTTCGCCATTTAGTCGTATTAGCCTCACCAAGATGACATTCCAATACTGAGGTGAATCATTAAAATTCGGTTCAGATTCATAATGATTTCTAGTCACCTTATAACATTGACGACTACGATTGTTAGTATATTTGTCAGGCTTCAACGGTTTCATACCATTAAACAAAATAAGCTTGAAAATAATATCAATTCTCAACTGCAGTATTATATCTCAACGATAGCATTATATCTAAACTACATGAACGACGTTACAAGTTCGGGTTTACCGTCGCATAACTTGACAAGTTCTCCCGGCCCAATAGGTTCTTCTCCCCATGATATTAGAGAGCTCCTGCCTGTCTTTATAAACATCTCTCATTAAAAAAAAAAAATCGTATAACTTATATTTAGAAGTTGCAATGAACACTTCTAACAAACATTACAATCTCAGCCATAAACATAAAAGCAGATTTAGAAAATAACAATAATTACACCAATAATATTCCTGTGAAAGAGAGATAATTCATGATGAACTATCATCTTCATGGTTGTTTATACCACGCTCGCAAAGACTTTTGATAAATAGACATTCGCGCCTTGTCAATCACATATTGAAATGTGCGAACATTACATTGTGTAATCTGATTCTGATTTCTATGGAGTATACACTTGGTTTGTCAAATTCCCCTCGAGTTGATATTTTAATAAATCTTTGTGATTGTTTTTAACATACAACATTATCAATTTCAGAATTTAATAAGAACTTTTCCTGCCACCGAAAATGCATTCGATTAACGACGATTCTCCTAGAAAGTTTGGCAGAATAAGCAAGAGTAAATATAAAATTTCTGCTGTAGAGTTTCGATTAAATTGAGGATGAGCTTTCGATCTTTCTTTTTAATCCATTCAATGACGATTTAACGATTTTTCATTATATTTGAATCAAGATGGGAATGGAGTGCATAAAATGCAATATATTGATGGTTAGAGAAGGTGATCAAACGCCACTCAATGGATTCAGATCTGCTTCTCCAATTATCGATTCCTTCATTAAGTGTTTGGGGTTACACGAGTGATGACGTCATTGTTCCCCCGTGACGTCCCTTATAATTATTCCCTTCTTCGAAACATCACTCTAAGATCTCAAAAGCTAAATCAACATTTGAAAAGGCAAACAAGGCCTAGGAGTGACAACATTTTCAAAATGGTAAATTAATAGTTTTAACATGCTGCATTTGGCACTATGAAGGTTGTTGAATCCAGCATTTAAAACTTCAAATCTATACTATTTTGAGATTGTTGCCACTCCTTGGCCATGTAAACCCTTTTAAATGTTTATTATAATATTTGAATTTTTAGAGTGCTTCTTTCAAAATGGTACCATTAAATGGTACTACGCTTCCCCTTGGTAGGGAAGGGTGTGACGTGATAAAATTTATTGAACTGAATTAAAGTACTTTGTATGATGCAATTTATCTTTTATCAAATTTTATTTTCATTCTAATGTTATGACAAACTATGTTCAATTATATCAATTCATATTTATTTCATTTCCAACAGAGAGATAAACAAAGGTATTACATTTTTTCATACATTATACATTTTTCTGGTAATTATACAAATACACTTTGCACATAATAAAATTATTACAAGACATTCTTTATTTCTGAGGAAATGGGGAATCCACTAAAAAGCAGTGCTTGTAGTTTGTGGATCCCCCAGACAAAATATAATTGTTTCAAATTTTGGACGACCCCCCCCCCCCCATCATATTCCAAAGGGTAGACCTACTAGATTTACAGAAACGAATTCGAACAAGTTCATTACTATACTCAATACTATGGATCATGCAAAGTGAACAATGGCTAAACAATGATCATCACGGCCCAAACTTTTAAGGTAGAGAAAAACTAAATTTAACAAAATAAATATTGCAATGCATTTGATTTACACAAAAAGTAATAGGTAATCTTTCGTGTTGTTACACTCCCAAAACTTTTTTTTGTAAAGTGGAACCATCCGTTTTATTTCATTAATCTAATGAGGTTTTGTTTTTATGAAGGCATTCTTATTCTAAGATTTTATATTGATTGTCATTTTATTTGAAAAAACACAACATATTATGTTCAGCCCTCCATTTAAGAGTCCAGTGTTTAAACCAGCTATTCAACACGATCTTGCAAGTTTGCAAACTAAATTTGCTTTTAACCTTCGTCAACAAATAAGTAAACAGATATACCACACTTAAATCTCATCTGTTCCTATGGCTTAAACCAGAGTTGACCACAAACGTCATGCACTTTAACGGCTGTACAAATAAAACACAGACTTTTCATCGTAACAACCACCACTTGTACATGTATCCCGAAAAGTAAACAGTGGCTTGGACTTATCAAACGAATGACAGTGGAGTATTTGCATATTTTGTCCTCCTAATCGGTGGAGATTTAAGTCATAATTTCACCTGTAATTTAAGGGTTATCACATTATTTTTTCTTCAAATGGTAACGATCACTCATTGGTATGGATTGGTATGATATAAAAGAAGCGCAAGGTGTATAATTATTTCAATCATGTACTTTATCTGTAAAAGCAAAGCTTTTAAAAAAATCAAACAAACAAACGAACAAACAAAATTAAAAGCAAAAACAAACACTCTTCTTTGATACAATTCTTAGAATTATGATCCCAACCTGAACACGACCTTTATTCCCCCCGTTCCTTAGTTACTCCTTTAACTGTTCAATAGGGTTTAAAAGCAAGAATATTACGTAACAATGGTCTCCTAGACTGGTCCTCGTTGTCATGTAACAGTACCTGAACTATACAGTAACTATACAGGCTTCAATATAATTGATTTTCTACTTTTATGAGTTCTTTTAAATTCCATCCATTTAGCGAGAAAGGAGGAAGGGGGATCTTTCTTTCTCGACGAAGAATCGCAAAAATCGCCCGCTTAATAAAGAGGAGCAATTAGGCGCCTTTTATATAGGGAACTATTTCTAAACCGAGATAACACTTCGCTATTTGTGAACTTAACAGTTCGTATCTTTGAGACCTTTTCACAGATTATCCGTCAAAAGGAAACGTCTTAATAGCCATGCAGTAGCCCTATTTGTATGATTTTGTTGTTTTCATACTGCTTCTGCATGAGGGATATTGCTTGGAGCTAACATTATTCTCAGCTGCAAAACGGTGTATTTTTTAATGGGATTTCTGGAATTGAATTTCTTCAAAATATATACTCCCATATTGAGAGATCGACCTAACGATATTATCCGCACAATTCAGAATCATTAGTATGATAAGAGTAACTTGAAAATCATTTGTATTGTTTTAGTTTATTAGTAATGGGATGTACAAGAAATGAAATATATTATAATGATGAAAAAAGAGGGGAAACTGTGTAATTTAACTTCAACTTCAAAGTACTAGATGGTGACAATATGTACACACCCCAAAACCATCATTCGGGCAACCAAAACCTAAACATTCTATTCGTTATACCTCTTTGAATTTGTATTTAAATTTACAAACATAAATTAAACTTTCAAAATTATAGATTCATGCAATGCCATTTACTTTCTCTTTCACAAGAGACGACGCCGCCCCCTCCATTGAAAAAAAGAAGAAAACTTCTTTATTCAAAAGTAGGAGTGACTTGAAAACCATCGTGAGCCCAATTTACATGTATATTGAATAATATTTTCCAGAATATAACTTATCATTTATCAAACAAATTAACAGGATAGCTTAGTGTGTACAATTTGTTTATAATCATTGGTAGAACATTGCAAGTATAACTTTAAATACATAAATTGTTTAACAAATATATACAAGTATCCATGTGTAGCTCAGCTTTGGTTTGCTTTGGACTCTTACTTGCCCATCCACAGACAATCAATATTTACTAGATGCTTGAGGCATGGAGATTAACTGAACAAGAAGCCCTTTCAATCTTAGGTTAAGCCCTCTCGAAACATCAAGTCCAATCGGCTTGGGAGAACAAGAATTTAAACGAATAGTACAAAATTCTCCCAACGATATTCATCCCGCTGGTACTGGTAGAAAAGTAAATAAATTTCAGAACAAACAGATTTGTTCAATTATTATCATTTAGAAGAGTTTAGTTTTCAATAAGAAGGTGAATGTATATTATGTTTCTTTGCATCATATCCGGTACCCGATTTGTGATTTCTTAACTTTACATGGTCAACAGTATGATTGGCGACATCGGTATATACAAAGTACTTAAATTGCCAATATACATGCATAACACGGACACAAAGACCTTCGAGAACTCACCACAAAGGCAATTTCAATATCCCATCGTATAGTCCATTGCCATCATGTTGGGATTACGTAACACTTTATAGTTGAATGATCGCACATTCGATGGGTGATGGCCATGGCTATTGAAATGGCCATGGGTTGATTTTCAAAAGTCTTTGCGATCGTAATAATATACACATAATTGGTTGATTCATGATCATCCAGATAATTTTTATATCTGTTAAATAATTTTTTAATTTTTGCTTTTTTTTTCCTTCTTGTTCCTCAGATACTTTGTGCAAATTGTTGGATATCTGGTGGGCATTTTCATATTCGCTACAGTTGTCGGTAAGTTCCCCAGTCCACACATTGATTTATGTTCATTCCATTCAACGGTAAATAAAGGGTTTCTAATTCTTGGAAGTATCGAATCATAATTTACAAAAAAAGTAAGAGGCTATATTAATCCGTAAAATGAGACATAACCAAAATGAGAAATGTTTATACAGTCAGATCTTATAGGTACAAAGCAATTAAAAATTAGCTATTTATCCAAGGTGCTTTTTCTAAAAACACCGCTTCAAATATTTTTATGAAGATAGTTTGGAGAGCCAAACAAAGATGCGATGGGATAGTAATCATAACATTCGGATTTTAATTTGTCTTATTACGGAGACGTAAATTAAAGCTTCCAGGACATATGGAAAACGTTTGAATCAAGCACATAAATGTTCACTGTTTTATTGTGTCTTTAATTTTTTCAATTGAATTTAATCAACAGGGCAAGTCGGCGCTGTCATAGAGAATCGCAATGCGACCCGGATGGAATTTGAACGCCACGTGGTAAGTCAGAACGTGTTATTTGTTTACTTCTTATAATGTTTGTTTATTTTGGGGAGTATTTTGCTGTTGTCCACGTTAATGGTTTCCACTTTTTTTTCCCGTTTGACAGGTTATGTAATTGAATTTAAAATGGTGGTTATTGCAGCGGCGTTGTTAGACTATCAATTTAGTGCCCTCTAAACTAATTTGCCGACAAAGTCGTCGGTAAAAGCTTACTACAACAACAAGAAAGAAGCATATAGATGACTCGAGACGATGACAAATTAAGTTTAAGATGAGAAGTTCTGTGGATGCAGGTTTAAGAGTGGTGTTGTTACCTCCGACATTTTCTTTTCCCGTTTTATAGGATCATGCCAAGAGATATATGCAAACAAACAACGTGCCAAGAGACGTTCAATTACGGATACTAAGATGGTATGACTACACATGGAAACGGTATGTATCATTATATTTATTTAGATTTCGGAAGGAGAGAAGCGGAGAGCTATAAAGATAAGTGTTCCTTAACGGTAGGCTATTTGTCGTAAATATTATTCCTTCATATTGTGAGGATTCGTAGCATTTATACGGCGCCATATTTCATAACAAAAAAACACAAACAACTTTCTAATGAGTTAATATAGATGCCCTATAACACACATTTTCATCGCTATTGCACACCCATGAGAATTATACATTTCATATTCCAACAAAATTTGTCAGTTTGCACACACACGCGCACACAACACACATCCACGCGCACACGCACACGCGCGCATACACGCGCACTTACACACCCGCACATGACGGGTGTACTTAAAGCAAAGCACAGTTTTAAAAGACTTTGATGGGTGCTCCATTTGATATTATACGTTGTATCAATTCTTTATAGGCCCATTTTGGATTGAAGATTGAAAAACAAATCGAATTGAGTTGAATTCTACTTAGTTCTTCGACTGTCTCTTGATAAAATTGTTTTTCATTTAGAGGTTTTATACAAATCACGTGTTCTTTTCCCAATCTATATCAACAGTGGTGCTACACAAGGACGAGGGGACGTCAACTCATTGGGTCTACTCCCCGACAAACATCGTACAGAACTCGCTCTCCATGTTAATCTACAAACTCTTAAAAGGGTAACTTTATTCAAATATTAACAACTTAATTCTGACACTATCTAATGTTTCATTCGGTTAGGACTGCATCATCAGTCACATAGATTTGGACCAGTGCTCGTATGAATTCCCTGTTAGTCACTTTCGGGACATTCCCTGTACGCCGTTCATTTAAGTTGTAATGTGACATTGACTTTCTTATTTTTGAGATGATTAACGCTGAAAATAATTCCCCAGGTTTCACTCGAAATTATTCGATTCCTTAAAGAAATATTTATTCATGGGCATTCCTGAGGCTGATTTATCATAAGCTGATCAAGAGACAACCCCGTGGAGGAAAGGTTATTAAAAAAAAAAGAAGTGAACATCAAATATCGCCAAGTGTCTTATCAATCCTACCCTGAACGGTGTGAGTCTGCAGGGCCGAAAGGGCTGGCAAGGTCACAGGGAATCCTGAATAAAGTTCCCGGGAAAATTCCCCCCGGATCCGCCCCAGCCCCCTACCCCTACAATCCTGGATCCGCTCCTGGATCAAGGGTCTATATTTTCTAGACCATACACATTAAATTCACTTGAGGTGACTTTCTCTTTACAAAGGACCTTGCTTTAATACCATGAGACCCTACAGACTGCCTAAGGACCTTCTTGGAAAATAAGCTAGTTATTGTTAGCTCACACGGCTTAATATTATTGTCACTGCAATGTTGTAACATTTCTTAAGCTTTAACATTTTTCAAGCTTGACGAATCAAATCAAATCAAATCACCCCCTCTCCTAGGTGTCTATTCTGGAAGTCTGTCCTCCAGAGTTCCTTCACGATCTGGTCCTGAAGATGCATCTGTGTATCTTCACTCCTGGAGACTTGGTCTGTAGGAAAGGAGAGGTTGCCAGGGAGATGTTCATCATCTCCGATGGTCTCCTGCAAGTCATTGAGTGAGTTTTCACTGCTAATGATACTACTACTTCTATTAGCTACTACTACGACGACTACTACTACTACTACTACTACTACTACTACTACTACTTCTACTACTACTACTACTACTACTACTACTACTTCTACTTCTACTACTACTACTACTACGACTACTACTATACTACTACTACTACTACTACTACTACTACTACTACTACTACTACTTCTACTGCTACTACTACTACTACTACTACTACTACTACTACGACTACTACTACTATACTACTACTACTACTACTACTACTACTGATACTAATACTCTACTACTACTACTACTAATAATAATAATAATAATAACGATAACAACAATAATAATGTTGTGTAATTACGTATAAGTTACATTTCTTATGTAATATTGCAAATGACATTTGATATTTAATTTCTTGCAAGTATTTTCTCATGTTTTGACTGAATTATGGAAATAAATTATATGAGTTGCATTGAATTGAATGATAATAGCCATACTTATAATAACAATGATGATGATAATAACAAATAATAAGTGTTTGAATAGTTGAATAATGTTTCCACTCTTTTCATAAACAATCTCTTCGTTCCTTTTTTTACATTTGCAGTAAGTCTGGGCGAGTGTTAGCTACGCTGAAATCAGGAGACTACTTTGGAGAGATTGGCATACTCGATCTGGAAGGCACAAGTAATAGGTGAAAAATAGGACTATTGTGATTTTTTTCTTTCTAAGACAACTTCAACCCCAGACAATTGCGCTTCTAAACACTACATATATTCCTCAGAAAACTAACCCGATAAACCATCCCTAGGATAGCGAGGTGGCTCAGTGGTAGAGCAATTCGTAACAGGGAGGATCCGGATTCGAAACCGAGTGGATTCGGTAGTGCCCTTTACTTAGCCATTAATCCTCATTACCAGGTCCCTCGGAGAGTTAAAGTTGTCGGTACCCTGGTTGCTTACTTACAAGAGCACACGTGCTTTCTTAACAGTCAGGTAAAATACACCGTCAAACCATCAACCATCAACTTCCGGTCGTTACACTATCTACCACAGACAACTAAACCAAAAACTGACCCAGAAAACTCTTCCAAAACAACCACCCCAGAACAACTACCCGGTCAAGGACCTTCAAAAACTAACCCTAAGGTTATCCTATTCTTATGATTTTTTTTCTTCTTCTATGTAATTTCTTTTCTTTGTAAATTGAAACTGGAGAATGATTATGTTTTTTTTTATATTTCAATCAATGACTTCCGATTTCCTCAAACAAGAACGAGTTGACATCACTTTCCCAATATTGAAACCCAATGTTCCCGATTCTTGTTTTGACAGACGAATGGCTGATGTACTTTCTGTTGGGTTCTCTGAGCTTTTCTCGCTATCTAAAGATGATATCCTGGGTGTGCTTAAAGACTATCCGTCTGTAAAGGTGAGTGTAATGAGTGAGCAAACTGATTAAAGGGTTTAGTGTTCGGATGTTTATTGGGCTTTCCCGCACCAAATGTATGCACATTCTCCACTCTACAGGGAGTATGCCAGGATTGCCAGCAATACGCCATTGCTAATGACGTAACATATCAGCCAATCAGATGACCGGAAATATTAGCATTGGCAAACCTGTTTGGGAAAAAAAAATTAGCTACCCGGTTGGGTGCGATTGTTGTAACACCTCAGTGGAGATAATAAAATAGAGATAATATATCTTGCTTAAGGACATCATTTTCATGCCGAGGATCGAACCCAAGGCCTTTAAATCTCCCGCCAACTCATTAAACCGCTCGATCACCACACCCATAGGCTATATTTTTACACAAGCAGAGACATGGTTATCCCCAATACAATAGTAGAGGTGTAGAAGTCGAGAGGTTTCAGCACTTGACTTGAAATTCAAATGTCGTGGGTTCGATCCCCGATACGGCACTAATATCTTTTTGCAAGGCATTAATCTACATTTGCCACTCCATACCCAGGAAAGAAATGGGGACCTGATGAGGAGAGCCTTTGTCATATACCCGCACAGTGAACATATTGTAATAATACTCTCCAGGGAGTGTAGATGGTGCACATTCTGTGTGGATGAATTCTATGACCGGGGTAATAATTGATCTGTAAAGCGATTGGAGACGGTATTTCGTATTAAGCGCTATGTAAATCTAGATTATTATTATTTCAAATATAACCATCCTCTTCCTCATTATCTTTCATTCCCGATACCGTAATAAATGACAGACCGTGATCGAGAAAGAAGCAAGGAGAAGGCTCAAGACACAATCGATGAAGAAAGAACAACCAGACGACCACGACAACAAGGATGCCACGGACGTCGAGAAGGACATCAACCGAGTCAGTATCTCCTCAGAAATGAGGTAGGTCAATTTGATGTAGTTGGTCATCCACTAGTTGGATAGATTAAGGGGATTTATCATCCCCCACTTCTATCTCTCTCTCTTTCTCTCTCTATCTCACACACACACGCAAGCACGCACACACGCACACACACATACACGCAACACGTTATCTCTTTTTATTCTCTCTCCATGAGTCTCTTTTTATTCATTGCTCTTTCCCCACTTTACCAATTTCTTGTCTTCTCTTTCTTTTTCTTTCAAATGCTGTAATTATCAGAAACATGTTGATTTGTTTTTAGAGGCACACTTACGATAAACGCCTTTCATGTTCCATGTTTTATTATAAAAAATCAGACATTAACAATAAAATCAATAAACTGATCACTTCAACAACTCATTATCAACATTGCATTCTCCACCCCCCCCCCCCCCCTCACATCGACCACTCTCTGCAGTAGTTTCAACTCTCCCCTGGAAAACGGGAAAGACTCCGCCAAGCAGGGATCTCAGCCAGGTACCCAGACCAAGCGACATCGGGCGAGTATAATCTCGGCCCCCAACCTTCCGGTCAAGAAAAGGAAAGCGTCCACCCACTCGGGACCTCCCGATGTCGCCATGATGGAGATAATGTCGTTGGTTGAGAAAGTCATGTCGGAGAAAATTGTAAGTTCTTACGATCTAACATTTTTTGAATGATATTTAATTGTTTTATAAGCAATTTACAATGATCCATATTCCACTTAAGCATGTTAAGGACCACCCCAAACTGAGAGCAATAATGGTTGAAAACAGAAAGAGACATGACAGAAACAGTTTGGTAACAAACAATTTTCTAAAAAAGTTCCCGTTTTTCGAGTTCGAGAGCACTGAAACTATGTACAAGAGGTTTGAATTAACGAATTGGTCATCTATTAAACTGTTAAGTAATTGACCACAACCCTTTCATATGCCATTATAGTCAGTTGTACATGCTAACCAGTTATGGAGCTTCATTTTTTGAACATATAAACGCGTTTAATTATTAGTTCAATAATGATATTGATAATTATTATTATTATTCTTATATTCCATAATTACCTTAGCGTCTCTATGTGCCTGGGAAAAAGACAGATTTTGTTATTTACCAAAGCAAAGCTCATTCAAAATGAAGTGCGTTTTTAGAAATAATTTAACCTACGATTGAATCATCCATATGAGATGGGATATAACATTCCAAAGTACATGGGCGGTGTGTGCAAAAGATCATGCTCCGTAACACTCCAATAACAGTACATTGCAACAGGTAATATTTCAACAATATACAATTGATAAAATTAATCCAATATTGTGCATTTTTCTTGATTTTCCACAGAACTCTTTTGCCGAGAATGCTCGCCTGTTGAAAGAGACGAACGTGGATATGAAAGAGAGGTTCAGGTTGCTCCAAACCGAGAACGAGAGCAAGACTGCAAAAATTCAAGCTTTAGAGAAACGTATCAAAGAATTAGAGAAATGAAATGTTGTTTAAGGACTGACTTTACAATCACATACAGGTCTTTTTAACCATTTCGTGACAGTTACCCACATTTTATGATTTGGGTCAACAACCTTTGATTGAGAGCGCTACAAATATTATAGGCATGAAAAGAAAGAGCAAAATTCCCACACAATCTGTGTCCATTTTTTACTTATGATATCGCATTATTTTAATGCTATGATTTTTGTAAAGAGAAGGTTTAAGTTCCTAAATCAGGCACCATTTCAAGAGGTTTCACAAATAGATTTTTCAAAAAAAAAGTCTTAAAAAAACTTCCCGACATTATTCGTGTCAATGAATTTTATTTTCAGATACATGACTTTTCGAATAACATCAAAGCAATACAAAACACCAGTGTTGCCGATTGGAAAAATCAAAGGTAATCAAATTAGCCATTAAATAGTTTCTGTCCTACGAAAGGGTTAAAGAATAATGACGAGCGTAGCATGGATGTCACAAGAATGCATGGATGTCACGAAGGGATGTGAGACCCGCATTCTTAGTACAAAATGTGTTTGTCAAAAATCCAAACTTTACTGCAAATTTTTGAAATCTGAGAATCTCTTGATCTCGGAAGATCTCGAGAAAAAAACGGTTGAAATGTTAAATCGCAGCTCTTTAAGATTCGTTTCAATAAGATATTTACCAACGATTACTGATGGCTTACTATTTTGTTTTTCTGTCCATCAAATTTGATTAAGAAATACCTTAAGTTCGTCATTTTATTATTTTTGTTAAAATCAATCTCAGTCTAATGACATTCCAAACATTTTGGAGCAAATTTTCCTATGTCAGTCGCCAGTGAAACGACTGGCGCACGTTGCCTTTCTTCCTCGTTCGAATTTACCTCTTTTACAAACGGATGATGTCAAGTATGAAAATGATTGAAGAGGTTTTCAGTTTGAAACTTTATGATCTGGTACTTCGTTCAAATATAAATGTGTGTTTATTTCAAAACCATAACGGGTAAATTATGTGTTAAAAACACTTACCAGTATGTGGTATGACTTTGGTACTTAACGGTACTTAATGGTAAGCGTGCCTTTTAAAAGTAACATTCTATGAACCGTGTATTCGGTCAATCTCATCTTTGTCTATTTCTAGAGTTTTATATTTTCTGCATGTACAATGTAATCATAGCAAAGTGACAAGAACATACAAGTTGAAGTTAGTTATAGTTAACTTAAGACATGGGGTCTTTAGTTAAATTCTTACAACTTAATTGTTTGCGCCATGACATTCTGATCGTACGTTTCTTTTTCTTTTGGAAATATTTGACATCATCTCCTCATAATGACAAACGTGGCATAATGCATATTGCCTAATATAGATTTAATTGAACTTCTCAGCTCCCATGAAATTTAAATTATTCCGGTCTCCGTGACTGATATCTATTTGTAATGTTTTCACCTATGAACGATTATGTATCAGTTGTATGTGTTTTCTAATTATGTTTCACAATCATGTATTGTACAATCCTTCTATCAGCTGTATAAACAAATATGAGTGCAATATTTCTTTTTTTAAATAAATATATTAATGAATCCTAAATAAATCATTCCAATGTGTGCTTTAGCAATTTACCTCCAGGTAGTGTATATTTCCAATTTTTAAGAGGTTAGACGTATAAAAGGGACACTGCTGATAAGTCTGTTGTTTAAAAAGAGATTTATACTTAACAAGCGTGAATTTGAAGTTATTAAAATATGGATTCAGTTTGCAAAGAATCATTACATATATTTTGTACAGTGGGTTTTATTATGTTTGCATTAGCTTATTTTATGATTAATGTATGAAGAGAAAGCCTTTCACCTGTAATTTATAAATAATAATTTCGGAGCGTGTAAGCTTCGTAATATTAAGATAACAATACGAGATGCACAGGGAGCCACCCCCCCCCCCCCCCTTCACCCACGGAATAGCGACGAGAGAGAGAGAGAGAGAGAGAGAGAGAGAGAGAATAAAATAAAAGAAGAGGAGACGGAAAGAGAGGAGCGAGAGACTGAGAGAGAGAGAGAGAGAGAGAGAGATAGAGAGAGATAGAGGGGGAGATAGATAGAGGGGGAGAGATTAGGAATGACAAGGCAGGGGAGGAAGAGAAAGAGAGAGGGAGAGAGTAAGAATGATAAGACAGGGGAAGAAGACAGAGAGAGAGAGAGATAGAAAGATATAACGAAAGAAGAAGAGACGAAAGAAGAGAGAGAGAGAGAGAGAGAGAGATTTAACATGTAATCTTGATCATGGCTTTTGTAATGGTTATCCATATTCAACACACGCGGTATGTCCTAATCTCTCTAACTTGTAATGGTGATCCAAACCATGGACCTACTCCAAACACACGCAATTTTAGCAAAAGTTACACACAGCATGTAAAAGCATATAAAGCATATAAAAGCATTATGAACGTGGAAATTATATTGTGACTTTCATAACTTGTTGATAAACACATATCCACAAACCTGTAGCTCATTCTTCTTGTTCAGATGACCCATAATTTACCCGTGGAATACCTATCCCGGTGCCAGAAATTTACCCAATAATTATTCTGCTCAATTGGTTGTACCAAATAGGCCATTTTCGTAATGTAACTAAATTTAATGCATATGTTTTTGTGAAGTGCCTCAATACAAATTATTTCATTCACCTGATAAGATTAATAATATTTCAATAAGTTTTGCTAGGTAGGTCATGCCATAACGTTTGTCCTACCTGGCAACAAATAATTTGTATTGAGGCACTTCACAAAGACTTAGGCATGAAATTTGGTTACATTACGAAAATGGCCTATTAGAAGGAAAACTGAAATGCCAAATACCTCCCGAAATGCAAATATTACTCAGGCAGCGAAGCGTCAAAATAAAAGAGAAACAACACACTCTGCATAATACATTACGCGTATTAGTAAGTCCATTGCTTTATTACAAGAAAACAAGTTTACACCTACGTGGTATTTCTATGTGAATAAATGAGCAAGGTTTTGGCAACTTAAAGTGCCCGTTCGAAGAAAATCACAAATGGCAAATAACGTATCCCTAGAAATCGGTAAGCTAAGGGATGGCCATTGTACAAGTTTTAGGTCAACTACATATCGGGTGATTTATAAAAATACAAATAAAACCTCCTCCATAGCATCGAGGATATACGAGAGATTCGCCAGAAAAATAGCGATGTTTTAATGACGTCACATTCTAAACCAATCCTGCCCAAGCGGACGACATCCCATAAAGAATGAATATAATTGTAATACTATTATTTCTCAAATCATAATGAGTTTAGTGTATACAAATGTGATGGCATTTTACACCATTCAAAAAGGAATATGAAACCGATTCTGAATACTAAATTCTTTTGTTTGTATATACACAGGATAGGGGTTAATGAACAATGAAAGAAACCACCCTTTCAAATTGAAACTCCTCCGGAATGAAAACATGGACGAACATATCCCGGTGTATGCAGCCGAAAATACAATGGCTTCTTTATTTTGTTTACAAGCGACGGACTCCTTAATTTTTTTATCGCTACATTTTTCATAAAAATGATACCATGCGCGGGGTGAGGCAATAGATTAAACATTTATTCTGACGGTAGTGAAGTAAAAGACATAGCTGAAGAGAAGATGACAAAACAGGCACTGAAAATGTGTGAGATGTCATGGAACATCGTCTGCTTCTGCATATCATGTTCAACATGTGGCGTCACACATTTCAGTATAGCTTTCGGAGAGCTCTTCAGGTGCTATGCCGGGGCTGTATTTAAGCGTTTGTAATTTATAATAATCATTACTTCGCATGTTTCCAAGTATTGAATTTTGATAACCTTGTCGAATCACAGTTTCACCTTTGCAACAATGACGATAAAGTTAGTTTTTTAAATCAATGAACCTTCTCTTAATAATGGTCAATGCAATTTCTTTGAAATTAATTTCGATTTGATTGCCCTGCCATCAGATTCATCGTGAGAGACTTGATGACAGACTAATATCATGTATTTAGTTCCGGGTACAAGAGGTACATAGAGTACCGAAGCTGTGACATCATAAAAATCTATTTTTAGAATTTCTTCATTTTTTTTCTTCATTTTCCGAAAGAGCATACAAAATAATGTCCAAATGTCGAAAGGCAATTGAAAATGTTCAGTATTGGCTGAGATATGACCATCTGAATAAAAAGATTTCCTATAGGAGCTCAGTGTTATATTGCTCAGTTATGAATCAGAGCAAAATAACACTGAAAATAGGAAATCTTTTTATTCAGATGGTCATATCTCAGCCAATACTTAACATATTCAGTTGGCTTTTGACATTTGGACTTTATTTGTGATGTTCTTTCAGAAAATGAAATTCTAAAAATAGAGTTTTGATGACGTCACACTTCACCACTCTATACTGACGTCATCTGACCAGGAAGGTGTTTGTTGATATTATTTATTTGTTTGTTTATTTTATTTATTTAACCACGGTTAATCACACTAAATGTCGGGTGAGAGTCCAGGTATATATATACGGATGGCACTTGACTGAGAATATTTGTGGAAAATCGGATTGTGGGACGTGGATGTTGCGGAGAATAGTGGAGAAAATGGCAACATTAAAAGTGTTGAAACTGTTTTTTTCAACGCTGTCTCTTTTCGTCTGTTTTCCGATGTTGATACAAGGTAGGTTATTATCATCAATTCAAATCCACCTTGGTGTGTAATTGTTTGCGTACTGGGGTGATTCTGACTGAGTCGATGTTTAATGAAATGTCATCATGGTCATGCGAGCATATAATATATATGATTCCTTTTAAGGGGCGGTTTTCCTGAGAATTGTCAACAAAGTCAATTTCCCGTTTTTACGCCGATCCTCGTGCCGTTTGTAAATACAGGTGACTAAGGAATAGAAAAATAAGATTATGATTATTTAGTAATTTGGGAACAGGACAATGTTTTAAATATATAAATGTATATATATATATATATAAACATATTTCATCCGACTTATTCTGGAAATAAGGGTATTGACACTTTAAACCCTACGTAGTTTACATATTTATTGAACCTTACAAAAACTACAGGTATAATAGCATAGAATAAGCAATTAATGTACCATGAAATTGTGAAAATATTACGAATTAAGAGCATATAAAACTGAATACGCTTAGCGTATCCTAACTACACTCGGCAAAAAAAAAATCCTGCCATTCTAATACACTGTATTGGCCTAATTAAGAACTAAAGATAGTTAACAATGATGAGTCTGCCTTGGCTTGAGCTTGCTTGTCCATTTGATGAACTAGACTGTTCAACCAGACTCTCATGTACGTAGAACGGAAGAACAGCTTCCAAGGATATCCTCGTGGCTCTGAAGTCTGTCTTTCCGGCCCTTACTCCATACTTAACACCCTGCTAATTCAATTGGGTAAATTAACTCTCATTAGAATGTGGAACCTGAAAATATATCAAACATTATTTATGAACTTAATGACATGAGTATTTCAACAATGGTAATCACATAAATGTCTCATTTGAACGTTTATCTGGATTTATATTATGAACCCAGTTAACATATGGAAATTGTATACAAAATCAATCAAATATTGTTAAATAAATATCGTGACAACTTCAATACGCACATTATATAATGGAACATCACAAACATTAACAAATATGATAGTCTTTCTTCCCATACTAACTTACTAAATGCATAGACAAAATATAGAATTACAAGGTTAGACAATGTGTTTTGACTTACAACTTTCGTTGGTGCTGCATGGATTACTCAGCTAGTCGTCTTCTATGGAAATGTGCCCACAACACCTCCGAGTTGTTGAAGAATAAACTTCTGAGTTTTAAAACTTGGTAACATTGTTCAGATGAGAGAAAATGGTTCTAGTGACATCAATGCTAGATGTGAAATTAAAGATAATCTGAAAGTGTGTGTGAAAACGGACCATTATTAACGATAAAAATTTGGGGAAACTGATCTGATCGATTCCTTAATTCTCTTAACTATATTATTACACGGAAGAGGTTTACGGTACACCATGTGTAAAAGTCCTCGAGGGACTGAGGAAAGTAGATAGAGAATGGAGGTGAGATGAAAGGCGAGAAAGTGGAGGTTAGAAGGAAGAGTATCTTTCGGAAGTGAGTTTAGTCCTGAAAAGGACTGTAACCCAGAAAGTTTGGGCAGGATGAGAGGTTTGAGTAGAAGACTGGATTGAGTTGGAGAGTTGAGTAGGCGAGTAGAATTGCAGAGCAGGAGCAGGAGAGTAGACTCGACGTTTCGGACAGGTTGACTGTCCGTCTTCAGGAGTGAGTGTTCGCTAGGCGTGCGGCGGTTCTTATGGCGTGGATGCGGACTTGGGGGAAAACAATGAGCCGGCGGGCTCGGCAGGTTGGCAGGCAGCTGTCGGTGGTGGCGCGCGGTTGCGTGAATTGGCGGGAAACGAGTGGGCGGCGGTTATGCGGACGTCGGGTGGTAGGTGTCGGCGGGGTAGCGGGGGGGGGGGGGGGGGGGGGGGGTTGTGTGGTTCGTTGAGTGGGTGTATCGATCGGCGGTGAGGATAGATATTAATGGTGTCGGTCTGTGTGTGTTGGTCGGCGGTTTCGGCGTTGGCGTAGGTTGTAGCGAGGTGTGGGCGTGGGCGGTGCTTGTGTGGGTGAAGAGGCTAGTTGAGTGGGTGTGGTTGGGTGGTTGTAGGTGGTGTCCGGGCTAACAGATGGCTGGATTGGTGAAGTGTTGGTGGTTGGCGTGTTGGTTGTGGAGTTGGTTGGAGATTGGTCGGAGGTAGGATGGTGAGGGAGGATTGGGTGCCAGATACTGTTGATGTGAAGGCCTGGGTCTTGGGGTACGGTGTTGTGTTGGTGGATCTCGATGGCTTCTCGGATCCTTCGGGTGTGCCAATGTCGGATGGGGGTGATGAGGTGACTTTTATCCCAGTGAATTTGGTGGAGCTCTTGTTGTGCGTGCTTGACGATGGCTGACTTGTCCCATTCGCTGCGTCGGTGGTGGGTCTTGTGTTCTTTTAGTCGGGTGTCGAAATCGCGGCCGGTTTCTCCAATGTAGACTTTGCCGCAATCGCAGGGAATCTTGTAGACGCCTGGTTGTTTGTTGGATGGGTGCTTGTCCTTGTGAGAGTGAAGAGTGGAGTAGAGCTTGTGGTTGGATTGGTGTCTGACGACGATGTTAGCTGAGCGGAGGATGCGTTGTAGTCGGTGTGATGTCTTGCCGATGTAGGGAAGTACGATGGTGGCGGTGGGTTTGGTATCAGGTTGGGTTCCGGTGGTGATGTTGTTGGTCTTGTGGTAGGGAGTACGGGTGTTGATTTTCCTTCTTGGGTACTGGTTGATGGAAGTAAGTGCGTGCGTGATGTGCTTGAGTTCTTGCTGGAGATGTGCTTTATCACTAAGTTGGTGGGCTCGTCTGATGAGTGAGTTGGAGACTGATTGGTGGACTGATGGATGGTGGTGAGATCGGAAGTTGAGGTAGCGGTCTGTGTGGGTTGGTTTCCGGTATACTTGGTGCGCGGGGAATCCTGATGGTGTCTTAGTGATGAGTACGTCTAGGAAAGGGATTGAGTTGTCGTGTTCGATCTCCATGGTGAACTTGATGCTGGGGTGTTGGTTGTTGATGTGGTCGAGGAACTGGTGGAGGTCTGGTGTGCTGTGTGGCCAGATGACGAAGGTGTCGTCGACGTAGCGTAGCCAGAGTGAGGGAGACTTGTCGGCGGACTTGAGTGCTTGGTGCTCGAGGTGTTCCATGAAGATGTTGGCGATAATTGGTGAGAGTGGAGATCCCATGGCTGCTCCTTGAAGTTGTTTATAGAAGTTGCTGCGCCACTTGAAAGAGTTGGAGTGGAGGCAGGTGAGAAGGAGGTCGTGGATCTGGTCAGGTGTGAGCTTGGTCCTAGATTCGAGGTCTGGGTCTGAGATGAGGCGTTGTTTGATGATGTCGCATGCTTGGTCTACAGGAACGTTGGTAAATAGAGAGGTGACATCGAAGCTGACGAGTGTGTCGGATGGCTGGATCTTGGTTTTGGAGAGGATGTCGATGAAGTGCTTGGAGTTGGTGACGTGGTGCTGGGTTTGGCCTACGAGTGGTTGTAGAATGTTGGCGAGATGACGTGCAGTGTTGTAGCAGGATGATCCTCGGGTAGAGATGATAGGGCGGAGAGGGATGAGCGGCTTATGAATCTTGGGCTGTCCGAAGAGGATGGGTGACTTAGCTGACGAGGATCTGAGTTGAAAGTAGAGTGCCTTGGGTAGTGCGTCGGATCTGTGTAGGGTCAAAAGTTGTTGGTTGATCTTCCTTTCGTTGGCCGGGGTTGGGTCCCTCTTAAGTTTGGAGTAGGTTTCCTTATCTTTGAGTAGGTCGCAGATCTTATCTTCGTATGTATCTTGGTCCATGACGACGGTGGCGTTTCCCTTATCTGCTTGTAGGATGTGGATGGATTGGTTCTTGCGGAGGTCTTGAATAGCGGATCGTTCTTCTTTAGATAGGTTGGGTTTGGGTGGTTTAGCTTCGGCGAGAGCGTTGGAAATTTTGAGTCGGATGTCGTTGGCAGCAGCTTTGGAGAGGAAACGGAGCTTGGGTTCTACTTGTTGTACGATGTCGGAGAATGGTATCTTCTTGGGAGCTACGGCGAAGTTGAGTCCTAGGGATAGAACCTTGTGTTCGGCTTGGGAGAGTCTGTGTTGACTGAGGTTGACTACTGTGTCCTTAATGGGTTGAGTCGTTGGAGGGTCGTTGGTGCGGATCCGCTTGCGTGAACGTAATTGGTCGAACTTCCTAATTTGCTTGAGTTTGGTGGTCTGAAAGGCGAGTTGGGCGGTGTGGTCGTTGAAGGACT